>CM069156.1:33209039-33440905 GCA_035221665.1 Okamejei kenojei | reverse complement strand
CCAGTAGATAGGTGGGAATTGTGAAGCATTTCCAGCTCTGCAGACGTCCTCTACTTGATCAACAAGTACAAAGATGAAATACGGGCACTGTGAAACAAGGGGCCATTTGATAGCCTATGCTTTTTCAGTTGGGCAATTTCTGACATACAATGGTGGATAGTAAATGGTTTCAAAAGTTTTAGAAGGTCTTGGTGGAACCACCTTCAAATGATATTGCAGACTGATTGTAAGAGCACTGGTTGGGTGCGAACAGATATTTCTCTAGTTTGTGGAGGCAGATGGAATGTTGATTGGTTTGATGAACAATCCCTTCTTCATTTAAGAGGAATTAATATTTAAGTTGGTTGGAAACCTGGTTGGCTTAAAGCTTATTGTTCTAACCAGGAAGGACTCTGCTTGTGCAGGTTCAGATTGACACTCCACAGCAGTGGCATATGTAAACCAATGGGTGGAGTCAGGTCACAGTTTTGTGATAGAACGGCTAACCCGATATGGAGCTGGGTGTATGACAGAAGATATTCTGGCTTTCCAGCAATTTATTTGCCAGGAAGATTCTAACACTGTAGCAGACACAGTCACGTCATTCAATGACAACATAGAATGAATTTAAATCAGGATGTTGTTAACCAAGGTGATTGTGCCGTATGAATGCCAGATATTGACTTATTGCATCTAGATTAAATCATCAGTTGCCCAATATGGTCATGGGAACCAAATCCTTGTGCAGCAGCGGTGGATGCGTTCCGCTGAGCATGGGAGAATGTTTGTGTATCATTTCCTCCATTCTGTCTCATCAGCAGATGTAGCAAAAAGAATCAAGCAGGACTCTCCGCTTCAGGGGTATTGGTAGTCCAGATGGCTACACAAGCATCGGTTTCCTTTTGTATTTACAAATGGCTTAGGAGCCCTCACATGTTTATCCCAAGAATAAAAATCTACTGGTGAATCCAGTAAACTGGGGATCAACATCCTTTACATGATCATATATTGATCTGTTGATATTGCTGATTTTAATGAGGCCATACCTTGGAGAGGACTGTCTGATCGTACTGTTGGATGTTCTCACGTCGCCTGCAGGGATAGTACACAGCAGCAATATATCACCTCGATAAGAAGTGGGGCAATTCTTCGTCTACAGCAGAATACTTCATATCAAACTGCAGGATCACAGACTTATTGGAGTTTTTGTCAACTCTTTATTTCGACCAAAAATTAATGTTACAGTGCGATCAATTCACGCCAGGAGTGCTCCATCTTCTCTATTTACCCCATGAATTCAGAATTGCATACAGTAGGGACACACCTGTTAGTTTCTAGATTCACGAAGGGAGTTTTTCAATTCTTTTTTTTTTTTTTTTCAGATTCATGAAAGGAGTTTTCAATTCTAATCCTCCTAAACCCAGGGTATGCCGGTATTTGGAATGCGAGTGAAGTTCTTATGCTTCTTCGCCAGTGGGCTCCGGTTTACAAGCCTATCTATAGCCAAATTAACTATGAAGGTGTCATGCTTATCGTGGTTGGTTTCAGCCCAACGTGTCACACAAACATTGCAAAGCTTTGGTTAGATAGAATGCATGTGGTCGGCAGGATGCCATTATGTTTTATTCTATGATTTGCATAAAAACATAGTAGAAGAGGCATGACAGATGTAAGTGTTAAAGAAGGAACTGCAGTGCTGGAGAATCGAGGTACACCAAAGGCTGGAGAAACTCAGCTGGTGCAGCAGCATCTAAGGAGCGCGAAGAGTATAGGCGACATTTCGGGTCGAGAACCCATCTTCAGACTGGTCAGTGGATCAGGGAAACGAGGAGATATAGACGGTGATGTGGAGAGATAAAGAACTATGAATGAAATATATGCAAAAAAAGTATCGATGATAAAGGGAACAAGCCAATGTAAGCTGGTTTGTGGTGTGAAAATTGAGAAGCTAAGTGCGACTAGGTGGGGAGAGAGATAGAGAGAGAGAGAAAGGGAATGCCAAGGGCCTGAGGGCTGAGGGAGAGGTGGGAAGGGGAGGAGACAGCAAGGGTTAACAGAATTGAGAAAATTCAATGTTCAAGCCCAAAGGATGCAGACTCCATCCCAAGCGGAATATGAGGTGCTGTTCCTCCAACTTGCGGTGATTGCTCACTCTGGCCATGGAGAGGCCCAGGACCAGAGAGGTCGATACGGAATGGGAGGGGGAGTTGTTGAAGATGCTGAGCCACCAGGAGGTCGGGTTGGTTATTGCGGACCGAGCGGAGAGGTGTTTCGGCGAAACGATCGCAAAGCCTCCGCTTGTCTCACCAATATAGATCATCTGGCATCTGAGCCAGCGAGATGCAGTTAGATATGAGGTTTGGAGGAGGTGCAGGTGAACCTCAGAGTCGGACCTGGAAGACTGAAAGGAGTGGAGGGGGGTACGGTGAAGGGACAAGTGTAGCTTTTTTTCTTGCGGTTTGCAAGGGAAAGTGCCCGGGAACGGGTAGAGCAGGAGGCAGGGAAGAATTGACAAGGGAGTTTTCCGGGGATGTAAGATTGTGTTTTCAGCATACCCCACAGATGATCGCTTGTGTGTAGTCTCACATTTAATCTCATTACAATTGAGGTACACTAAAGCTCAAAGAGGAACAGCGTCTGCATTATTTATTAGTCTCAAAAAAACCACACAGTAAGGTGTCGTGCAAACAATTTCAAGGTGGCTAAAGCAGTTCCTGGAAGTGCCTGGAATTGATACTGATAAATTCAAATCTCATTCCACCAGGGGCGGCCAATCAACTTCCGTGGCAAGGGCGATGGACTTGCCAATGGACCATATCCTTCACGGCCGCAGGATGGTCCAGTAGCTGACCTTTCAAAGGTTTTAATCACAAGCTGAGATTTCAAGGCTGGGGGTGTTGGCCTGATTCAGTTTTTGAGTTCTGTTATAGTTTTCCCCTCTGAGTTAGAGGGTTGTTATGGTTTTGTTTGTAAATAAACTGTCTGTTATATTCCATTTAACAAATGTTATTTACTGATTGCATTATTGATTGTTAACGACACTTTTGAGTCAATCGATGCAGTGTGAATGCCGGATTTGGGTCTGCGGTGTGAAATCACAGTGTGAAGACTTCACACGTAGTCACTCACAGACTGAAGTAAAATAGTAAGAATTAACACGAGAACTTACCAGTTTTGAAGTTTGATCTTTATTTGTGAGGAGTCGAGTTGCGGGACTACGTGCCCTCCGCTCCCACCCTCATAGAATCTCAGCCGGTAGTTCTACTAACTCTTTGTTTTATCTTAACCATTATACTTCAGTCATTGTAGCTGTGAATATTCACTCCGCTGCTTTGAAGATTGACGCCCAACAGCTTGTACGGCTGGTTTTCAACGTAGTCCCATCAACTCGACTCCTCATAAAATAAAGATCAAACTTCAAACTGGTAAGTTCTCGTTTAATCTTACTATCTTGTGTCACCGTATCAAAAGTGTTGGATGCAAAGTCTCCGCGGGTGACAGAGGTGCACAGCAGCAGAGCTACTGCCCTTACTGTACTGCCTTACTCTGTCTCACAGCGCCAGAGATCCGGGTTTGATCCTGACCACGGGTGCTGTCTGTACGGAGTTTGTACGTTCTCCCTATGACCTGCGTGGTTTTTCTCCGGTACTCTGGTTTTACCTCCCCCATTCCATAGACGTTGCAGGTTTGTAGATTAAATGGCTTTGGTAAAAATTGTAGCATAGCTCCCGTGTAGCATAAAGAAACTAGGTGTGTGGGTGATCACTGGTCGGTGTGGACTCAGTGGGAGATAGGGTCACGCGTGCCTGGTTCCACGCTGTATCCCGAAAACAACATCAAAGGCTGAAGAAGGGTCTCGACCCGAAACGTTGCCTATTCCTTCGCTCCAATAGATGCTGCCTCCCTCACCCGCTGAGTTCTTTCTCCCACTTTGAGTCGACCAAAGATAAATTTTTACTTCGGGAGTCACGTGAGTGACTACGTGAAGAAGGCCCGCCAGGCGCATGCACTCATTACGTCCGCGCATGTCGCACTCAACGGCACCTGGTGGGCACAGCTTCCACCAGCGGGTAAGTAGGAACTTCTAAGGTAAGTGTTTTTACAAACTTTCCTTAGAAGTATTCCCACTCCGTAAAGCTGGCTTCGAGCATCAGTAGGAGTGGGCAGTTGGAGCAGTCCCTTTTCAGAAGATCCGTTTTTAGCGTGGGTTCAGAGGATTCACCAATTTGATCGGGTCGGGAGATAAGCGCAGCAAACGCCGGCTCCGATGCTGGGTGCCGTTTTAAACCGGCAGCAGTTCAAATAGCGCGCTAAATTTTTCCACACTAGCTCCATTCATAAAAGGCTGGCCAACTGCCATTTCATTCAAAATAAGCTTGGTTCATCTCTTTATATCAAGGTACTAAGCAGACTAAGGCTGCTACCTAGCCATGCACAGGCAAATATAAAGTCAGTGACCTGGCTTTCTCTGAAGTTTACTCTTCCCCTGATCATACAAAACTGTGGGGGAGGTTGGGAACATGCAGCTGATGCCTCCAACATTCATTACATAAGGGTCCAAGGGCCAGTAATGTCCAAGAGGGCCATACCAAGACCAACATATGGTGGGTCAATTATTGGGGTTCCTTCCAGCGCCTTGTTTAGGACTGGAGGATGCCTCCCTATTATATGATTTGGGAGAAGTGGGCAGATTGCAGCTGACCCTGATGCGGGTGTCCCTGCTTATGTGCAAACACCAGCGCGCACAAGAGCCACGCTCCGGGTGTCTCGGGAATGGCACTGAGTTTCTATTCCGGGGGGGGGGATCTGGTGAGTCAATGGAACAATCCCTTGCCAGCGGTATCCATTATGTACTACCTCAGCTCCAGCAAGATATGATGCAAGTGACTGCAAACAAATATGAGACACCTGTTTAATGTGCATTACTGAAAGTGCCTATGGTGACCCAGGTTCTGGGCACCCATGAGTCCTTCTTTGACTGGACAGGAGGTTCGGTGTTAACATGTCCTCCAACTGATGGCTGCAGCAATTACTGCATTTTGGCACTATGGTCCAAGGGACAATCATTCCTCAAACTCACACATATATGTTGGGTATTTTTATGCAATGGCATTTTTTCAGGGAATTGCATCAGGGAATATCGCCATCAAGCCAACACTAAAACCAAAAAATTGCTACTCTATGTAGGGCAACTGCTGTACAAACGGCCTGAAATATGGTTGGAACGGACCTTGTCATGAACATTCGTGCAATTCATGATGAGCCAAAGCAATTGGCTTCAGTAGTTCAAGCATTCGAGACCACCTATTCGCAACCCTGGGTTAATACTGCACGTCAGATCCAGGGGCTGAGTTCAGCAGAGCAGGCCAGTGGGGCAACGAGGGTAACCCACCGAGACAGACAGGGTACAATTCCCAATATGAGCAGACAACAGCTTTACAGGTCAACTGTAGAGGTACAGGGACTTTTCTTAACGATAAAGTTCTGGGGACCAATCTCCTATTGGAGGTTGATTACAAATGTTTTCTAATCAAGGATGCTGTATAATGTATGATATGTTATACTAAATACTGTCTCAAGTCTCCCATTGAGTTTATCTCAGGGATAGATCCACCTCAACAGCACAAGTCTAATACAATGTGCGTGTTTTCTGCTTCAGAGCCTGAACATATAGATAATGGTCATTGATACAGCCATTAATCATCCTCCACAATTGTTTCTAAAATTCCCCAGATCTCAAAAAGATGGGTGTTGTGGAGTAATTTTCGTCCTCACTTAAATTCATTACCTGCTTAACACCTGCTATCACAGGGCTGTTTATGTGGCAACTATTTGTTTGCAACATGTGTATTATTCACTGCCAATTCATGTTCATTATCGCAGGTACTATCAATTTAATTGGATGGCACAGCTGTGTCCATACAAAGCATTGACTCCTGGATTCAGTTCAGCACCCAGGCTATTTATTAAATTGTTAAAACCTGTGCTGGGGCTATTCAGCCCATCATCACATTGTAATGGGTTATTTAGCTGATATCTTAATTATCAGCAACACTAATAAGTCAGCTGAAGAATCAGTGCTTGAGTCATTAGGGGTTGCTCCATCCAACTAAGTTCAAGTTCCAGCCAACCCAAAATATTGAGTATTTGGGGTTTCTTATTAATTCGGTTGCTATAACAGTAACATTCCCAACAGCCAAGGTTGTCGATGATGATGATGTCTGTACTTGCCTCCCACAAATCTTTATCCCTCCTTCTGAGAAGACGCTAAGGACATTGGTAAATGGGGAGCAGGTTCCTGCAGTACATTCGGGCCTTTGCATTATCAAACCTTTGCAGAGAGCACGTGAACTAGCACTAAAATCAAATGCAGGCCATTTTTCATCGGGTTCACCGTTACCAACCACAGCTCTCGCAGAATCCAGTGGTGCATTGTTTAATGTTCATCTAGCTACCAATAACATTTTGGGTACTAGACCCTTCACTAATCTTCCAGACTGATGTCAGCGCTCTCAGATGGGGGGGGGGGGGGGGGAGGCTACGGACACCGAGTCTAGCTGTGGGGGTCACTAGCATGAACACGAAGGGTTGATTCGCCTCACACATGGGATAAATTCTTTCGCATTCTTGGGGGCATTTTCTGGGTAAAGTCATATTGCTCCTCAATGAAGGATTTCCACATTCAACTCCAGATTGATAACATCACAGCAGTGCAATATATTACTTATATGGGAAAGGAGCAACGGTCGTTATCATGTGGTTAACTGGGTACCGTCATGGTGCCATTGGGGTATGTCACGGCATATCTGTGTTTCAGCCATTTATTCACCACCTATAGCTAATGTGGTGGCCGACCATAGGTCGCGTACGTTTCATGCCAATATAGTGTCGCTGTTCAATTCTAAACTTTGTCACACAATTCGCACTTGATTTGGGTTGCCCAGCCATTGATCTGTTCCATCCAGATTACATCACCAGTTGCCTAAATATGTTTCATGGGAGCCAATCCAGGTGAAGTTCCCGTGATGCAGTCTCGTTACATGGGGCACTAAAATCTTATGCAAATTCAAAAATATTTCATCCTGAACTGTCTCACCACAATAGAGCGAGTCTCCGCCACAGGTGTTTTGGTGGTCCCAGATCGCCCAATGCAACCATGGTTCCACTTCGTCCTTTTTCAATGATGTTCAGTCATTCATGATGATTCCCAGCTGCAGTAATTCTTGGTGCATTCAGTTACAGGAGAAAGTCACCCTTTACATGACCGTATTAATTGTTGGTCTGCAGGTTCTGACCAGACAATTCCAAGAACTTGGATTGTTGAACAGGACCATGGTGGTTCTCGCTGCAGCTTGGCGAAATAGCACTCAAACATACTATATGGTTCACCTAAAGAAATGGGAACTGTTTTTCTGTGTACAATCCAATATTTCTTCTCATAATGCAAGCATATGTGATGTGTTGGAGTTCCTTGTTAAGTTGCATTTTGATGAGACACCTGCGTTATAGTGAACATTACCATGCGCTCGAGTGCGTTGTCCTCTTATTGGATGCAGTCTTCAGAACAACATCCTCTAGGGTCTCATCCGTTAGTATCCCGACTTATGCGGAATTTTCATAAAAATCCTCCGAAACCCTCGCTATAACCGAAATCTGGGACATCACTCCTGTTCTCACAATGCTTCGGCAATGGGCTCCAATTACTTCATTATTTACACAGAGATTAACTCTTGCTGTGGTTATGCTAATAGCGCTGGTTTCAGCACAACGTGTACAAAACATTGGCAATTCTTACAAATACCTTGTATGCATTTGTCTGTCAATGACATTACCTTCTATGTTTATGATTTAATCCAACAAAGCAGGCCGGTCTGGCTGGAATCAAGGTGACGTTTAAAGCCTATCTTGTTGACCACCTGTTATATGTAGTTTACCCCATATAACTTAAGCCAATATATTAAGGTAACAAGGAGTCTCAGAGATTCTGAGACAGGACTGATCATTAGTCACAAAAAGACATATACAAGAGTGTCAGCGCAAACTATTTCTACATGCTTGAAACAGGTTTCAATTATGCTGGAGTCGACATTCCTGTCTTTAACTTTCACTCCACCAGGGCGGCATCAATCTCCGCGGCGAAGGCTCAGGACGTGCCGCTAGCCCAAATCTTCGAGGTCGAAAGGATTGGTCCCTAGAGCAGCAACATTTTCTCAATTTTCTGACAAACCTGTACAGACCGTGCCACGGTTTGGGCATGCTGTTTTGGGTCACATTTAATTCATTTGCTTTTGTTTTCTAAAATTGTTTTTAAATTTCCCTGAGACAGAGGGTTATTTCTGGCTTTAGTATTATTACCAATAGTTATTGAATAATTCGAAGCAATGTTCAATATTATTTCCCTACTGTGTCAACCGAAGCAGATTGTCGTGTGGCGTGCATCGACGGCATGAAAATACAGAGCTTTGAAATCTTCACGTAGTCACTCACAGTGAACTCCGAAGTAAAAATAGTAAGATTAAATGAGAACTTACCAGTTTGAAGTTTGATCTTTATTTTATGAGGAGTGACGTTGAGGGATTACGTGCCCTCCGCTCCCAACCCTCATAATCTAAGAGATCATCTGGTAGTTCTAGTCTTCTACGAGCCTTACTATGTTACTTCGGCTATTTGTTTTCTGTGTTTTCATGCCACTGCTTTGAAGTATGACGCGCATGCGCCTGGCGGGCCTTCTTCACGTAATCCCTCAATGTCACTCCACATAAAATAAAGATCAAACTTCAAACTGGTAAGTTCTCGTTTAATCTTACTATTAAAGGTCAGTCTCAGCATGTAATACTGATCAAAGACACTAGATGGCCACCACGCTCCACCATGGCAAAACACAAAGTGCCGGAGGATCTCAGCGATCAGGCAGCGTCTGTGGAGGGAGGGAGGGGACAGATGATGTTTCGGGTTGGGATTGTAGGAGGGAGAAGAAACCGGGATATAGTGAGGTGGGGCGGGATGAAGCCAGGCCAGTGATGGGAGCATACAGGTGAGGGAGAGGGGTTCATTGAGAGATGGGTGGACAACGGTGGGTCAGATGTGAAGTGAAATGTAAAGCTGGAGGAGGGGATCTGGGTGGGGGGAGGGACAAGGGGCAGGGATAGTGGGAGGAATGGGTGAGCGCTGGGATGAGAGGGTGTGCAGGAAAGAGACAGATACAAACCGGCAAAGTTTAGTTTCGTTCACTTTTGCTTTGTTTAGTTTATGTCACGAGTACCGAGGTACAGCGAAAAACCTTTTGTGCTAACCAGTCGGCGGAAAGACTATGCATGCTTACAATCGAGCCATACACAGTGTACAGATACATTAAACATAAAAAGCCGGAGTAACGCAGCGGGACAGGCAGCGTCTCTGGAGAGAAGGAATAGGTGATGTTTCGGGTCGAGACCCTTCTTCAGACACATATTACATATTACAGAGACATTAGTTTAGTTTAGAGATACAGTGCAGGAACAGGCCCTTCGAGTCCGCACCGACCAGCGATCCCTGCACATTAACACGACCCCACACACACTAGGGACAAACCACGGGTCGTGGTTCATGACGGGAAGGTCATTGACATTTGCCATGTTCCTCTCTCCGCGGATACCACCTGACCTGCTGACCATTTTCACTGACGTTAGTCACATTTCTGACATCCACCGTTAAGCTCGGCCGAAGTTCCAATAATCCAAACCATCCACCCAACTTTACACTGAACCTGATCTTATTCTAACGATTCTTATTCGCAAGTTCGTGGTAATTCAGAAGTAAGAAAAGTTCTTGCTTTTTTTTAATGGCCACTGTAAACAAATAAGAAGTAGAATAATTTTGCAAATCTTCCTTTTCCCCCTAACCGCGTGGCGGCACGGTGGCGCAGTGGTAGAGTTGCTGCCTTCAGCCCCTGTCCCACTTAGGAGATCTAAACAGCAACCTCTGGTGACCTTGCCCGCCACCCAAAAATATAATCAAGGTCGAGGTGACCTGCAACCTCCTACCACCTCCCACACACACATGTTTGAAAACCTTCCTCCACTATGAAGAAAACCGGCTTCGACTAGACCTGCGACCTAAAAATGATCGATTTTTAAAACGGCAACCTATTTTTTAGTCTAGGCCGGTTTTAATCATGATGAAAAACTAGCAGCAACCTAGATGAAGCTTCGATCATGTAGAAACCCACTTTCGACCATTAGGGAGAGTGACCAAAACCTCCGGTGACCTCATGGAAACCTTGGGTGGCGGGCACGGTCGCCGGAGGTTGCTGTTTAGGTCTCCTAAGTGGGACAGGGGCTTAACAGCGGCAGAGACCTGGGATCGATCTTGACTACGGGGTGCTGTCTGTACGGAATTGTACGTTCTCCCCATGACCCCGCGTGGGCTTCCCGCCAGGTAAACCTCATCAGCACCCTCCTCCAAAGCCTCCACATCCAGGCATGAAAATCGCTGTCAAAACATGCGGGGGACACAATTTCTTGGCGGCTGCGCGCCGGCAATGAGTGTACACGCGAGGCTTCGGCCGTGGCAACAGCAACAGCACCTTCGTCCACCCTGAATCGTGGGGCTTCATGGGTCTTTCATCAGCCGGCGGGGGCTTCAATATCGGGTGCCTCGATCGCCTCGATGCAGCAGCTTGATTAAGCCGCGCTGGGGCACTGAAAGACCTCGCGAACGTACTGATTCAGCCCTTAGAAACCGTCTGATAAAGTCCGGATTACAAAAACATGGGGGGGAATTGTCTCCCACCTCTCAAACCATGGAGGGAACGTGTGCCCCCTGTAACCCCCTGGATTTCCGCCCCTGTCCACATCCACCCTGTATTGGGGCATTACAACAATTTAGAAACATAGAAACATAGAAATTAGGTGCAGGAGTAGGCCATTCAGCCCTTCGAGCCTGCACCGCCATTCAATATGATCATGGCTGATCATCCAACTCAGTATCCCGTACCTGCCTTCTCTCCATACCCTCTGATCCCCTTAGCCACAAGGGCCACATCCAACTCACTCTTAAATATACCAATGAACTGGCCTCAACTACCCTCTGTGGCAGAGAGTTCCAGAGACTCACCACTCTCTGTGTGAAGAAAGTCTTTCTCATCTCGGTCTTAAAGGATTTCCCCCTTATCCTTAAGCTGTGACCCCTTGTCCTGGACTTCCCCAACATCGGGAACAATCTTCCTGCATCTAGCCTGTCCAACCCCTTAAGAATTTTGTAAGTTTCTATAAGATCCCCTCTTAATCTCCTAAATTCCAGAGAGTATAAAACCGAGTCTATCCAGTCTTTCTTCATAAGACAGTCCTGACAATCCCAGGAATCAGTCTGGTGAACCTTCTCTGCACTCCCTCTATGGCAATAATGTCCTTCCTCAGATTTGGAGACCAAAACTGCACGCAATACTCCAGGTGTGGTCTCACCAAACCCTGTACAACTGAAGTAGAACCTCCCTGCTCCTGTACTCAAATCCTTTTGCTATGAAAGCTAACATACCATTCGCTTTTTTTCACTGCCTGCTGCACCTGCATGCCTACTTTCAATGACTGGTGTACCATGACACCCAGGTCTCGCTGCATCTCCCCTTTCCTAATCGGCCACCATTTAAATAATAGTATGCTTTCCTGTTTTTGCCACCAAAAGTGGATAACCTCACATTTATCCACATTATACTGCATCTGCCAAACATTTGCCCACTCACCCAGCCTATCCAAGTCACCTTGCAGTCTCCTAGCATCCTCCTCACAGCGAACACTGCCCCCCAGCTTAGTGTCATCCGCAAACTTGGAGATATTGCCTTCAATTCCCTCATCCAGATCATTAATATATATTGTAAATAGCTGGGGTCCCAGCACTGAGCCCTGCGGTACCCCACTAGTTACTGCCTGCCATTGTGAAAAGGACCCGTTTACTCCTACTCTTTGCTTCCTGTTTGCCAGCCAGTTCTCTATCCACATCAATACTGAACCCTAATACCGTATGCTTTAAGTTTGTATACTAATCTCTTATGTGGGACCTTGTCGAAAGCCTTCTGGAAGTCCAGATATACCACATCCACTGGTTCACCCTTATCCACGCTACTAGTTACATCCTCGAATAAAAATTCCACAAGATTCGTCAGACATGATTTACCTTTTGTAAATCCATGCTGACTTTGTCCAATGATTTCACCATTTCCAAATGTGCTGCTATCCCATCTTTAATAACTGACTCTAGCAGTTTCCCACACTACCGATGTTTAGACTAACTGGTCTGTAATTCCCCGTTTTTCTCTCTCCCTCCCTTCTTAAAAGAGGGGTTACATTTGCTACCCGCCAATCCTCAGGAACTACTCCAGAATCTAAAGAGTTTTGAAAGATTATCACTAATGCATCCACTATTTCCTGAGCTACTTCCTTAAGTACTCTGGGATGCAGCCTATCTGGCCCTGGGGATTTATCGGCCTTTATCTATTCAATTTACCCAACACCACTTCCCGACTGACCTGGATTTCACTCAATTCCTCCTTTGACCCACAGTCCCCTGCTATTTCAGGCAGATTAATTTATGTCTTCCTTAGTGAAGACAGAACCAAAGTAGTTATTCAATTGGTCCGCCATATCCTTGTTCCCCATGATCAACTCACCCGTTTCTGACTGCAAGGGACCTACATTTGTTTTAACTAACCTCTTTCTCTTCACATATCTATAAAAACTTTTGCAGTCAGTTTTTATGTTCCCTGCCAGTTTTTCTTTCATAATCTATTTTTTCCTTTCCTAATTAAGCCCTTTGTCCTCCTCTGCTGGTCTCTGAATTTCTCCCAGTCCTCTGGTATGCTGCTTTTTCTGGCTACTTTGTACGCATCATCCTTTGCTTTGATACTATCCCTGATTCCCTTGTTATCCACGGATGCACTACCTTCCCCGATTTATTCTTTTTGCCAAACTGGGATGAACAATTTTTGTAGTTCATCCATGCAGTCTTTAAATGTCTTCCATTGTATATCCACCGTCAACCCTTTTTAGAATTAATTGCCAGTCAATCTTGGCCAATTCACGTCTCATACCCTCAAAGTTACCTTTCTTTAGTTCAGAACCATTGTTTCTGAATTAACAATGTCACTCTCCATCCTAATGAAGAACTCAACCATATTATGGTCACTCTTGCCCAAGGGGGCACGTACAACAAGACGGCTAATTACCCCTTCCTCATTACTCAAAACCCAGTCTAAAATAGCCTGCTCTCTCGTTGGTTCCTGTACATGTTGATTTAGATAACTATCCCGCATACATTCCAAAAAATCCTCTTCCTCAGCACCCCTGCCAATTTGATTAACCCAATCTATATGTAGATTGAAGTCACCCATTATAACTGTTTTGCCTTTGTCGCACGCATTTCTAATTTCCTGTTTGATACCATCCCCAACTTCTCTGCTACTGTTAGGTGGCCTGTACACAACACCCACCAGCGTTTTCTGCCCCTTAGTGTTTTGTAGCTCTACCCATACCGATTCCACATCCTCCAAGCTAATGTCCTTCCTTTCCATTGCTTTAATCTCCTCTCTAACCAGCAACGCTACCCCACCTCCTTTTCCTTTCTCTCTATCCCTTCTGAAAATTGAATATCCCTGGATGTTCAGCTCCCAGCCTACGTCACCCTGGAGCCCATGTCTCCGTGATCCCAACTATATCATAATCATTAATATCTATCTGCACGTTCAACTCGTCCACCTTATTACGAATACTCCTTGCATTGAGACACAAAGCCTTCAGGCTTGTCTTTACAACGCATTTACCCCTTATACAATTTTGCTGAAAAGTGGCCCTTTTTGATTTTTGCCCTGGTTTTGTCTGCCTGCCACTTTTACCTTTCACCTTGCTACCTAATGCTTCTACCCTCATTTTACACCCTCCTGCCTCTCTGCTCTTGTACCCATCCCCCTGCCACATTAGTTTAAATCCTCCCCGACAGCACTAGCAAACACTCCCCCAAGAACATTGGTTCCATTCCATTCCAAGTGCAAACCGTCCTGTTTGTACCGGTCCCACCTCCCCCAGAACTGGTCCCAGTGCCCTAAAAATTTGAATCCCTCCCCCTTGCACCACTTTTCAAGCCACGTATTCATTTGCATTATCCTCCTATTTCTACTCTGACTGGCCCGTGGTACTGGTAGTAATCCGGAGATTACTACCTTTGAGGTCCTACTTTTAAGTTTATCTCCTAGCTCCCTAAATTCACCTTGTAGGACCTCATCCCTTTTTTTACCTATATCGTTGGTGCCAACATGCACCACGACAACTGGCTGTTCACCCTCCCCCTCCAGAATGTTCTGCAGCCGTTCAGTGACATCCCTGACCTTTGCACCAGGAGGCAACATACCATCCTGGAGTCTCGTTTGCGGCCGCAGAAACGCCTATCTATTCCCCTGACAATTGAATCCCCTATTACTATTGCCCTTCCCCCTCTTTTTTCCCCCCTCATGTGCTGCAGAGCCACCATGGTGCCATGAACCTGGCTGCTGCTGCATTCCCCTGATGAGCCATCTCGGGGAATTTATTCTCGTGCTTCTCATTTAACCTTTGCCCCCTCTCACCTTAAAGCTATGTCCTCAAGGATTTGATAATTCTATCCTGGTTAAAAGGTTCTGACTGTCTATCCTATCTATGCCTCTCACAATTTTATGCACATTTATTAGGTCTCACCACAACCTTCAGTGTTCCACAGAAAACCTAAGTCAGTCCAACCCCTCCCTGTAGCTATTACGCCCTAATCCAGGCATCATGCTGGTAAACCTCCTCGCCTCCCTCGCCCACAGCCTCCACATCCACTCTGCATTAGGGCGTTTACAACAATTTAGTATCGTGCTTCTCCTTCTCCGTAAATCCCTCGGGGTTCAGGATGACCTGGTCGTGTTCCAGTTCTCTGAGGGTTGAGGTGGCCGATGAGTCAAGTCCCACAACCCTTGGACTGTGTCATGTACAAGAGAGGTGGGACACAATGAGGTGTACGTTTGAGTGCTTGTCGCATTGCTCACTCCTGCAGCTGCCTGGGCCTCCAAATACTCACGGCCTTCCTTTACGTTACTCTGCCCTTTTCGAAGGTCAAAGAAGAGGGATTTGAGGTTTTTTCTGACGGAGGTTTTCTGAGACACACTTGAACATCTACTGTACTCCGCTTCTTGGAAACCTCTTGCAACGAGAGACCTCGAAGAGGAGGGTCTGCTTCAGGATTTAACCATCAGACACGTCATAGAGCACGGAAACAGGCCCTTCGGCCCAATCTGCCCATGCTGATCAAGATGCCCCATCTACACTAGTCCCACCTCCCCACGTTTGGCCCATATCCCTCCAAACCTTTCCTATCCCTGTACCTATCCAAGTGTCTTTTAAATACTGTTATAGTAACCTGCCTCAACTACTCCTCTGGCAGCTCATATAGGATAGGATAGGTTTATACCAACCACCCTCTGTGTGAAAAACGTTGCCCCTCAGTTTCTTATTAACTCTTTCTCTCTCGCCTTAAAACTGTGTCCACTAGCTCTCGATTTCCCTACTCTGGGTAAAATACTCTGCGCATCTACCCTCTCCATTCCCTTATGAATCTTATACACCTCTATAGGTTTACCCCTCAGCCTCCTGCACTCCTTGGAATAAAGTCCTAGCCTGCTCAACCACTCCCTGTAGCTCAGGCCCTCGAGTCCTGGCAGCATCCTCGTTAATGTTGACAATGTGCTTTCCACCCCAGAGCTGGGAGAGAGACTGATACCTCAGTGTTGGGGAAGTGATACATTAAACATAAAAAGCCGGAGTAACGCAGCGGGACAGCAGCGTCTCTGGAGAGAAGGAATAGGTGATGTTTCGGGTCGAGACCCTTCTTCAGACACATATTACATATTACAGAGACATTAGTTTAGTTTAGAGATACAGTGCAGGAACAGGCCCTTCGAGTCCGCACCGACCTGCGATCCCTGCACATTAACACGACCCCACACACACTAGGGACAAACCACGGGTCGTGGTTCATGACGGGAAGGTCATTGACATTTGCCATGTTCCTCTCTCCGCGGATACCACCTGACCTGCTGACCATTTTCACTGACGTTAGTCAGATTTCTGACATCCACCGTTAAGCTCGGCCGAAGTTCCAATAATCCGAACTATCCACCCAACTTTACACTGAACCTGATCTTATTCTAACGATTCTTATTCGCAAGTTCGTGGTAATTCAGAAGTAAGAAAAGTTCTTGCTTTTTTTTTAATGGCCACTGTAAACAAATAAGAAGTAGAATAATTTTGCAAATCTTCCTTTCCCCCTAACCGTGTTGCGGCACGGTGGCGCAGTGGTAGAGTTGCTGCCTTCAGCCCCTGTCCCACTTAGGAGATCTAAACAGCAACCTCTGGTGGACCTTGCCCGCCACCAAAAATATAATCAAGGTCGAGGTGACCTGCAACCTCCTACCACCTCCCACGCACATGTTGAAAACCTTCCTCGACTATGAAGAAAACCGGCTTCGACTAGACCTGCGACTAAAAATGATCGATTTTTAAAACGGCAACCTATTTTTAGTCTAGGCCGGTTTTAATCATGATGAAAAACTAGCAGCAACCTAGATGAAGCCTCGATCACATAGAAACCACTTTCGACCATTAGGGAGAGTGACCAAAACCTCCGGTGACCTCATGGAAACCTTGGGTGGCGGGCACGGTCACCGGAGGTTGCTGTTTAGGTCTCCTAAGTGGGACAGGGGCTTAACAGCGCCAGAGACCTGGGATCGATCTTGACTACGGGTGCTGTCTGTACGGAATTGTACGTTCTCCCCATGACCGCGTGGGCTTCCGCCAGGTAAACCTCATCAGCATCCTCTCCAAAACCTCCACATCCAGGCATGAAAATCGCTGTCAAAACATGCGGGGGACGCAATTTCTTGGCGGCTGCGCGCCGGCATGAGTGTACACGCGAGGCTTCAGCCGTGGCAACAGCAACAGCACCTTCGTCCACCCTGAATCGTGGGGCTTCATGGGGTCTTTCATCAGCCGGCGGGGGCTTCAATATCGGGTGCCTCGATCGCCTCGATGCAGCAGCTTGATTAAGCCGCGCCGGGCACTGAAAGACCTCGCGAACGTACTGATTCAGCCCTTAGAAACCGTCTGATAAAGTCCGGATTACAAAACATGGGGGGGGGGGAATCGTCTCCCACCTCTCAAACCATGGAGGGAACGTGTGTCCCCTGTACCCCCTGGATTTCCGCCCCTGTCCACATCCACCCTGTATTGGGGCATTACAACAATTTATTCTCGTGCTTCTCCTTTAACCTTTGCCCCCTCTCACCTTAAAGCTATGTCCTCAAGGATTTGATAATTCTATCCTGGTAAAAGGTTCTGACTGTCTATCCTATCTATGCCTCTCACAATTTTATGCACATTTATTAGGTCTCACCACAACCTTCAGTGTTCCACAGAAAACCTAAGTCAGTCCAACCCCTCCCTGTAGCTATTACGCCCTAATCCAGGCATCATGCTGGTAAACCTCCTCGCCACCCTCGCCCACAGCCTCCACATCCACCCTGCATTAGGGCGTTACAACAATTTAGTATCGTGCTTCTCCTTCTCCGTAAATCCCTCGGGGTTCAGGATGTCCTGGTCGTGTTCCAGTTCTCTGAGGGTTGAGGTGGCCGATGAGTCAAGTCCACAACCCTTGGACTGTGTCATGTACAAGAGAGGCGGGACACAATGAGGTGTACGTTCGAGTGCTTGTCGCATTGCTCACTCCTGCAGCTGCCTGGGCCTCCAAATACTCACGGCCTTCCTTTACGTTACTCTGCCCTTTTCGAAGGTCAAAGAAGAGGGATTTGGGTTTTTTTTCTGACGGAGGTTCTGAGACACACTTGAACATCTACTGTACTCCGCTTCTTGGAAACCTCTTGCAACGAGAGACCTCGAAGAGGAGGGTCGGCTTCAGGATTTAACCATCAGACACGTCATAGAGTCATACAGCACGGAAACAGGCCCTTCGGCCCAATCTGCCCATGCTGATCAAGATGCCCCATCTGCACTAGTCCCACCTCCCCACGTTTGGCCCATATCCCTCCAAATATTTCCTATCCCTGTACCTATCCAAGTGTCTTTTAAATACTGTTATAGTACCTGCCTCAACTACTCCCTCTGGCAGCTCATATAGGATAGGATAGGTTTATACCAACCACCCTCTGTGTGAAAAATGTTGCCCCTCAGTTTCTTATTAAGTCTTTCTCTCTTACCTTAAAACTGTGTCCACTAGCTCTCGATTACTCTGGGTAAAATACTCTGCGCATCTACCCTCTCCATTCCCCTTATGATCTTATACACCTCTATAGGTTTACCCCTCAGCCTCCTGCACTCCTTGGAATAAAGTCCTAGCCTGCTCAACCACTCCCTGTAGCTCAGGCCCTCGAGTCCTGGCAGCATCCTCGTTAATGTTGACAATGTGCTTTCCACCCCAGAGCTGGGGAGAGAGACTGATGTGATACATTAAACATAAAAAGCCGGAGTAACGCAGCGGGACAGGCAGCGTCTCTGGAGAGAAGGAATAGGTGATGTTTCGGGTCGAGACCCTTCTTCAGACACATATTACATATTACAGAGACATTAGTTTAGTTTAGAGATACAGTGCAGGAACAGGCCCTTCGAGTCCGCACCGACCAGCGATCCCTGCACATTAACACGACCCCACACACACTAGGGACAAACCACGGGTCGTGGTTCATGACGGGAAGGTCATTGACATTTGCCATGTTCCTCTCTCCGCGGATACCACCTGACCTGCTGACCATTTTCACTGACGTTAGTCACATTTCTGACATCCACCGTTTAAGCTCGGCCGAAGTTCCAATAATCCGAACTATCCACCCAACTTTACACTGAACCTGATCTTATTCTAACGATTCTTATTCGCAAGTTCGTGGTAATTCAGAAGTAAGAAAAGTTCTTGCTTTTTTTTTAATGGCCACTGTAAACAAATAAGAAGTAGAATAATTTTGCAAATCTTCCTTTCCCCCTAACCGCGTGGCGGCACGGTGGCGCAGTGGTAGAGTTGCTGCCTTTAGCCCCTGTCCCACTTAGGAGATCTAAACAGCAACCTCTGGTGACCTTGCCCGCCACCCAAAAATATAATCAAGGTCGAGGTGACCTGCAACCTCCTACCACCTCCCACACATATGTTGAAAACCTTCCTCCACTATGAAGAAAACCGGCTTCGACTAGACCTGCGACTAAAAATGATCGATTTTTAAAACGGCAACCTATTTTTAGTCTAGGCCGGTTTTAATCATGATGAAAAACTAGCAGCAACCTAGATGAAGCCTCGATCACGTGGAAACCACTTTCGACCATTAGGGAGAGTGACCAAAACCTCCGGTGACCTCATGGAAACCTTGGGTGGCGGGCACGGTCACCGGAGGTTGCTGTTTAGGTCTCCTAAGTGGGACAGGGGCTTAACAGCGCCAGAGACCTGGGATCGATCTTGACTACGGGTGCTGTCTGTACGGAATTGTACGTTCTCCCCATGACCGCGTGGGCTTCCGCCAGGTAAACCTCATCAGCACCCTCTCCAAAGCCCCCACATCCAGGCATGAAAATCGCTGTCTAAACATGCGGGGGACGCAATTTCTTGGCGGCTGCGCGCCGGCATGAGTGTACACGCGAGGCTTCAGCCGTGGCAACAGCAACAGCACCTTCGTCCACCCTGAATCGTGGGGCTTCATGGGGTCTTTCATCAGCCGGCGGGGGCTTCAATATCGGGTGCCTCGATCGCCTCGATGCAGCAGCTTGATTAAGCCGCGCTGGGCACTGAAAGACCTCGCGAACGTACTGATTCAGCCCTTAGAAACCGTCTGATAAAGTCCGGATTACAAAACATGTGGGGGGGGGGGGGGGGAGATCGTCTCCCACCTCTCAAACCATGGAGGGAACGTGTGTCCCCTGTACCCCCTGGATTTCCGCCCCTGTCCACATCCACCCTGTATTGGGGCATTACAACAATTTATTCTCATGCTTCTCCTTTAACCTTTGCCCCCTCTCACCTTAAAGCTATGTCCTCAAGGATTTGATAATTCTATCCTGGTTAAAAGGTTCTGACTGTCTATCCTATCTATGCCTCTCACAATTTTATGCACATTTATTAGGTCTCACCACAACCTTCAGTGTTCCACAGAAAACCTAAGTCAGTCCAACCCCTCCCTGTAGCTATTACGCCCTAATCCAGGCATCATGCTGGTAAACCTCCTCGCCTCCCTCGCCCACAGCCTCCACATCCACCCTGCATTAGGGCGTTACAACAATTTAGTATCGTGCTTCTCCTTCTCCGTAAATCTCTCGGGGTTCAGGATGTCCTGGTCGTGTTCCAGTTCTCTGAGGGTTGAGGTGGCCGATGAGTCAAGTCCACAACCCTTGGACTGTGTCATGTACAAGAGAGGCGGGCCACAATGAGGGGAACGTTCGAGTGCTTGTCGCATTGCTCACTCCTGCAGCTGCCTGGGCCTCCAAATACTCACGGCCTTCCTTTACGTTACTCTGCCCTTTTCGAAGGTCAAAGAAGAGGGATTTGGGGTTTTTTCTGACGGAGGTTCTGAGACACACTTGAACATCTACTGTACTCCGCTTCTTGGAAACCTCTTGCAAAGAGAGACCTCGAAGAGGAGGGTCGGCTTCAGGATTTAACCATCAGACACGTCATAGAGTCATACAGCACGGAAACAGGCCCTTCGGCCCAATCTGCCCATGCTGATCAAGATGCCCCATCTACACTAGTCCCACCTCCCCACGTTTGGCCCATATCCCTCTAATTTCCTATCCCTGTACCTATCCAAGTGTCTTTTAAATACTGGTATAGTACCTGCCTCAACTACCCCCTCTGGCAGCTCATATAGGATAGGATAGGTTTATACCAACCACCCTCTGTGTGAAAAATGTTGCCCCTCAGTTTCTTATTAACTCTTTCTCTCTCGCCTTAAAACTGTGTCCACTAGCTCTCGATTTCCCTACTCTGGGTAAAATACTCTACACATCTACCCTCTCCATTCCCCTTATGATCTTATACACCTCTATAGGTTTACCCCTCAGCCTCCTGCACTCCTTGGAATAAAGTCCTAGCCTGCTCAACCACTCCCTGTAGCTCAGGCCCTCGAGTCCTGGCAGCATCCTCGTTAATGTTGACAATGTGCTTTCCACCCCAGAGCTGGGAGAGAGACTGATACCTCAGTGTTGGGGAAGTGATACATTAAACATAAAAAGCCGGAGTAACGCAGCGGGACAGGCAGCGTCTCTGGAGAGAAGGAATAGGTGATGTTTCGGGTCGAGACCCTTCTTCAGACACATATTACATATTACAGAGACATTAGTTTAGTTTAGAGATACAGTGCAGGAACAGGCCCTTCGAGTCCGCACCGACCAGCGATCCCTGCACATTAACACGACCCCACACACACTAGGGACAAACCACGGGTCGTGGTTCATGACGGGAAGGTCATTGACATTTGCCATGTTCCTCTCTCCGCGGATACCACCTGACCTGCTGACCATTTTCACTGACGTTAGTCACATTTCTGACATCCACCGTTAAGCTCGGCCGAAGTTCCAATAATCCGAACTATCCACCCAACTTTACACTGAAACCTGATCTTATTCTAACGATTCTTATTCGCAAGTTCGTGGTAATTCAGAAGTAAGAAAAGTTCTTGCTTTTTTTTTAATGGCCACTGTAAACAAATAAGAAGTAGAATAATTTTGCAAATCTTCCTTTCCCCCTAACCGTGTTGCGGCACGGTGGCGCAGTGGTAGAGTTGCTGCCTTCAGCCCCTGTCCCACTTAGGAGATCTAAACAGCAACCTCTGGTGACCTTGCCCGCCACCCAAAAATATAATCAAGGTCGAGGTGACCTGCAACCTCCTACCACCTCCCACGCACATGTTGAAAACCTTCCTCGACTATGAAGAAAACCGGCTTCGACTAGACCTGCGACTAAAAATGATCGATTTTTAAAACGGCAACCTATTTTTAGTCTAGGCCGGTTTTAATCATGATGAAAAACTAGCAGCAACCTAGATGAAGCCTCGATCACATAGAAACCACTTTCGACCATTAGGGAGAGTGACCAAAACCTCCGGTGACCTCATGGAAACCTTGGGTGGCGGGCAAGGTCACCGGAGGTTGCTGTTTAGGTCTCCTAAGTGGGACAGGGGCTTAACAGCGCCAGAGACCTGGGATCGATCTTGACTACGGGTGCTGTCTGTACGGAATTGTACGTTCTCCCCGTGACCGCGTGGGCTTCCGCCAGGTAAACCTCATCAGCACCCTCTCCAAAGCCCCCACATCCAGGCATGAAAATCGCTGTCTAAACATGCGGGGACGCAATTTCTTGGCGGCTGCGCGCCGGCATGAGCGTACACGCGAGGCTTCAGCCGTGGGCAACAGCAACAGCACCTTCGTCCACCCTGAATCGTGGGGCTTCATGGGGTCTTTCATCAGCCGGCGGGGGCTTCAATATCGGGTGCCTCGATCGCCTCGATGCAGCAGCTTGATTAAGCCGCGCTGGGCACTGAAAGACCTCGCGAACGTACTGATTCAGCCCTTAGAAACCGTCTGATAAAGTCCGGATTACAAAACATGGGGGGGGGGGGGGGGGAATTGTCTCCCACCTCTCAAACCATGGAGGGAACGTGTGTCCCCTGTACCCCCTGGATTTCCGCCCCTGTCCACATCCACCCTGTATTGGGGCATTACAACAATTTATTCTCATGCTTCTCCTTTAACCTTTGCCCCCTCTCACCTTAAAGCTATGTCCTCAAGGATTTGATAATTCTATCCTGGTAAAAGGTTCTGACCGTCTATCCTATCTATGCCTCTCACAATTTTATGCACATTTATTAGGTCTCACCACAACCTTCAGTGTTCCACAGAAAACCTAAGTCAGTCCAACCCCTCCCTGTAGCTATTACGCCCTAATCCAGGCATCATGCTGGTAAACCTCCTCGCCACCCTCGCCCACAGCCTCCACATCCACTCTGCATTAGGGCGTTACACCAATTTAGTATCGTGCTTCTCCTTCTCCGTAAATCTCTCGGGGTTCAGGATGTCCTGGTCGTGTTCCAGTTCTCTGAGGGTTGAGGTGGCCGATGAGTCAAGTCCACAACCCTTGGACTGTGTCATGTACAAGAGAGGTGGGACACAATGAGGTGTACGTTCGAGTGCTTGTCTCATTGCTCACTCCTGCAGCTGCCTGGGCCTCCAAATACTCACGGCCTTCCTTTACGTTACTCTGCCCTTTTCGAAGGTCAAAGAAGAGGGATTTGGGGTTTTTTCTGACGGAGGTTCTGAGACACACTTGAACATCTACTGTACTCCGCTTCTTGGAAACCTCTTGCAACGAGAGACCTCGAAGAGGAGGGTCGGCTTCAGTATTTAACCATCAGACACGTCATAGAGTCATACAGCACGGAAACAGGCCCTTCGGCCCAATCTGCCCATGCTGATCAAGATGCCCCATCTACACTAGTCCCACCTGCCCACGTTTGGCCCATATCCCTCTAATTTCCTATCCCTGTACCTATCCAAGTGTCTTTTAAATACTGTTATAGTACCTGCCTCAACTACTCCCTCTGGCAGCTCATATAGGAAAGGATAGGTTTATACCAACCACCCTCTGTGTGAAAAATGTTGCCCCTCAGTTTCTTATTAACTCTTTCTCTCTCGCCTTAAAACTGTGTCCACTAGCTCTCGATTTCCCTACTCTGGGTAAAATACTCTGCGCATCTACCCTCTCCATTCCCCTTATGATCTTATACACCTCTATAGGTTTACCCCTCAGCCTCCTGCACTCCTTGGAATAAAGTCCTAGCCTGCTCAACCACTCCCTGTAGCTCAGGCCCTCGAGTCCTGGCAGCATCCTCGTTAATGTTGACAATGTGCTTTCCACCCCAGAGCTGGGAGAGAGACTGATACCTCAGTGTTGGGGAAGTGATACATTAAACATAAAAAGCCGGAGTAACGCAGCGGGACAGGCAGCGTCTCTGGAGAGAAGGAATAGGTGATGTTTCGGGTCGAGACCCTTCTTCAGACACATATTACATATTACAGAGACATTAGTTTAGTTTAGAGATACAGTGCAGGAACAGGCCCTTCGAGTCCGCACCGACCAGCGATCCCTGCACATTAACACGACCCCACACACACTAGGGACAAACCACGGGTCGTGGTTCATGACGGGAAGGTCATTGACATTTGCCATGTTCCTCTCTCCGCGGATACCACCTGACCTGCTGACCATTTTCACTGACGTTAGTCACATTTCTGACATCCACCGTTAAGCTCGGCCGAAGTTCCAATAATCCGAACTATCCACCCAACTTTACACTGAACCTGATCTTATTCTAACGATTCTTATTCGCAAGTTCGTGGTAATTCAGAAGTAAGAACAGTTCTTGCTTTTTTTTTAATGGCCACTGTAAACAAATAAGAAGTAGAATAATTTTGCAAATCTTCCTTTCCCCCTAACCGCGTGGCGGCACGGTGGCGCAGTGGTAGAGTTGCTGCCTTTAGCCCCTGTCCCACTTAGGAGATCTAAACAGCAACCTCTGGTGACCTTGCCCGCCACCCAAAAATATAATCAAGGTCGAGGTGACCTGCAACCTCCTACCACCTCCCACGCATATGTTGAAAACCTTCCTCGACTATGAAGAAAACCGGCTTCGACTAGACCTGCGACTAAAAATGATCGATTTTTAAAACGGCAACCTATTTTTAGTCTAGGCCGGTTTTAATCATGATGAAAAACTAGCAGCAACCTAGATGAAGCCTCGATCACATAGAAACCACTTTCGACCATTAGGGAGAGTGACCAAAACCTCCGGTGACCTCATGGAAACCTTGGGTGGCGGGCAAGGTCACCGGAGGTTGCTGTTTAGGTCTCCTAAGTGGGACAGGGGCTTAACAGCGCCAGAGACCTGGGATCGATCTTGACTACGGGTGCTGTCTGTACGGAATTGTACGTTCTCCCCATGACCGCGTGGGCTTCCGCCAGGTAAACCTCATCAGCACCCTCTCCAAAGCCCCCACATCCAGGCATGAAAATCGCTGTCTAAACATGCGGGGGCGCAATTTCTTGGCGGCTGCGCGCCGGCATGAGTGTACACGCGAGGCTTCGGCCGTGGCAACAGCAACAGCACCTTCGTCCACCCTGAATCGTGGGGCTTCATGGGGTCTTTCATCAGCCGGCGGGGGCTTCAATATCGGGTGCCTCGATCGCCTCGATGCAGCAGCTTGATTAAGCCGCGCTGGGCACTGAAAGACCTCGCGAACGTACTGATTCAGCCCTTAGAAACCGTCTGATAAAGTCCGGATTACAAAACATGGGGGGGGGGGGGAATTGTCTCCCACCTCTCAAACCATGGAGGGAACGTGTGTCCCCTGTACCCCCTGGATTTCCGCCCCTGTCCACATCCACCCTGTATTGGGGCATTACAACAATTTATTCTCGTGCTTCTCCTTTAACCTTTGCCCCCTCTCACCTTAAAGCTATGTCCTCAAGGATTTGATAATTCTATCCTGGAAAAAGGTTCTGACCGTCTATCCTATCTATGCCTCTCACAATTTTATGCACATTTATTAGGTCTCACCACAACCTTCAGTGTTCCACAGAAAACCTAAGTCAGTCCAACCCCTCCCTGTAGCTATTACGCCCTAATCCAGGCATCATGCTGGTAAACCTCCTCGCCACCCTCGCCCACAGCCTCCACATCCACTCTGCATTAGGGCGTTACACCAATTTAGTATCGTGCTTCTCCTTCTCCGTAAATCTCTCGGGGTTCAGGATGTCCTGGTCGTGTTCCAGTTCTCTGAGGGTTGAGGTGGCCGATGAGTCAAGTCCACAACCCTTGGACTGTGTCATGTACAAGAGAGGTGGGACACAATGAGGTGTACGTTCGAGTGCTTGTCTCATTGCTCACTCCTGCAGCTGCCTGGGCCTCCAAATACTCACGGCCTTCCTTTACGTTACTCTGCCCTTTTCGAAGGTCAAAGAAGAGGGATTTGAGGTTTTTTCTGACGGAGGTTCTGAGACACACTTGAACATCTACTGTACTCCGCTTCTTGGAAACCTCTTGCAACGAGAGACCTCGAAGAGGAGGGTCGGCTTCAGTATTTAACCATCAGACACGTCATAGAGTCATACAGCACGGAAACAGGCCCTTCGGCCCAATCTGCCCATGCTGATCAAGATGCCCCATCTACACTAGTCCCACCTGCCCACGTTTGGCCCATATCCCTCTAATTTCCTATCCCTGTACCTATCCAAGTGTCTTTTAAATACTGGTATAGTACCTGCCTCAACTACTCCCTCTGGCAGCTCATATAGGATAGGATAGGTTTATACCAACCACCCTCTGTGTGAAAAACGTTGCCCCTCAGTTTCTTATTAACTCTTTCTCTCTCGCCTTAAAACTGTGTCCACTAGCTCTCGATTTCCCTACTCTGGGTAAAATACTCTGCGCATCTACCCTCTCCATTCCCCTTATGATCTTATACACCTCTATAGGTTTACCCCTCAGCCTCCTGCACTCCTTGGAATAAAGTCCTAGCCTGCTCAACCACTCCCTGTAGCTCAGGCCCTCGAGTCCTGGCAGCATCCTCGTTAATGTTGACAATGTGCTTTCCACCCCAGAGCTGGGAGAGAGACTGATACCTCAGTGTTGGGGAAGTGATACATTAAACATAAAAAGCCGGAGTAACGCAGCGGGACAGGCAGCGTCTCTGGAGAGAAGGAATAGGTGATGTTTCGGGTCGAGACCCTTCTTCAGACACATATTACATATTACAGAGACATTAGTTTAGTTTAGAGATACAGTGCAGGAACAGGCCCTTCGAGTCCGCACCGACCAGCGATCCCTGCACATTAACACGACCCCACACACACTAGGGACAAACCACGGGTCGTGGTTCATGACGGGAAGGTCATTGACATTTGCCATGTTCCTCTCTCCGCGGATACCACCTGACCTGCTGACCATTTTCACTGACGTTAGTCACATTTCTGACATCCACCGTTAAGCTCGGCCGAAGTTCCAATAATCCGAACTATCCACCCAACTTTACACTGAACCTGATCTTATTCTAACGATTCTTATTCGCAAGTTCGTGGTAATTCAGAAGTAAGAACAGTTCTTGCTTTTTTTTTTAATGGCCACTGTAAACAAATAAGAAGTAGAATAATTTTGCAAATCTTCCTTTCCCCCTAACCGCGTGGCGGCACGGTGGCGCAGTGGTAGAGTTGCTGCCTTTAGCCCCTGTCCCACTTAGGAGATCTAAACAGCAACCTCTGGTGACCTTGCCCGCCACCCAAAAATATAATCAAGGTCGAGGTGACCTGCAACCTCCTACCACCTCCCACACATATGTTGAAAACCTTCCTCCACTATGAAGAAAACCGGCTTCGACTAGACCTGCGACTAAAAATGATCGATTTTTAAAACGGCAACCTATTTTTAGTCTAGGCCGGTTTTAATCATGATGAAAAACTAGCAGCAACCTAGATGAAGCCTCGATCATGTAGAAACCACTTTCGACCATTAGGGAGAGTGACCAAAACCTCCGGTGACCTCATGGAAACCTTGGGTGGCGGGCACGGTCACCGGAGGTTGCTGTTTAGGTCTCCTAAGTGGGACAGGGGCTTAACAGCGGCAGAGACCTGGGATCGATCTTGACTACGGGTGCTGTCTGTACGGAATTGTACGTTCTCCCCATGACCGCGTGGGCTTCCGCCAGGTAAACCTCATCAGCACCCTCTCCAAAGCCCCCACATCCAGGCATGAAAATCGCTGTCTAAACATGCGGGGGCGCAATTTCTTGGCGCTGCTGCGCCGGCATGAGTGTACACGCGAGGCTTCAGCCGTGGCAACAGCAACAGCACCTTCGTCCACCCTGAATCGTGGGGCTTCATGGGGTCTTTCATCAGCCGGCGGGGCTTCAATATCGGGTGCCTCGATCGCCTCGATGCAGCAGCTTGATTAAGCCGCGCTGGGCACTGAAAGACCTCGCGAACGTACTGATTCAGCCCTTAGAAACCGTCTGATAAAGTCCGGATTACAAAACATGGGGGGGGGGGGGGGGGTGGGAATTGTCTCCCACCTCTCAAACCATGGAGGGGAACGTGTGTCCCCCTGTACCCCCTGGATTTCCGCCCCTGTCCACATCCACCCTGTATTGGGGCATTACAACAATTTATTCTCGTGCTTCTCCTTTAACCTTTGCCCCCTCTCACCTTAAAGCTATGTCCTCAAGGATTTGATAATTCTATCCTGGTAAAAGGTTCTGACTGTCTATCCTATCTATGCCTCTCACAATTTTATGCACATTTATTAGGTCTCACCACAACCTTCAGTGTTCCACAGAAAACCTAAGTCAGTCCAACCCCTCCCTGTAGCTATTACGCCCTAATCCAGGCATCATGCTGGTAAACCTCCTCGCCTCCCTCGTCCACAGCCTCCACATCCACTCTGCATTAGGGCGTTACAACAATTTAGTATCGTGCTTCTCCTTCTCCGTAAATCCCTCGGGGTTCAGGATGACCTGGTCGTGTTCCAGTTCTCTGAGGGTTGAGGTGGCCGATGAGTCAAGTCCACAACCCTTGGACTGTGTCATGTACAAGAGAGGTGGGACACAATGAGGTGTACGTTCGAGTGCTTGTCGCATTGCTCACTCCTGCAGCTGCCTGGGCCTCCAAATACTCACGGCCTTCCTTTACGTTACTCTGCCCTTTTCGAAGGTCAAAGAAGAGGGATTTGGGGGTTTTTCTGACGGAGGTTCTGAGACACACTTGAACATCTACTGTACTCCGCTTCTTGGAAACCTCTTGCAAAGAGAGACCTCGAAGAGGAGGGTCGGCTTCAGGATTTAACCATCAGACACGTCATAGAGTCATACAGCACGGAAACAGGCCCTTCGGCCCAATCTGCCCATGCTGATCAAGATGCCCCATCTACACTAGTCCCACCTGCCCACGTTTGGCCCATATCCCTCTAATTTCCTATCCCTGTACCTATCCAAGTGTCTTTTAAATACTGTTATAGTACCTGCCTCAACTACTCCCTCTGGCAGCTCATATAGGATAGGATAGGTTTATACCAACCACCCTCTGTGTGAAAAATGTTGCCCCTCAGTTTCTTATTAACTCTTTCTCTCTCGCCTTAAAACTGTGTCCACTAGCTCTCGATTTCCCTACTCTGGGTAAAATACTCTGCGCATCTACCCTCTCCATTCCCCTTATGATCTTATACACTCTATAGGTTTACCCCTCAGCCTCCTGCACTCCTTGGAATAAAGTCCTAGCCTGCTCAACCACTCCCTGTAGCTCAGGCCCTCGAGTCCTGGCAGCATCCTCGTTAATGTTGACAATGTGCTTTCCACCCCAGAGCTGGGAGAGAGACTGATACCTCAGTGTTGGGGAAGTGATACATTAAACATAAAAAGCCGGAGTAACGCAGCGGGACAGGCAGCGTCTCTGGAGAGAAGGAATAAGTGATGTTTCGGGTCGAGACCCTTCTTCAGACACATATTACTTATTACAGAGACATTAGTTTAGTTTAGAGATACAGTGCAGGAACAGGCCCTTCGAGTCCGCACCGACCAGCGATCCCTGCACATTAACACGACCCCACACACACTAGGGACAAACCACGGGTCGTGGTTCATGACGGGAAGGTCATTGACATTTGCCATGTTCCTCTCTCCGCGGATACCACCTGACCTGCTGACCATTTTCACTGACGTTAGTCACATTTCTGACATCCACCGTTAAGCTCGGCCGAAGTTCCAATAATCCGAACTATCCACCCAACTTTACACTGAACCTGATCTTATTCTAACGATTCTTATTCGCAAGTTCGTGGTAATTCAGAAGTAAGAAAAGTTCTTGCTTTTTTTTTTTAATGGCCACTGTAAACAAATAAGAAGTAGAATAATTTTGCAAATCTTCCTTTCCCCCTAACCGCGTGGCGGCACGGTGGCGCAGTGGTAGAGTTGCTGCCTTTAGCCCCTGTCCCACTTAGGAGATCTAAACAGCAACCTCTGGTGACCTTGCCCGCCACCCAAAAATATAATCAAGGTCGAGGTGACCTGCAACCTCCTACCACCTCCCACGCATATGTTGAAAACCTTCCTCGACTATGAAGAAAACCGGCTTCGACTAGACCTGCGACTAAAAATGATCGATTTTTAAAACGGCGACCTATTTTTAGTCTAGGCCGGTTTTAATCATGATGAAAAACTAGCAGCAACCTAGATGAAGCCTCGATCACATAGAAACCACTTTCGACCATTAGGGAGAGTGACCAAAACCTCCGGTGACCTCATGGAAACCTTGGGTGGCGGGCAAGGTCACCGGAGGTTGCTGTTTAGGTCTCCTAAGTGGGACAGGGGCTTAACAGCGGCAGAGACCTGGGATCGATCTTGACTACGGGTGCTGTCTGTACGGAATTGTACGTTCTCCCCATGACCGCGTGGGCTTCCGCCAGGTAAACCTCATCAGCACCCTCTCCAAAGCCCCCACATCCAGGCATGAAAATCGCTGTCAAAACATGCGGGGGGTCACAATTTCTTGGCGGCTGCGCGCCGGCATGAGTGTACACGCGAGGCTTCAGCCGTGGCAACAGCAACAGCACCTTCGTCCACCCTGAATCGTGGGGCTTCATGGGGTCTTTCATCAGCCGGCGGGGGGCTTCAATATCGGGTGCCTCGATCGCCTCGATGCAGCAGCTTGATTAAGCCGCGCCGGGCACTGAAAGACCTCGCGAACGTACTGATTCAGCCCTTAGAAACCGTCTGATAAAGTCCGGATTACAAAACACGGGGGGGGGGGGGGGGGGGGGAGATCGTCTCCCACCTCTCAAACCATGGAGGGAACGTGTGTCCCCTGTACCCCCTGGATTTCCGCCCCTGTCCACATCCACCCTGTATTGGGGCATTACAACAATTTATTCTCGTGCTTCTCATTTAACCTTTGCCCCCTCTCACCTTAAAGCTATGTCCTCAAGGATTTGATAATTCTATCCTGGTAAAAGGTTCTGACTGTCTATCCTATCTATGCCTCTCACAATTTTATGCACATTTATTAGGTCTCACCACAACCTTCAGTGTTCCACAGAAAACCTAAGTCAGTCCAACCCCTCCCTGTAGCTATTACGCCCTAATCCAGGCATCATGCTGGTAAACCTCCTCGCCACCCTCGCCCACAGCCTCCACATCCACCCTGCATTAGGGCGTTACAACAATTTAGTATCGTGCTTCTCCTTCTCCGTAAATCCCTCGGGGTTCAGGATGACCTGGTCGTGTTCCAGTTCTCTGAGGGTTGAGGTGGCCGATGAGTCAAGTCCACAACCCTTGGACTGTGTCATGTACAAGAGAGGTGGGACACAATGAGGTGTACGTTCGAGTGCTTGTCGCATTGCTCACTCCTGCAGCTGCCTGGGCCTCCAAATACTCACGGCCTTCCTTTACGTTACTCTGCCCTTTTCGAAGGTCAAAGAAGAGGGATTTGAGGTTTTTTCTGACGGAGGTTCTGAGACACACTTGAACATCTACTGTACTCCGCTTCTTGGAAACCTCTTGCAACGAGAGACCTCGAAGAGGAGGGTCGGCTTCAGGATTTAACCATCAGACACGTCATAGAGTCATACAGCACGGAAACAGGCCCTTCGGCCCAATCTGCCCATGCTGATCAAGATGCCCCATCTACACTAGTCCCACCTGCCCACGTTTGGCCCATATCCCTCCAAACCTTTCCTATCCCTGTACCTATCCAAGTGTCTTTTAAATACTGTTATAGTACCTGCCTCAACTACTCCCTCTGGCAGCTCATATAGGAAAGGATAGGTTTTATACCAACCACCCTCTGTGTGAAAAATGTTGCCCCTCAGTTTCTTATTAAGTCTTTCTCTCTTACCTTAAAACTGTGTCCACTAGCTCTCGATTTCCCTACTCTGGGTAAAATACTCTACACATCTACCCTCTCCATTCCCCTTATGATCTTATACACCTCTATAGGTTTACCCCTCAGCCTCCTGCACTCCTTGGAATAAAGTCCTAGCCTGCTCAACCACTCCCTGTAGCTCAGGCCCTCGAGTCCTGGCAGCATCCTCGTTAATGTTGACAATGTGCTTTCCACCCCAGAGCTGGGAGAGAGACTGATACCTCAGTGTTGGGGAAGTGAGCAGAATTCAATGGCGCTTTATTGCCATCTGTACCTGAGTACCGTGAAATCCCTATTTTGCATAAAGTGCCTTGAAAATCTGATTACACAGAGGCACAGTCACATTCAAGCAGAAGAATGCAAGTAAGAATGTCATTGTTCTACCTGGGACATATGACAATAGAACACTCTTGAGTGTAAGGATAATAATAGAATATTGACTGGCCTTGAGGGGGATACGACATATATTGCCTGAAGTAGATTCATATTGCCCGAGTCGAAGACGAGGGCAATATGGATCTAGTGAGGGCAATATATGTCGTATCTCCCGAAAGAGGACAGTCAATATTGTTATTATTACCCATTATCAGACACCTAGAGGAAAATCTGAACATCTCATATGATATGAATGTATCTATACATTTTGCAATATGCATTGCAACATTGTAAATAAGGGTACTAAAACCATTCCAACATTGTAAATAAGGGTACTAAAAGAATGTAACATTTATGTTTCATTTATGTAATTTATGCAATTCATTTATGTGACAATGTGAAGGTCGAACTTTTAAATCGCGAACCTCTTCTCGCAACCGGCAGCCATTTTTTTTTTTTAAGATAAATTTTAAATTTCGCACGCAGCGTCACGTTGCCGTCACGCAGCGTCACGTTGCCAAGTTCCCGGATGTGAGACCAGGGGAATATAAGACTATATTCCCCGCTGTTTAAACAGGTAAAGTCCATAGGCGTTCGCTAGAAAGGGGAATATAAGAAAATATTCCCCTGTTAGCGCTGCTGGCAGTAAAAAGGAAGGGAATACAATTTCGTAAAAGCATACCTCAGATGGATGATATGGGTAATAATATATTATACTGAGGTAGTACACAAGAGTCGCCATGCTTCCAGCACCACCTTGTACCTTTGAAGTTCAAAGTTATTAAAAATGTTCGAGCCTTAACTTGGCCTTAAGGCATGTTATCTTGTGTCACTGTATCAAAGATGTTGGATGCAAAGTCTCCAGGTAACAGAGGTGGCACAGCAGTAGAGCTGCTGTTTTACTGTATCAGAGACCCGGGTTTGATCCTTACAATGGGTGCTGTTTGGACGGAGTTTGCATGTTCTCCCTGTGACCACATAGGTTTTCTCCGGGTGCTGCGGTTCCCTCCCGCACTACAAAGACGTGTAGGTCTGTAGGCTGATTGGCTTTGGTAAAATTGTAAATTGTCTCTAGCGTGTATCAAATCAAATCAAATCAAATGTATTTATAAAGCACGTTTAAAAAACAGCCCACGTTGACCAAAATGCTGTACAGACATTTGTTGTCACTGACACCAATTGGTGCAGTGAAATTTGAGTTACCATGGAGCGCACTAATCAGAATCAGATTTTATTTGTCAAGTGTGTTTTGCAACAAATGAGGAATTTCATTGGCCAGGTCAGTCATACAATTAAAAGCAACAGATCACTCAAAAACACATTTTAACATGAACATCCACCGCAGTGACTCCTACACATTCCTCACTGTGATGGAAGTCGAAATAAAGTTCGAGTCTCTTCCTTCGTTCTTCCTCGGTAGGGGGCCTCGAGCCCTCCGTTGACGGGATGATCTTAACTCCCGTAGCCGGCGGCGTTCGGGCCCTCCGCGTCGAGGCGTTCAGCTCCCACATCGGGGGGGATGTCAGCTGCCCCGCGCCGGGCGATCAAACCTCACGTCGGGGCTGGACGAACCTTCTGCGGCGTTGGATAAGAAGATAAACACAACACTATAGAATTTAACATTAAACACAAAAACATCCCCCCACAGCGGAATCAACGTTTCCCACCGTGTGGGAAGGCAACAAAGTTCAGTCCTCTTCCCCTTGTTCACCCGTGGTCGGGGCCTATTGAGGCCTCCGCAGTCGCCGCGACGGCGGCCCGATGTTTCAGGCCCTCGCGCCAGAATGATGGAACTCCGGTGTCGTAAGAACACTCTCGGCGGCTTGGAGTTCCGAAATGGCCGCTTCCTACCGGAGTCCACAGGCCGAGCTGGGCGGAGCTCCAACACGGCGATCCTCGGCGAAAAGATCCCAGGGCCCCGCGATGTAAAGTCAGCGCCGCCCGCGGCTGGAAGCTCCGCAGACCACAGCTCTACGGTGTTAGAGTCGGCAGTCCCCGCACTCCAGAGCTTCCAACACGGCGACCCGAGTAAGGCATCGGCCGCTCCGCGATGTTACTTCAGTGCTGTGTCGCTGCTGAAGTTTTTGCCGGTCTCCGGCAGGAAAAGCCGCGCCAATCCAGATGGTAGGCCGCGCGGAGCGGGCGAATATGCGCTCGGAGGAAAGACGAATCCTCGACCAGGAAGTGACTGTGAAAAACTGGAGGGGGTGTTACCGTGCTGTATCTCTAAACTATACTAAACAGGGTGACTAAAACTGAACACGATACTTCACATGACATATTAAACCACCAGGAAGCTATTAGGAGGCAAAACAAAATGGGATAGGTTTTGCCCAGAATCAACTCGGGCATCAGAAATGACACTCGCAATCATAATGATTGTTCCTTTGCAGTCACTAGTTCGCAATCCTGCAGGCTAACAGCTCGAGGGTAACACCCATACATCGAGGATTGCAACAGTGCAAGAAGGCAGATCATCACCACCGAATGCAGCAGAGCAAGTGGGGATGGGCAGCTAAATGCTGGCTCCGTTTACAAAACACAACCCACATTAATTTAAAAAAAAGCTGTATTGGCATTTGCAAACAGGTTGATGAGAGAATATGTCGCCAAAGCCTCAGAGCCGCAAGACAACTATTCTCCTCCAGTTTCCAGCCACGCACGAACAATTCCAGCAACAGAGAAATAGGTGGACGCAGCACCAGAGAGGACGGACCATGAGCTCAGAGAAATTTAATTAAATGCCGATCACCCATACATTTTTTGGCATGGGCTGGGCTGTTTTCCAACGGAGAGAGAGAGAGAGAACGTAATTGAAACATTTGATCACATTTTATTTTATTTTATCTCTTAGATTTGTGAGTGAAAGAAATAAGCATTTGGACCGGTTCATGGATAAGATACGTTTCTGACTATGGATTATACGATATGGGCCAAACACAGGCAGGTGGGGCGAGTGTAGAAGGGGAATGTTGGTCGGCACAGGCAAGTTGGGCCGAAGGGCCTGTTTCCATGCTGTATCACTCTATGACTGAATAACTTGGGAAAGACTCATGATCCACAGAGTGGGATTACATTGTTCTATGACAGGTTAGTTTTATGGTAGCTGCTGATTTTGATTACTTGAAGTGTCCCATTTGGTTTAAAGTGAGTGGTGAACACACATAGAAACATAGCAAAATAGAAAATAGGTGCAGAAGGCCATTCGGCCCTTCGAGCCAGCACCGCCATTCATTGTGATCATGGCTGATCGTCCCCTATCAATTACCCGCGCCTGCCTTCTCCCCATATCCCTTGACTCCACTAGCCCCTAGAGCTCTATCTAAGTCTCTTAAATCCATCCAGTGACTTGGCCTCCACTGCCCTCTGTGGCGAGGAATTCCAACAATTCACAACTCTCTGGGTGAAAAAGTTTTTTCTCACCTCAGTCTTAAATGACATCCCCATTATTCTAAGACACACTCTACGGTTTTTTAAAAAACTTTAGTTTAGAGATAGTTTAGCGTGGAAACAGACCCTTCGGCCCATCGACCCCAGGACAGCCACTGATCACCCATTCACACTAGTTCTATAGCTAACCCACTTTCTCATCCACTCCCTGCACATTTACAGGGGCAAACTTACAGAGGCCCGTTAACCTACAATTGACTGGATCATGTTGGAAACAACTGCTGAAGGGAAAAGAAATGGAATTCAGTGGACAATGTGGGAGCAGCTGGATGATCTTGGCTTTGCAGCGACACAGCTCTCCTTTCACACACACGGATACAAATGCAGGAGAAGACGGACAGACTCTCACAAGCTGCAACAAAACTTGGTCTCACACCCAACACAGTAAAGACATCCGTGATGAGGATCTACTCCAAAACCTGCAACCCTATCCTTATGCACAGCACTACTCTGGAGGAGGTAGACATTCACATACCAAGGCAGTGTTGTGGACATTACCGGAGGGGCAGAGGCAGACATAAGACGTAGAATCTATAAGGCTAGGGTGGTGTTTAACATGCTCGGGAAGATCTGGAGCTCAAAACACATCTCAATCAACACTAAAATACTCATCTTTAACTCAAATGTGAAACAGGTGGCAGGGGGATGGGTACAAGAGCAGAGAGGCAGGAGGGTGTAAAATGAGGGTAGAAGCATTAGGTAGCAAGGTGAAAGGTAAAAGTGGCAGGCAGACAAAACCAGGGCAAAAATCAAAAAGGGCCACTTTTCAGCAAAATTGTATAAGGGGGTAAATGCGTTGTAAAGACAAGCCTGAAGGCTTTGTGTCTCAATGCAAGGAGTATTCGTAATAAGGTGGACGAGTTGAACGTGCAGATAGATATTAATGATTATGATATAGTTGGGATCACGGAGACATGGCTCCAGGGTGACGTAGGCTGGGAGCTGAACATCCAGGGATATTCAATATTCAGGAGGGATAGAGAGAAAGGAAAAGGAGGTGGGGTAGCGTTGCTGGTTAGAGAGGAGATTAAAGCAATGGAAAGGAAGGACATTAGCTTGGAGGATGTGGAATCGGTATGGGTAGAGCTACAAAACACTAAGGGGCAGAAAACGCTGGTGGGTGTTGTGTACAGGCCACCTAACAGTAGCAGAGAAGTTGGGGATGGTATCAAACGGGAAATTAGAAATGCGTGCGACAAAGGCAAAACAGTTATAATGGGTGACTTCAATCTACATATAGATTGGGTTAATCAAATTGGCAGGGGTGCTGAGGAAGAGGATTTTTTGGAATGTATGCGGGATAGTTATCTAAATCAACATGTAGAGGAACCAACGAGAGAGCAGGCTATTTTAGACTGGGTTTTGAGTAATGAGGAAGGGGTAATTAGCCGTCTTGTTGTACGTGCCCCCTTGGGCAAGAGTGACCATAATATGGTTGAGTTCTTCATTAGGATGGAGAGTGACATTGTTGATTCAGAAACAATGGTTCTGAACTTAAAGAAAGGTAACTTTGAGGGTATGAGACGTGAATTGGCCAAGATTGACTGGCAATTAATTCTAAAAGGGTTGACGGTGGATATACAATGGAAGACATTTAAAGACTGCATGGATGAACTACAAAAATTGTTCATCCCATTTTGGCAAAAGAATAAATCGGGGAAGGTAGTGCATCCGTGGATAACAAGGGAAATCAGGGATAGTATCAAAGCAAAGGATGATGCGTACAAAGTAGCCAGAAAAAGCAGCATACCAGAGGACTGGGAGAAATTCAGAGACCAGCAGAGGAGGACAAAGGGCTTAATTAGGAAAGGAAAAATAGATTATGAAAGAAAACTGGCAGGGAACATAAAAACTGACTGCAAAAGTTTTTATAGATATGTGAAGAGAAAGAGGTTAGTTAAAACAAATGTAGGTCCCTTGCAGTCAGAAACAGGTGAGTTGATCATGGGGAACAAGGATATGGCGGACCAATTGAATAACTACTTTGGTTCCGTCTTCACTAAGGAAGACATAAATAATCTGCCTGAAATAGCAGGGGACTGTGGGTCAAAGGAGGAATTGAGTGAAATCCAGGTCAGTCGGGAAGTGGTGTTGGGTAAATTGAATAGATTAAAGGCCGATAAATCCCCAGGGCCAGATAGGCTGCATCCCAGAGTACTTAAGGAAGTAGCTCAGGAAATAGTGGATGCATTAGTGATAATCTTTCAAAACTCTTTAGATTCTGGAGTAGTTCCTGAGGATTGGCGGGTAGCAAATGTAACCCCTCTTTTTAAGAAGGGAGGGAGAGAGAAAAAGGGGAATTACAGACCAGTTAGTCTAACATCGGTAGTGGGGAAACTGCTAGAGTCAGTTATTAAAGATGGGATAGCAGCACATTTGGAAAGTGGTGAAATCATTGGACAAAGTCAGCATGGATTTACAAAAGGTAAATCATGTCTGACGAATCTTGTGGAATTTTTCGAGGATGTAACTAGTAGCGTGGATAAGGGAGAACCAGTGGATGTGGTATATCTGGACTTCCAGAAGGCTTTCGACAAGGTCCCACATAAGAGATTAGTATACAAACTTAAAGCATACGGTATTAGGGGTTCAGTATTGATGTGGATAGAGAACTGGCTGGCAAACAGGAAGCAAAGAGTAGGAGTAAACGGGTCCTTTTCACAATGGCAGGCAGTAACTAGTGGGGTACCGCAGGGCTCAGTGCTGGGACCCCAGCTATTTACAATATATATTAATGATCTGGATGAGGGAATTGAAGGCAATATCTCCAAGTTTGCGGATGACACTAAGCTGGGGGGGCAGTGTTCGCTGTGAGGAGGATGCTAGGAGACTGCAGAGTGACTTGGATAGGCTGGGTGAGTGGGCAAATGTTTGGCAGATGCAGTATAATGTGGATAAATGTGAGGTTATCCACTTTGGTGGCAAAAACAGGAAAGCGGACTATTATTTAAATGGTGGCCGATTGGGAAAAGGGGAGATGCAGCGAGACCTGGGTGTCATGGTACACCAGTCATTGAAAGTAGGCATGCAGGTGCAGCAGGCAGTGAAAAAAGCGAATGGTATGTTAGCTTTCATAGCAAAAGGATTTGAGTACAGGAGCAGGGAGGTTCTACTTCAGTTGTACAGGGTCTTGGTGAGACCACACCTGGAGTATTGCGTGCAGTTTTGGTCTCCAAATCTGAGGAAGGACATTATTGCCATAGAGGGAGTGCAGAGAAGGTTCACCAGACTGATTCCTGGGATGTCAGGACTGTCTTATGAAGAAAGACTGGATAGACTCGGTTTATACTCTCTGGAATTTAGGAGATTAAGAGGGGATCTTATAGAAACTTACAAAATTCTTAAGGGGTTGGACAGGCTAGATGCAGGAAGATTGTTCCCGATGTTGGGGAAGTCCAGGACAAGGGGTCACAGCTTAAGGATAAGGGGAAAATCCTTTAAGACCGAGATGAGAAAGACTTTCTTCACACAGAGAGTGGTGAGTCTCTGGAACTCTCTGCCACAGAGGGTAGTTGAGGCCAGTTCATTGGCTATATTTAAGAGTTGGATGTGGCCCTTGTGGCTAAGGGGATCAGAGGGTATGGAGAGAAGGCAGGTACGGGATACTGAGTTGGATGATCAGCCATGATCATATTGAATGGCGGTGCAGGCTCGAAGGGCTGAATGGCCTACTCCTGCACCTAATTTCTATGTTTCTATGTTCTATGTTTCTATGCTGTATGGATCAGAGACATGGAAAACAACAAAACACACTACAAACAGGCTGCAAACATTCACTAACTCCTGCCTCAGGAGAATACTGGTGGAGAGACAAAGTTAGCAATGTGGACCTGGGGGAAAGAACAAGCCAGGAGCCCATTGACTTACAAATACGAAGGAGAAAATGGAGTTGGGTTGGACACACCCTCAGGAAACCTGCCACAAACATCACCCGGCAAGCCCTGAAACGGAACCCCCAAGGAAAAAGGAAAAGAGGTCTCCCCAGGAACAGCTAGAGAAGAGGTGTCCAGGCAGAGATGTCTGAGAGTGGGCTCAACTGGGGAGATCTCGAAAGGACTGCCAACAATCTAGTGAGGTGGAGGACATTTGTCAATGGCCGATGCTCCCTAGAGGGGCAAAGGGCTTAAGAAGAGGTAAGAAGAAGCAGATTAACCTACAAACCCGCACGTCTTTGGGATCTGGGGGAAAGCTGGGGCATCAGGAGGAACCCCGTGCGGTCACAGGAAGAACACAAAAACTCCACAAAGACAGCATGCGGGGTCAGGATCAAACCAGGACCCCGGGCGCAGTGAGGCAGCAGCTCCACCAGCTGCGTCGCTCTGCCACCCTCACAGATGCATTAAACATCTCCATCTCTTTGTGTAGAAAGGAACTGCAGATGCTGGTACGTACCAAAGATAGACACAAAGTGTTGGAGTAACTCAGCAGGTCAAGCAGCATCTCTGGTATATAAAAAAGGCTGGGTGATATTTCTAGTCGGGATCCGAGAGTCAGAAGAAAGGTCCCGACCCAAAACGTCATCCATCCTTTTTCTCCAGAGATGCTGCCTGACCTGCTGAGCAACTCCAGCATTTTGTGTCTTCCTTCTATCTCTTTGTCACGGGCCTAACATACTGATACATACCATACTCAGCCTCTTATCAGTGAGATAACTGGACATAGACAATTAGGCAAATGTCAGACAGTCAGATTGCGATCAACAGATCTTAGGCTGAGAATCTTTTGAGGTCTGTATCCATTCTAACATCAATGGATGTGTCAGGCGGAGTTGGTTGCATTGTGCAAAGATCAGATGAGGTGTAGGTACAATGGAAACATTGCTGAGGTAAGTATAAATTCCACTGGTGTAGCCATACAGAACTTACAACCCAGCAGTATAAATATAGAAACATAGAAAATAGGTGCAGGAGCAGGCCATTCAGCCCTTTGAGCCAGCACCGCCGATCAATATGATCTTCCAAAATCAGTATCCCATTCCTGCTTTCTCCCCATATCCCTTGATTCCGTTAGCCTTAATATTGACTTCTCTAACTTCAATGCTTTCTGAAAGTCCAGGTACACCACATCCAAGGGGGAGCCAGCGGATGTAGTGTACCTGGACTTTCAGAAAGCATTTGATAAGGTCCCACATAGGAGATTAGTGGGCAAAATTAGGGCACATGGTATTGGGGGTAGAGTGCTGACATGGATAGAAAATTGGTTGGCAGACAGGAAACAAAGAGTAGGGATTAACGGGTCCCTTTCAGAATGGCAGGCAGTGACCAGTGGGGTACCGCAAGGCTCGGTGCTGGGACCGTAGCTATTTACAATATACATCAATGATTTAGATGAAGGGATTCAAAATAACATTAGCAAATTTGCAGATGACACGCAGCTGGGTGGCAGTGTGAACTGTGAGGAGGATGCTATGAACATGCAGGGTGACTTGGACAGGTTGGGTGAGTGGGCAGATGCATGGCAGATGCAGTTTAATGTGGATAAATGTGAGGTTATCCACTTTGGTAGCAAAAACAGGAAGGCAGATTATTATCTAAATGGTGTCAAGTTGGGAAAAGGGGAAGTACAACGGGATCTGGTCTTTGTTCATCAGTCAATGAAAGTAAGCGTGCAGGTACAGCAGGCAGTGAAGAAAGCGAATGGCATGTCAGCCTTCATAACAAGAGGAGTTGAGTATAGGAGCAAAGAGGTCCTTCTGCAATTGTATAGGGCCCTAGTGAGACCACACTTGGAGTATTGTGTGCAGTTTTGGTACCCTAATTTGAGGAAGGACATTCTTGCTATTGAAGGAATGCAGTGTATGTTCACAAGGTTAATTCCCAGGATGGCGGGACTGTCATATGCTGAGAGAATGGCGCAGCTGGGCTTGTACACTCTGGAATTTAGAAGGATGAGAGGGGATCTTATTGAAACATAAGATTATTAAGGGTTTGGACACGCTAGAGGCAGGAAACATGTTCCCGATGTTGAGGGAGTCCAGAACCAGGGGCCACAGTTTAAGAATAAAGGGTAAGGCATTTAGAACAGAGATGAGGAAACACTTTTTCACACAGAGAGTTGTGAGTCCGTGGAATTCTCTGCCTCAGAGGGTGGTGAAGGCCGGTTCTCTGGACACTTTCAAGAGAGAGCTAGATAGGGCTCTTGAAGATAGCGGAATCATGGGATATGGGGTGAAGGCAGGAACGGGGCACTGATTGTGGATGATCAGCCATGATCACATTGAATGGTGGTGCTGGCTCAAAGGGCCGAATGGCCTACTCCTGCACCTATAGTCTATTGTCTATTCTCTAAAATGCTGGAGAAACTCAGTGGGTGAGGCAGCATCTATGGAGAGAAGGAATAGGCAACGTTTCGGGTCGACATCCTTCTTCAGATCTCTAACTTCAATTAACCCTTGCTTTCCCTCTCACTCCATCCCTTCCCCATCCTATTTCTCCAACCAGTATCACTGTCCTCCTGATTAAATTTTATCTTTGTGTGCCTCGCTGTCAGCTTCCCCTAGCTAACATTGATCTATTCCACATTTTCCTCAAATTTCATCCCCTTCGATCTCTCGTTTTCACACCCTACCCTTCCATATCACTGTGTCTCCCTCCCCCCTGACTCTCAGTCTGAGGAAGGCTCTCGACCCGAAACGTCACCCATTCCTTCTCTCCAGAGATGCTGCCTGTCCCTGCTGAGTTGCTCCAGCATTTTGTGTCTGTCATCGGTGTAAACCATCATCTGCAGTTCCTTCCTACACAAACAGAATTTAAACCACGTTCCCAGTAAAGATGCTTTGAGGGAGGGAGCAGCTTTGTGGAAATTCCCAGCCAACGTATAAGAAATTATGTCACACCAGGAAAACAATATACTTGTGTGTCATCTGTTCGGGTCTGGTTTAGCTGCTAATAGATGAAAATAAATATGAGCCAGTAATTCAGCCCCTCAAGCCTGCTTCACCATGAAGCAACACAGGAATGGGCGCTTCAGCTCACTATTCTTCTTCGGAAATACAGCGTGGAAACAGGCCCTTCGGCCCATCGGGTGCATGCCGACCGGCAATCACCCCGAACTCTAGCGCTATCCTAGACACAAGGTGCAATTTCAGAAACCTATTTACTTACAAACCTGCACGTCTTTGGAATGTGGGAGGTAACCGGAGCACCCGGAGAAAACCCACGCGGGTCCACAGGGGGAGAACGCGCAAACTCCACACATGCAGCATGTGTAGGCGGAATCAAACCCGGGTCTCTGGCGCTGTGAGGCAGCAACTCTACAGCACTGTGCCGCGATGTCTCTGTGGGGCACAGTGCCAAGATCAAATAGTAGGAACAAGGAACTGCAGATGCGGGTTCACACAGAAGGACGCATTGTGCTGGAGTAACTCGGCGGGTCAGTCCGAAGAAGGGCCCCGGCCTGATACGACACCGATCCATATTCTTCACAGATGCTGCCTGACCTGCTGAGTTACTCCAGCAGTTTATTGTTTGTTCAATGCTAATGCGCCAGTGATGTTCCAATCTTGGTAAAACGCCACAATAATTTCCCTGAGGCTGCATAAACCAATACCGCGATTCACCAGCTCACACACAAACTGGAGACACGGCACCTCACATTGTGCTTGGGTAGCTTACAGCCCTGTCGCCATGAACAGTGAATTCTCCAGTTATAAGTATTACCCCCCTCTCTAATCCCCCTCTCGTTCCTGTACCTGGCCAATCCACTGTACTCACATTTTTCCCACTATCCCATTCCTCTCCCTCCTCCCCGCCCATCCCCTACCACCTATATCCCTCCAACTGCTTTACCTTTCACTTCTTTGTCTCTTTTTCACCTCTTGGCTTTCTCCCTTAGTTTACTATTGGTTGAGTTGAGTTTAGAGATACAGCCTGGAACTAGGCCCTTCGGCCCACTGAGTCCGTGCCGACCAGCGATCACCCCGTACACTTCTATCCTGCATGCTAGGGGCAATTTACAGAAGCCAATTAATGTACAACCCTTGGTATGTGAGAGGAAACCGGAGCACCCAAAGAAAACCCACTCGATCACAGGGAGAACGTACAAACTCCACTCAGATAGCACCCATAGTCACGATTGAACCCGGGTCTCTGGTGCTGTGTGAGTGCGCCACATCACTGGCCCCCCTTCACCCGTATCCACCTATCACATGCTTGGCTCTGTCTCGTCCCCCAATTTTCTTTACCAGTTTTTTTCCACCCTCCTCCATGCACGGTGGCGCAGCGGTCGAGTTGCTGCCTGACAGCGCCAGAGACCCAGGTTCGATCCTGACCACGGGTGCTGTCTGTGCAGAATTTTTACGTTCTCCCCGTGACCGCGTGGGTTTTCCCCGGAAGAACCGGTTTCTCCCCACATTCCAAAGACGTACACGTTTGTGGGTTTAATTGGCTCCGATAAAATTGTAAACAGTCCCTAGTGTGTAGGATAGTTTAGTTTTTTAGTTTAGTTTAGAGACACAGCACGGAAACAGGCCCTTCAGCGCACTGAGTCCACACTGACCAGCGATCCCCGCACATTAACATTATCCTACACACAACAGTGACAAATTCCATTTACACTCGGCCAATTAACCTACAAACCTGTATGCCTTTGGAGTGTGGAAGGAAACTGGAGATCTCAGAGAAAACCCACGCGGTCACAGGGAGAACGTACAAACTCCGTACAGACAGCACCCAAGGTCAGGAGCGAACCCGGGTCTCTGGCGCCTGGGTCTTGAACGTCCCCAAGTGTTACTGCTTTTTCACACCCATCCATGGAAGGAAGTTTTGACTTTCAACAATGCTTTCCAATTTCGGTCCTAAGTGCTCTGTGTTAGAGTTGGTCTCTCACGCTGAACCTGGCAAAGATTGGGATGCAGCAGTGTTCCCCCGCCCCATCAAACACTCCGGAGAAGAGAAGCACCCTGTTTAACAAAGAATTGCAGATGCTGTTTTATATCAAAGAAAGACACAAAGTGCTGGAGTAACTCAGCATTTCAGGCAGCATCTCTGGAGAAAAAGGATGAAGGGTCTCGACCCGAAACGTCACCTATTCCTTTTCTCCAGAGATGCTGCGTGACCCGCTGAGTTACTCCAGCATTTTTTGCCTATCTAGGATGATGGGATCCGAAACATTGAAGAAGGGACCCGACTCGAAACGTCACCCATCCTTTTTCTCCAGAGATGCTGCCTGACCCGCTGAATTACTCCAACACTAGTGTCTATTGTCCCATTTAACTTGTTTATCACTCTGTTGGAAATTGGGCACCAGAGCATTGCGACACACATACCTGAAGTAGATTTACTCAATACTCAGTGATATGATCATCTGGGTTGATTGCACAGGTTTCTATTTCCCTCTACATATCTCCCTTCACCGCCGTGGCCTGTACACATGCATCCAACCGAGCGAACAATACATTCCAGAGATGCCTCCTCAACCTTATGGTATAATTTTCCACTGGGTGAGAGACCTGGAAATGGGCTGGAAAAAACAACAACCAGCTATGATCTTAATGCAGGGTTGGAAGGGGAGGGTGCAGGGAATCACGCCGTTTCCAGCCTCCCCTTAAAGTTAACTGCCTGGCCTGCTGAGTCCCTCCAGCACTTTGTGTTTTGCCTACGATTCCAGCATTTGCAATTCCTTGTGCCTCTAACGGCAGGTCTGCCGGACTCCGCGCTGTCCTCGAAAAGTTATTCAATAAGTGAAAGAAACATAGAAAATGGGGTGCAGGAGAAAATAGGGCTTCGAGCCAGCACCGCCATTCAATATGATCATGGCTGATCATCCACAATCAATACCCTGTTCCTGCTTTCTCCCCATGTCTCCTGATTCCGTTAGCCCTAAGAGCTATATTTAACTCTCTCTTGAAAACATAAAGTGAATTGTCCTCCACTGCCGTCTGTGGCAGAGCATTCCACAGAAAGGCGTGGATAGTGTAGATGTGGTGAGGATGTTTCCACTAGTGGGCGAGCCTATGACCAGCAGCCGTAGCCTCAGAATTTTAGTTTAGTTTAGAGATACTATATACTAGAGAAACAGGCCCGTCGGCCCACCAAGTGCATGCCGTCCAGCGATCACCCCTACACTAGCTCTATTCTACACACTCAATAGGTCAATAGGTTCGATATTGTCATCAACACACAGCACAGTGAAATTATTTTTGCACAGCCACACCTATGGACAATTTACAATTTTACCAAAGCCAATTAAACTACAAACCTGCCCGTGTGGAAGGAGACTGTAGAAAACGCACGCAGGTCACGGGGAGAACATATACGTTCCGTACAGACAGTACCCGTAGTCAGGATTGAACCCGGGTCTCTGGCGCTGTGGAGAATAAAATAATGTACCTTTAAAAAGGAGATGGGGAGAGATTTTGCCAGTCAAAGGGTGGAGAATTTGTAGAATTCTTTGCCACAGAGGGCTGTGGAGGCCACGTCATTGGATATTTTTAAGATGGATTTTGACAAATTCTTGATTAGTACAGGTGTCAGGGGTTATGGGGAGAAAGAAGGCAGGAGAATTGGGGTCGAAAGGGAAAGATACACCAGCCATGATTGAATGGCTCGATGGGCTGAATGACCTATTTCTGCTCCGAGTAGACAATAGACAATAGGTGCAGGAGTAGGCCCTTCGAGCCAGCACCGCCATTCAATGTGATCATGGCTGATCATCCCCAATCAGTAACCCGTTCCTTCCTTCTCCCCATATCCCCTGACTCCGTTATCTTTAAGAGCCCTATCTAGCTCTCGCTTGAAAGCATCCAGAGAACCTGCCTCCACCGCGCTCTGAGGCAGAGAATTCCACAGACTCACCACTCTCTGTGAGAAAAAGTGTTTCCTCGTCTCCGTTCTAGATGGCCTCAAACTGTGGCCCCTGGTTCTGGACTCCCCCAACATCGGGAACATGTTTCCTGCCCTTAGTGTGTCCAAGCCCTTAACAATCTTATATGTTTCAATGAGATTCCCTCTCATCCTTCTAAACTCCAAAGTACTTATGAACTTGTGAAGCTATATGCCCTCTATTGTAATGGTCAGCCACAGAGTAAACTTTGTCACTTCTCTGAAGGTGAGAGGAAGTGAAAGGTGATGCTCAACGTTCTGCCACTTTCCTACTGATGTCACCTCTGATGCCCTCCCAATCTTCACCCAGTTCAACGTGAGATATTGAGTTTGAGTTCAGTTCATTGTCACAGGTACAGTAAAAAGTAACCAGTCAGCGGAAAGACAATACATGGTTACAATCGAACCTTCCGCAGTGTACAGATACATGATAAAGGGAACAACGTTTAGTGCAAGATAATGTCCAGTAAAGTCTGATCAAACAAACTCTGAGGATCTCCTGACTGACGGGGGGTGGAAACAAAGGGAAATGGAGGACTCAGTCGGGGATGGGAGATGAGAGTAGGAAGGAGAAAGGAACAGGGTGACCGGGGAAATTGTGCAAGAAATTCTAATCTAGGAATGTCATACGTACAAAATAAAAAATTATTGTAAGGTAGATTAGTCACGACCTAACCAAATGACAAAAGACATCCTATGTTGAACAGTAAGCTTTAAGTAATGTTTAGACTGGAAACATTCAAAACCATTAACCCTTGATTAACCCCATTAATCAGTAACACAAGGTATGAGACCTTGGTCAGCATGGCCAAGTTGGGCTGAATGGTCTCCTTCCCAGCTGTGTCACTCTGTGACTCCATGGATCCGACATGTTCCAGGACAATCAGACGTTTACACTCCATCCCTCAGACTGCTGGAGCACTTCATGGTAACGTCTTGTTTCCACTAAGTAGGGGATTTGTGAGTATTTGCAAAAACTGGAGTCGTGGAAGGGGGAAGTCTGAGTAGGCAGTGCTGCATTCTATTTTAAGCCCGGCTGATTTATCACGAGAGTAACTAAAACCGGGCGTGGTCGCCACTTACGGGCCACCAGAGATGTTGAACAGACAACACCTTGTGTTCAAAGATCCTTGGGGCAATGAGGAGAGTCTGGAATGCACACTTGCCAGAGGGAGGGCAGGCAAAAGAGGTGCCGAGAAGGTGCCTCTTTATGACGTGGGAAGAATTTCGCAAGGCAGACCATTTGGCCTATTGCACCAGTGCTAGTTCACTGGAGAAGACATTCCTCAGCCCTTTTCCCCTTCCCATTTCTCCCCACGTCAAGGCAAATTCCTTGCATTTGAATACTTGGCCAATAAACTTACTTACCAACAGCTAGAGAGCAGTCCTCACCTACCATTTACCTCATTGGAGACACTTTCTTTGATGGGACTCTACTAGACTTCACCTTGCTTTTCACCTAATTCCTTTTATTGTGTATCTGTACACTGTAAATGGCTCGATTGTGATCATGTGTTGTCTTTCCGCTGACTGGTTAGCACGCAACAAAAGCTGTTCACTGTAGCTTGGTACATACACGTGACAATAAACTAAACACAAACCCAAAACACTCACCAAACAGACACTTTTTCTGTGGTTCAAGGACCAGTGAACAACACAAACCAAGACATTTAGATAAGTTGAGTTTGGAGATACAGCAAGGAAATATGCCTTTCGTCCTACCGAGTCCATGCCGACCACCCATTCACACTAGTTCAACGTTATCCCACTTTCTCATCCACTCCCTACAAACCAGGGGGAATTTTACGGAGGCCAATTATCCTATAATCCCACAGGGCTGTGGTATGTTGGAGGAACCCGGAAGAAACCCAGGTGGGCACTGGGCGAACGCGTAAACTGCACACAGACAGCACGCGAGGCCAGGATCGAACCCGGGTCCCAGGCGCTGTGGGGCACCGGCTCTGCCCGCTGAGCCACGGCGATGAAGCTGCAACTGATCAGAGGGACGTTGCAATTATTTTCAGTTGCAACTACCGTAAAAACCGTGGTGGACCTCCGTTGGAAATTACTGCAGGCAATGAGGCAATAAGCAAGGCAAACTGTATGTTTGAATTCAACATCAGTGATGTCTTATTGCGATTGTGTTCGGCTCAGGTGAGACCACACCTGGAATATTGCACACCAGTCTGCTCTTCCAGCCAAAGGAATGATAGACACACGCTGGAGGGAATGCCATGAGCTTGATCTTCCCACGAGTAGAAATGCAGCATTAACATCTAAAGTTTATTACAATGAAAAGTGATCTTGTTGAACCTTATGAGTTGCTTAAGGAACTTGGCAAGATACTGTAAATGAAGGGATGATTTTTTATTTTAGTTTAGTTTAGAGATACAGTGCGGAACAGGCTCTTCGGCCCACCGAGTCCGCACCCACCAATGATCCCCGCACATTAACACTATCCTACACACACTAGGGACAATTTACACATACACCAAGCCAATTAACCTACAAACTTATACGTCTTTGGAGTGTGGGAGGAAACTGAAAATATTGGAGAAAACCCACGCAGGTCACGGGGTGAATGTGCAAATGCCATACAGATAGAGATTTAAGACCGAGATGAGAAAGACTTTTTTCACACAGAGAGTGGTGAGTCTCTGGAACTCTCTGCCACAGAGGGTCGTTGAGGCCAGTTCATTGGCTATATTTAAGAGGGAGTTAGATGTGGCCCTTGTGGCTAAGGGGATCAGGGGGTATGGAGAGAAGGCAGGTACGGGATACTGAGTTGGATGATCAGCCATGATCATATTGAATGGAGGTGCAGGCTCGAAGGGCCGAATGGCCTACTCCTGCACCTAATTTCCATGTTTCTATGTTTCTATGACAGCACCCGTAGTGAGGATCAAACCCAGGTCTCTGGCGTTGTAAGGCAGCAACTGTACCGCTGCATCACCGTGCTGCCCTGATGTTTAGAATCGAGGATGTAATCAGAGGCGCATGACAATATTTTCTATTCAGCACCAAGATAAGACATTTATTCAGCCAATAGGCAGCAAAGCTTTGGCATTTTCCATGGGCACACAGTGGCACAAGTCAAGTCAAGTTTATTTGTCACACACACATACAAGGTGTGCAGTGAAATGAAAGTGGCAATGCCTGCGGGTTGTGCAAAAAACTACAGAACAGAATAGAATCAGTATTTACATGTTAGAACAAAAACACAAATTTTAAAAAGACACAACACAAGAGCGAATTAATACAGTAAATTAGTCCATGGTGAGATAAGTCCTAATGGCCTGTGGGAAGATACTCCATCTCATCCTCTCTGTTTTCAACGCACTACTCTCTGCAGAGCCTTCTTGTCCTGGGCAGAGCAGTTCCCAAACCAGATTGTGATGTTTCCAGACAAGATGCTTTCTACAGCCGTTGAGTAGAAGCACTGGAGGATCCTCAGAGAGACTCTGAATTTCCTCAGCTGCCTGAGGTGGTAAAGGCGCTGCGTTGCCATACTCACCAGTGCGGCAGTGGGTGATGTCCATGTCAGATCCGCTGTGATGTGGACTCCCAGGTATTTAAAGCAGCTCACCCGATCCACAGTAGCCCCACAGTGGTAGAGTCGTTGCCTCACAGTGCCAGAGAACCAGGTTCAATCCTGACCTCACGTGGTGTCCGTGTCAAAGAAGTCATCAATTGGTTGAACACAATTTCTCATCCCTAAAATTATACTTACTCAGCTGCAAGAATTCTGTTACCATTTCCTTCATTTTCCTAACAAAGTCCTGAAGTCATTTTCACCCCCAATATTTTCAGTATTTTGCTGTCTTTACATAATATTATTCTATTAAATGTGATCTTGAGAGTACATCATATTTTCTGTGGTATTCATAACACAACAATGATAAAAATATCTTTGTTTTGATTGCACCTACCAACATGCATACATTATTATATTACAGTTAATATGTACCAAGGGCAAATTTTTGTTCCAATGCTCCCCATTCCCAATTACTTTTACATTGAAGTGATTGAAATCCAAGTGAAGTTTAAATGGCATCAGAAAAATAAAACCTCCAGAATGGATGATATTCATTGCGTGGTTGGTTGGAGTCAGTATCAGCACAATTACTATATTAAACTTTGAATCTTCAAATGCCCTGGTTCAAGCTAAAACGAAAGACCTCCTCACACATTCCCCTGCAAGTATCTCTGTCACTCCTTTAAAATATGCCCCTTCTTTGAACAAGCTCTTAAACATCACATTTGATTCAGTTTCCATCTGATTACACTCCTTGAGGATGTTCATCTACATGTTCAATTAATAAACCAACGAGATTGGGGATGTTTCTATTCAACCTGTCAAAGGAATTTTGCGGGGGGGGGGGGGGGGGGAGGTTAGAAATAGTCAGTGAGGTAAACAAACATAATAGTTGAGTGACAAATGACAATAGTGCTACCTTCCCAATATTTAACTGAAAGAAAGTATGGGTTATCGGGGCTGCATTTGTGACAGACAGCCTGACACCTTGCATGTAATTTTAATATTACACTTATCCCATCCCCCTGGATATTCCGGATTAATAAATTAAGGTTTTGTCAACTAATTACAAATCAGGCTAATTACAAATCAATAACATTAGGCAACTCCGAAACACGTAGCGCTGAGCAATGGGATCCAGACATCACGGACAACTGGCCTCAGTTCCCCGCTCATATCTGGCAGTGCTCTCTGTCTGAACCAGGGGCCACGGAGCGTTTTTGAAAGTGGGGAGGCTAAGCGATCACTGATCACTGGCCTTGGGGGTACCCGGTGAGGGAGTGGAGCAACCAAAGTGGGGAGAGGGTGTGGAGGGGGGGTGTACCCCCTCCCAGGGTAGGGACTTTTTGAAATTTGATGTATTAAAATCATGTTTTAATGTATTGTAGAAGTATAATTTCAATGTTTTTTGGAACAAGCTGCCAGAGGAGGTAGTTGAGGAAGGAACTATCCCAACATTTAAGAAACAGTTAGACTGACACATGGATGGGACAGGTTTGGAGGGATATGGACCAAAGGCAGGTAGTGTAGCTGGGACATGTTGGCGGGTGTGGGCAAGTTGCGCCGAAAGGCCTGTTTTCACACTGTATCACTCTATGACCATGAATGCTTCCAAATCAAGTGATCGAGTTTTATTGCCATATACTCAAGCATCGTAACATAGGAAATAAGTGCAAGAATAGGCCATTCAGCCCTTCGAGCCAGCACTGCCATGCAATATGATCATGGCTGTTCATCTAAAATCAGTACCTCTTTCCTGTTTTTGTCCCATATCCCTTGATTTCGCTAGCCCCAAGAACTAAATGTAACTCTCTCTTGAAAACATCTAGTGAATTGGCCTGCGCTGCCTTCTGTGGCAGAGAATTCCACGGATTCACAACTCTCTGCGTGAAGAAAGTTTGTCATCATCTCAGTCCTAACTGGCCTACCCTTTATTCTTAAACTGTGACCCCTGATTCTGAACTCCCCCAACATCAGGAATATTTTTTGTGCAGTTACAGTAAGTGAAAATCTACTAGGCAAGCAGGATGCTTTCTCCAACCACCCCCATTTGAAGTCCACAATCTTCCACCGTTTCTACCCAGTGCCTGGTACTTACTTCCAGCAGCCACTGGTTGTCCTCCAGGATGCACCGAGCCGCAGCCTGGTCCATGTCGGTCACCTGGGCGAAGTCGGCACAGAGACTCTCACGGCAGCGGCGCAATGCTTCCGAAGCCTCAGACGGCCCGGGACTGTTGCACTGAGGCTGCTCCATGGCTGGAGCTGCAGCGAGCGACTCACCAGCCCGGCAAACACTCACCAGCCCGGCAAACACTCGCCAGCCCGGCAAACACTCACCAGCCCGGCAAACACTCGCCAGCCCGGCAAACACTCGCCAGCCCCAGCTCCCCGTGCGCATCTGTCGCCGCTGCTGCTTCTGCTTCCATCCCTCCCTCTGCCCCTGCTCTCCAACACCCGCAGCCCATGCAGTTGATATGAGTTTTGACATTTTCGTTGATCGTAGAATTTCTCACGACAGAGCGTGAGCAATTTATGATCAGCTTGAGAGCGTGAGAATCTGGCGAAATGCGTGATTCGCACGCTCAATGCATAATAGTTGGCAGCCCTACTTTTCTGTATGTTTCAATGAGGTCCCCACTCATTCATCTAAACCTCCAGCGAGTACAGGCCCAGTGCCGACAAACGCTCATCATGGTTTGTAGAACAATGGATATGCAAGGGACGGAGGGACATGGATTATGTGCAGACAGATAAGTATTGGTCTTAGCAGCATGTTTTCATGTTAAAATTTGACAGATTCAACTGTGATGAATTCCCGTGTCAGGCACTGTTAGGACCAGATGATTAACATATAAATGATTACATGTTAATCAACTGGCCAAATCTGAACAAAATCTGTGTCTTCTTCTTCTTCTTGCGTATGGCGTGCACAGCCTAAAGTTGTTTTATTTGATCTTATTTGATTGTGTATTCGTTGAAACAGGACAGACCACGTGAAGGTTGCAATCTCCCATCTTGCAATCTGTGTCTAAGCATCCCAACATATTTTCCCACACCAGACCAGGCTAAACTATCACTGTAAATCTCAAAACATGCTACTGATCTGTTGAGAATGAAACATTTCTATTTGGAGTTTGGAGATGCAGCATGGAAACAGGCCCTTCGGCCCACCGAGTCCGTGCCGACCATCGATCTCACGTTCACACTAGTTCTATGTTACCCCACGCTCTCATCCTCTCCCAACACGCTAGGGTCAAGTTACATAGGGCCGATTAATCTACAAACCCGCTCGGCTTTGGGCTGATGGAGGAAACCGGAGGAAACATTGAGAACGTCCACACAGAGAGAACCTGAGGTCAGGATAGAACCGGCGTCTCTGGCACTGGGAGGCTGCAGTTCTACCAGCTGCGCTGCTGTGCCGCCCTATGTATTGATCAAGCCATACCTCGTAAATCATCCTGATCGTGATATGTTTTTAAAGATGTCACTCGACAGTAAACATTTCCATGCTTTAGATTAGAGAGGGAACTCATGATGTGAGATCCATAGAAACATAGAAAATAGGTGCAGGAGCAGGCCATTCGGTCCTTCGAGCCTGCACTGCCATTCAATATGATCATGGCTGATCATCCAACTCAGTATCCTGTACCTGCCTTCTCTCCATACCCCCTGATTCCTTTAGCCACAAAGGCCACATCTAACTATAGCCAATGGACTGGCCTCAACTACCTTCTGTGGCAGAGAATTCCACAGATTCACCACTCTCTGTGTGAAAAATGATTTTCTCATCTCCGTCCTAAAAGACTTCCCCTTATCCTTAAACTGTGATCCCTTGTTCTGGAGTTCCCCAACATCGGGAACAATCTTCCTGCATCTAACTTGTCCAACCCCTTAAGAATTTTGTAAGTGTCTATAAGATCCCCCCTCAATCTTCTAAATTCCACATTGGGAAGATGGCAAGGAAGAGGGCAATCAGAGGTCCATTGAAGCAATTGCACCATTTACTAAGCTCATGTCCGAACCTATTCCCAATTCCATCCATGGAATCATGGAGTCATACAGCACAGGAACAGGCCCGTCGGCCCAATTCATCCATGATGCCGACCTCGTGTCCATTTGAGCTAAGTCCCATTTGCCAGTGTTTGCCCCATATCCTTCTGGACACAAGGAACTGCAGAGGCTGGAATCTACAGTAGAACACACGGTGGCAGTTTTCCCCTCTCTACCACCTCTCTTCCAGCTTCCATCCCCCAATTCCAATCAGTCTAAAGCAGGTTTCCGTCTCTAAATATCACCTTCCACGTTCTCCAGAGATGCCCCTGCCCTGCTATGTCTTAACCTTTCCCATCCATTTACCCGTCCAAATGCCTATTGAATATTGTTATTCATTCATCGTGATTCAACATTGCTTAATATCCTCGGCCAGCAAAAAGTTTATTGATAACATATTTAAATTGGCAACTAACCCCGCTATTTATTTTGAGAATAAAATTTCCAACCACCCTTCACCCACAGAAATGTTTTGGACTTGTATCCCGCAGCACTGTAGTTGATAAACGAAACGATATGATATGATATAACTTTATTTATCCCAGGAGGGAAATTGATCAGCCAACAATAGACAATAGACACTAGGTGCAGGAGTAGGCCATTTGGCCCTTTCAGCCAGCACCGCCATTCAATGTGATCATGGCTGATCATCCCCAATCAGTACCCCGTTCCTGCCTTCTCCCCATATCCCCTGACTCTGGGGAGTCTTAACAGTCATAAAAAACACAAAATACAGAAAACATGAAATTAAAGTGATGAGTGGAAATGGGAAGTCAGCCTCACATAAGCTTGTTTCTTGAAGTTACGTTGTGACCTCCTCACCAAAGTTCACCAGTCCCAGCTGCACACTTGTCTGAAATTTATTATTACCAACAGACCAGTTGTTGGTGGGGACGTGCGGATGGGCAGGTCACCTCGATGTTATTTAGATTAGCCAAATGGGGGCCTCCCATTTAGCTCACATGTTGTGGACTTGTCGATGCCAGCATCTGAGTCATGTCCACCATCTGTTGCAAATTTGCCATCGCTCTGTGATTCTGTGAGCCCTTTGTTCAGCGGTTTGTTCCATACAGCCAGGCACACGATGGAACTCAGTCCACACTGATGAAGTGGAAGTTCCCAACTACGTAGTATTGTTACGAGTACCAAGGTAGGGCAACAGTTTTGTTTTGCATCAATACAGATAGAGCAGCACAGTGGCGCAGCAGTGGTGTTGCTGCCTTACAGCGGCAGAGACCCAGGTTCGATCCTGACTACGGGTGCTGGCCGTGCGTAGTTTTACGTTCTCCCCGTGACTATGTGGGTTTTCCCTGAGTCACCTGGTTTCCCGCCCCCCCCCCCCCTCCAAAGGTGTACAGGTTTGTAGGATAATTGGCTTCACTAAAGGCCCTGTCCCACTTGGGCGTCATTTGCACGTCACGCAGATGGCGCGCAAAGATTTTGTACATCCCAAAACCCTGGGGCATCGTGCGCGACCGCGCGTCACTGCCTACGTCACAATGCACCACGCGTGCGTGATGCGAACCATGCACGCGTAATGCGCACGCTGCGCGCTTCACGTGTGCGTCGTGCGTCATGACGCGTAAATGATGTCGCGTAAATGACGCCCAAATGGCGCCCAAGTGGGACAGGCCCTTAAAGATTGTAAATTGTCCCTAGTGTGTAGGATAGTGCTACTGTAAGGGAATCGCTGGTCGGCGGTGGGCCTGTTTCTACACTGTATCTCTAAACTCTAAACTAAGATCAGATATATTATACGTACAGTAAATACAATGAAGTCAAGCTGAAGAACAATAGATAAAGCTACAGGAAAGATACAGAGTGCAGAATATAGTTCTCAGCATTGTAGCGCAGCAGTCCATAGACTAAGTCCAATGTCCGCAACGGGGGAAGTGGTGAATCGGACAGTACAGTAGTTTATGGAAGGAATATTCAGAAGCCTGATAACAGAGGGGAAGAAGCTGTTCCTGAGTCTGGTGGCGCGCACTTTCAAGCTTCTTTACCTTCTGCCGGTCGGGAGCGGGGAGAGGATGGATTGACCGAGGAGGGACAGGTCTTTGATTATGTTGGCTGCTTTTCTGAGACAGCATGACGTGCAGATGGAGTCAACGCCAGAAACCAAAGGGAAAAGTAAACACAGCCTTTAAAGGCAGAACTGAATATGGTGCCAACACTTTGGGATTTTCCTGGGGAAATCGGAGAAAATGCCCAGAAGAGAAATTTGAGGAAAGTTGTTTTCACATTTCTGGGAATGTTTTCATTTATTCATTTGGAAAAATGATTTGATGGGAGCAAAAGAGGCTTTAGCCATTAGTCAGAATGATTTTGATCGTCTAAGGAGTCAAGGGCAGGGGAATTCCCCAGACTGTAGGCAGCTGGCAGGATAGTGTAGATGTGGGAGCATTTGAGGTGAGATGCCACGTGCTAAATCAACAGGAAAGTACTCGATCAGCACAGACAAATCTTGGTCTAAATGAATGTCAACAACATTTGATCGTTTTAAATCGACGGAGTGGGGGCAGGTAAACAGAGGGCTGATATTTAGCAGATTAATCATTGAGGTTAACAACACAAAATGGATTAGGTTGCTTCCAACCTGACTTAGAAACATAGAAACATAGAAAATAGGTGCAGGAGTAGGCCATTCGGCCCTTCGAGCCTGCACCGCCTTTCAATATGATCATGGCTGATCATCCAACTCAGTATCCCGTACCTGCCTTCTCTCCATAACCCCTGATCCCCTTAGCCACAAGAGCCACATCTAACTCCCTCTTAAATATAGCCGATGAACTGGCCTCAACTACCTTCTGTGGCAGAGAATTCCAGAGATTCACCACTCTCCGTGTGAAAAATGTTTTTCTCATTTGACTTGATTTGACTTGACTCATAGTTCATGTCCTCGTATGGAGGATCTTGTAGTCCACCCAGAGGGTACTGGCGTTGACGGCAGGCCTGTGAAAGCCATGGCGGACAACGTTCACCCGTGAATCACAGTCGTGGAGACACATGAGCACAGAAACAAGCCCCTTTGGCCCAACTTGACCAAGAATGTGCAAGCGAGAATGCAGGTCCTCCTCTCCCACATTCACCTGTAACACAGAATGGCACGGTGGCCCAGTAGTAGAGCCACTGTCTTAGAGTGCCACAGACCCGGGTTTGATCCTGACTATGGGTGCTGTCTGTACGGAGTTTGTACGTTCTCCCCACGTGACCTGCGTGAATTTCTCTCGAGATCTTCCGTTTCCTCACACACTCCAAAGACGTACAGGTTTGTAGGTTAATTAGCTTGGTGCAAAATAATGTAAATTGTCCCTAGTGTGTGAGGATCGCTGGTCGATGCGGACCCGGTGGACAGAAGAGCCTGTTTCCACGCTGTATCTCTAAACTAAACTAAACTGAAGGAAACAGACTGGCCATGACCATGACATGGTCTACACAAGTCCCACCTGCGCATGTTTGCCGCATACCCCACTAAACCTTTCCTATCCACATACCTGTCCAAGTATCTTTTAAATGGTATTATGGTACCTGTTTCAACTACCTCCTCTGGCAGTACGTTCCATACACCCACCACCTTCAATGTTGAAAAAGTTACCGCTCAGGCTCCTATTAAAAATTTCCCTCTCACCTTAAACCTATGCCCTCCGGTTCTGGATTGCTCTACTCCCTGACGAGTAAAGGATTTTTTTCTGAGAGTCTCAGCAATCGGTGGATAGGTTTTCTCCCCCTTAATCATAAAATTGGGTCAGGTATCCATTGCAATGCAGTACGGAGGCACAGTAAAATGAAAGAAAGTTATTCAGAAAATACATTTCTGTGACATAAATACCATTGCAGTATATGCATCCACACAAGGCTAAATATTATTGTATGCAGTCATAGCCTGCAGATTGAGACTGCCTCTTGTCAGATCGTATCATGGTTCACAGAGTTACCACGAGCCACACCTGATGTAAGGTTCACCCCTTAAGCTGACTGACACTTGAATGGCATTTACAGGTCCTCTCACCCACATTCACCTGTAACTCGGACCGACCTGCATGCTTTGGTTTACAGCGTGGAAACAGGCCCTTCGGCCCACTGAGTTCACACCGACCAGCGATCCCCGCACATTTACTCTATCCTACACACACTAGGGACAATTTATATTTATACCAAGCCACTTAACCTACAAACTTGTACGTCTTTGGAGTGTGGGAGAAAACCGAAGATCTCGGAGAAAATCTACACGGTCACGGGGAGAACGTAAAATCTCCGTACAGACCAGGCACGTGCCGTCAGGGTAGACAAGGTAGACGCTGCCTATCCTGACTAAAATTATAACATAGTCATTACTAAATAAAAATAATAAAGGCATGGGAGAATTATGCCTATGTAAGAGATTGATCTCTTAGGTAGGCATAACTCTACCGTGCCTTTCATCCACAGCGCTTGTAACACGGGAAGCTCTGTGCAGCCCACGTGCTGTCGGCGCTGCCTGAAGCCGTCAATTTAAAGCGGGGCTGAAGGCAGCAGAAATTCTGCCTTTGCAGCACAGTGCAGGCGAATGCGCAGCGCTAGTTTCTTGGCGGGGTTTTCAAATATGGATTGTCATTATTTTAAGTGTATCTTAGGAAACAGGGAGAGAAGAATGGAGCTTGTGTACCGATAATGTGGTAAGTACATTTTGTGTTTATGTTTTTAAATACTGTATTTCCTGAGGTGTGTGGGTGGGGGGAGAGCTCCTTTCACAGCATTTGGGGAGTCTGGCCCAGGGTAAAGTTGTGGGGAGGGCATGAATGTTGTGAAGGAGGGGTCGGGAGCATGCCACTTGCGACGCTCCTTGCACGGAGGCGTGCAAAACCTCTCTCCTGCCGCTCGCTGGCCTCACTCATGTCCCGCAAATCCTTAAATTCCGACAGGGCGATTGTGGCTAATCGGCTGTGGGAATTTAAGGATTTGCAGGAAGCCGCTGACAATTTGACTGTCGGTTCCCGGCGGCCGCTCGCAGCTCCCCGAGCTGCTTCTATCCCCGGCTACAATGTGGTGGCTCCACGCCCGGAGCGCCGCAGCAGCGGTAAGTGAGTGAGTTACTGGCATTATCCCCAACCCCCTCATTCTCAACAGTCCTGCCCTCCCCACAACTTTACCCCTGGCGCAGACTCTCCACACACTGTGAAAGGAACTGTGCCCCCAATTGGTCACTTGAAGTGTTGTCATTCAATAAGATGACAACTGATTCATCTTTTTCCTGTGCTCCCGTTTTTCCCACCATCTTTCCACCTACCATCACCCTTCATCCCCCCCCCCCCACCCATTCAGTAATTCAGAATAAAGGAGACTAGGAAGCCTTGGGCAAATTTAATTGTTACTGTTTTTATTTTATTTTTTTATTTTTACGGAGAGAACAATCTGCGCATGCGCGGTTTATATATATTTTTAAATCCGACTGAGTGCCTACCCCGAGTAATTACTCACGGCACGTGCCTGGTACAGACAGCACCTGTAGTCGGAATTGAACCCGGGTCTCTGACGCTGTAAGGCAGCAACTGTGCCACTCTTCCAGAAGAGTCTTGACCCAAAACGACACCTATCCATGCTCCCCAGAGATGCTGCCTGACCTGAGTTACTGCAGCACTTTGTGTCTACTTTTGATTCTACTTAAAAGGTATCCTGGTTGCATCTTGGCCTGGTACGGTAACCTCATTGCACAGGAATGGAAGAGGTGTTTCTACATCTCTGGAGATCATTGGTAGGTAATGTTCCAGACTCCCCCACTGAGCAAATTCCTTGCCGGTAGAGCTGTTGCCAATGAGTTTGTGAGATGTGGGGAAAGTATGAGGCATCATGATTGCTTTGGGAAGGCTCCAGTGAAGTTCTGGCACAAATATAATAGTAAGACTAAATGAGAACTTACCAGTTCGAGGTTTGATCCTTATTTTATGATGAGTTATGATGAGGGATTACGTGAAGATCCCGCCAGCATGCATGCGTGACATTCTTCAAAACAGCAGTGTGAAACCACAGATAGTAGAGTTGACTGAAGATTGTAAGATAAGAGAACTAACATACCAGTTGACCTTATAATAGAGGGTTGGGAGCGGAGGGCACGTAATCCCTCATCGTAACTCCTCATAAAATATGGATCAAACTTCGAACTGGTAAGTTCTCGTTTAATCTTACTATTTTACTTTGGAGTCACGTGAGTGACTACGTGAAGACTTCAAAGCGCTGTGATTTCATGCCCTGGAACGAGTCCATGCTCACACACTGCCATAATAACCACGGAGGAAGTATGTTAACGTATTTCAGACTTGACAGTGCTGAAAAACAATAATGTATTATTTAACAAATAATAATAACCCCTAACTTTGGGGAAATTATAATACAGAACTTAAAATAGTGTCTGCAATATCTCAGGCGTGGCCCCAGGTTTGTTATAAATCACTGGAAGTTGTTTCATTAGACCAACCTGCCGTTGCAAGGGTGTGGCCCGGAGGAACTTCCATCATCCTCGCTGCACGATGTAGCTGCAGCCCTTGTAGAATGAGATTTATCCACCCCTGCTGCACCTGACACCACCCTGAGCCATCTTGAGATGCTCTGCACAGTTACTCTGTGATGAGGACGTTTAAAACTTATCAATAGAGCCATTTCCATTCCCCTGAGACTTTTGGTGACCTCCAGGAAATGTAGAAGGTGGGTCACTATGCATAGGCGTCTATCTACGGGATAAGCCAGGAACTCCAATTTGAGGCCAGGTGACCCAGGCCTGTTTTGTTTAAGTAACTCATAAATGTGAAAGGTTACCTTATTTTGGGATGTTACCACGGCGTCCAGTCTAGTTTGTGCAGAGACTGGACCCGCTGCGCCATACAAGTGCCATCAGCATCACTGTTTAATACGTGAGTTTGGTTAGTGAGAGGGACGTGGTGCCCAATCTCTGAATAGGGTCAGGACAATGCTAATATCCCAGGTCTGGGAATATTGAGCCCTGGGGGGATTTGAGTTAAAAATCCCCTCATCGTTTTGACACCGGAGGGTGAGATCCTTCTCCATGGTGTTCTAACCCCTGTCCCAGGTATGAGGATAGGGCACTTCTAGCACAGCTGATGGCACTATAACTCAAGCCTTCATCAAAATGTAGACTTGCCAGGTCTCCAGCACATCCATGATGGTGGCTGTGTTGTAAGTATTGTCTGTCCTGGTACAAAATACCTCCCATTATTTGATATAGGTGAGGTACTGTTACCTGGTGGACTCTGCATGATGCTGCGATGATATTCATGGTTCGGTCCAACAGCCCAAATTCCAGGAGAGGTCTTACCAATCTGCAACCCAATAGGTTCATTCGGTCATGGCACGGATGACTCTCCCGTCACAGGATGTACCAGCAACCTCGGGCGTTTGTAGATCGGAATTCATGACTCTGAGACCATGTCGAGTACCACAGTGAACCATGGCTGAGTAGGCCAATCAGGTACACCCAAAATACCTTATGCGGAGTCTTGTTTAATTTTTCGCAAGACCCGACTGATGAGGCAGAAGGGTCGGTTCCCATGCAACATACGTTGGTATCTGGTGATTAAGTCTTGATGCAAAAAAGGTCAATATCTGGCGTTACATACCGAGCTATAATGGCAGTAAATAACTGGTGGTCCAACATCCATTTGGTGTTGTCATTGAATTTGCGTCATCTGGTGTCCGCCAGTGTCCAAATGTTTCTTTCTAAGCACCAGTGCCAGATTGTATTGATCAATTCATCACAAGATATCGACTTGATTCCACCCATATGATTAATGTATGTCCACTGTAGTATTATCAATTTGTAGGTGAACATGCAAATGATGCATGTCTGAAAAGTAAGCCTGAAGTCCGTGAATGCTCCCAACATCTTTAGATGATTGATACCCTGAAGTAAGGTTAACTCATGTGTATTCCATCTACCACCGCATCTGGAGGTGGTATTGGTTGCTCCACAGCCGTAAGTGCTGGCGTCAGTTTGTAACACAACCAAAGGGTTTGTGATTGTGATGGGATTTAGAGCAATGTCGAACATTGCTAATCCACCATTGTAATTTCCAGTTTGCTTTGGCTAGTCTGTCAAAATGGTCAGCATGGTGTTTTTGAGTGCTGTAGTTTTGGCCCTTTGTAGATTTTGGTAATGTAGGGTCCAAATTGTGGCTGAGAAAAGGCAGCCACGAGCTTCCCAATTACCCTGGCTATTTGCCGAATAGGTGGTTAACTGACGCAAACAAAGCTGTTATATGCCTCTATCAAGTCTGTTGCTTTGTCCTTTGGCAAGGTGATGGACATATGAACAGAGTCAACCGTGAATCCAAAATCCATAGTCATCAGTAGGCATTTACTTGGATTTGTCTGGATGGATAATAATCCCGATTTTTGAAATAGGAGCTTGGTGGCTGAGACAGCAAATTTAGCCAATTCCAAGTTATTCCCACAATAAGATGTCATCTAGATATGCCATGACAATATGTTTTTTGTTTCCGAAGAAACGCCAAAGCTGGCTTCAATATTTTTGGAAACAGTCTGGGGCTGATGTTAATCCATTAGGCAGTGCTTTATACTGCCAGAAACTCCCATCCAGATAAATTTCAGGTATCTGCGGTGATCTTTGTCTATTGTTCTGAGTAGTGAAGCACCCCTTGGAAACTAGTTGTTTTAGCAGAAACAAAAATTTTCCATTTCTAAGTGGATGTACTGCACAAAAGTATTCAGTTGTGTCAAATCAAAATGATGCGGCATCCGTCATCTTTTTTGTTTTGGGTGAAGATGTTTGATACAAACTCAAGAGACTCATGTTTGGTTTCCTCTATAGCTCCTTTAGTATATAGTTTTTAACAGTTTCGCATGACCTTCCACTTTCTCTTTTTTGTGAAAGCACAAACATTTGGCTGGGTGCATGTTGAACCGGAAAGGAGTTTGTCAATAAATTCAATTTTGTATCGCTGAATACTGTGCAGTATGGAAAGATCAGAAGTTATTCCGTGTACAAGTGTAACCTTCCCCAAACCTGTGAAGAAGTTACACATGCTATGTTCCGAGGGCAACCAGACCCACCTACCTCCATGGTTACCGGTGGTGCTGTGTTGGTTTCCTCCTTCCTTGGTTCCTGGGAGGTGGAGGCGTTGTGGTGTGGGCTTGGCGCATCTTCCAGGAAGGCCGTTCTGGGACATGGCCTGACAAAGACCTTTGTGTAGGTTGTACGGCCTTCGAGCTTTCACCAGCTTTTCTTTCGGTGTGATAACGCAGCCTGCTGGTGGATGCGTAGGGGTGCTGCTCTTTGTCGCGGTCTTTTACCTGTTTGGGCAGGTTGTCCCCGAACAGCCCGAGTAGCTCCTCTTCTTGCACCCCTAGCATGTTGTATTCTTCTGCCAACATCCCCTCTTCAGAGTCAGCCCAGACCTGAGTCCTTATGCTCCCCTGCGAAGAGGGTGAGCATTTGGCAGCCCTGTAAAGGGTACTGCCGTGGGTCTGCTAGGAGACCTACGGTGACCAGACTCCTGCTGGAGTGTGTCACGTTGGAGCTAATGCTCCCCATACGCTCCATGCGGGATTATCGAGCCCGGACCCTGCCGAGTCAACGGGCTTGCCCGATTTCCGGGTTGTTGTGGCGTTGAGTCGGGGCTGCCGCTCTGCCGTTGCTACCCGCGAACGGTGAGTCTCCGAGCCCGGACCTTGCCGGGTCAACGGGCTGCCCGACTTCCCGGTAGCATTGTTGCCAGTCCGCGGTGTTCCTGTGGGCTGCGGCGTTGAGTCGGGGCTGCTGCTCTGCCGTCGCTACCCGCGAACGGCGAGTCTCCGAGCCCAGACCCTGCCGGGGCAACGGGCTGCCCGACTTCCCGGTAACATTGCCTGTGAAGTCTTTTGCCGCCGCTGACTGCCCACCGACCGCAGTCAGTCTTTCGAGGCGACCCCTTGGTGGGGTACTCTGTCCCACAGAGTCCCTGAAAGAAAAAAACGACCTCAGTTAAGCTCACCTTACCTGCAGGTCCGTTCCAGTGGAGGAGCGACCCTGTCTGTCGCTTCGACATGCGGTCGACGATATGTCGCGCATGCGTGCTGGCGGGGTCTTCACGTAGTCACTCACGTGACTCCGAAGTAAAATGAACTGTTTTGGCTTCTGCACTTTAAATGCCTATAGTTTTAGTTTTTGAGATACAGTGTGGAAACGGGCCCTTTGGCCCACTGTGTCCATGCCGACCAAAGGTCACCTGTACATTAGTTCTATGTTATCCCAGTCGTTTTCGCGTCCTACACACTAGGGGCATTTTGCAGAAGTCAATTAACCTACAAACATGCACATCTTTGGAATGTGGGAGGGTACCAGAGCGCATGGAGAAAACCCACAGGGTCACAGGGAGAACATACAAACTCCGTATAGACATCGGCAGAGGTCAGGATGAACCCGGGTCTCTGGCTCTGTAAGGCAGCAACTCTGCCGCTGCGCCACCGTGCCACCCTGTGTTCTTTAGTAGGTTGAGCACCTGTGCATGCTTCTCAGTGCTAATGACGTTGTCCTCATTTCAGTCCAGTTTAGTTTATTGTCACGTGTACTGAGGTACAGTGCAAAGCATTTGTAGCGCGCTAACCAGTCAGCAGAAAGACAATGCATGATTACAATGGAGCCATTCACAGTGTACAGATACATGATAAGGGAGTAACGTTTAGTGCAAGGTAAAGCCAGTAATGTCCAATCAAAGATATTCCAAGGGTCACCATTGAGGTAGATGGTAGTTCAGGACTGCTCTCATAGCATTCAATGTAGTATCCTTAAGGGCTTGCCCCCCTTTCCTGAGTTATTCACGAATTCTCCCGAGTTTTCCCCTTGATTCAAACTCGCAGAATGTCCGTAACGGGTCCGTAGGAGGCCGTAGATATATCGTAGCGGCTCGTTATGCCAGCCGTAGGTACTCAGGCATCAGGTAAGTCGGGACGTTTTTTCCAGCCCGATAAAAAATGTCCAATAAAATAGTAAAAAAATAGTCTGGCGGATGCCCCGAGTACCTACGGCTGGCACAACGAGCTGCTACGATATATCTACGGACTCCTACGGACCCGTTACGAACATTCTGCGAGTTTGAATCAAGGGGAACTCGGGAGAATTCGTGAATAACTCGGGAAAGTGGGACAGGGCCTTCACTTTCAGGTTGATGATGTTGACTTAATTCTTGATAAGACTCTGGGTGTGCATGAAAAGTGGCATAACATGGAACAAGAGTGAACGGGTGATCGGTGGTCAGCATCGACTCGGTGGGCCGAAGGGCCTGTTTCCATGCGTCTAAAACTAAAACTAAAACCAAATATCAAAATTCCTACTCTGCAGAGAGCAGGAAGCTCCACAGAGAACAAGACCGCCATTGTTGGAGAGAAAAGGTGGTGAAAACCTGGGATTGCTGCCGAAAATAATCGCATGCATCATCACCTGCAACATTTTAACAGATACTGTTGTATCTTCACCAAACAATGGCCCCTGTGTGATAGCTTGAAACACACCTGGCAGGAATCCATCTTGAGACACATTTGCTTCCCTAACCTCAACAGAACTGAATTTTGTACGTGAACTATGACACATAACCACACTATATTGTTTGTTTTGTTCTTGGGAGTCTTGGTTCTTGGTTCTTGGTTACTTGGTCCTCCAAAATATTCCAACTGGAATTTAAACTGGAGGTGGTGAAGGGAGGGGTTTAGCCGGAGAGGGTTATTGGGAAGAAAGTGCCACTTTAAATTTAGTTGCATCAGGCTCGGCAACCGTGGTTTGGTGGAGATTATTCCATGCTTTAATAGTGCGTGGGAAGAACGAATTGCTGTACACATCTGTCTTTGTGGCTGGGACCACAAATTGGATCGAATGCCCTCGTCTGCTCCTAATTGGTTTGGGGTTGGTGTAGGTCTTGTGATCTATGTCTAGCTGACCATTTAACATTTTGTAAAAACAGGTTAAACGGTGAGCTTCACGTCTGTCTTGGAGAGGGTTCCACCCCAGAGAATTCAGAAGTTTGGTGACACTCGCTTCTCTCTCATAGGTGTTAGTAACAAATCGAGCGGCCTGTCTTTGGACATGTTCGATGGATGAAATGTTTTTATCTGTGTATGGGTCCCAAGCTGCAACTGCGTAGTCCAGATGAGGTCTAACGAGGGTGAAATACAGCTTCTGCTTGACAGAAGCTGAACAATGATGGAGGTTGTGCCTCAGGAAGTTTAATATACCTGTTGCTTTCACTGTTGCATGATGAGCCTGACCGTTCCAACGTAGATCATTCTGCAATTTGATGCCAAGATACTTGGTTTGTTTGGATTCTTCAAGGGCGACACCAAGTATGTTGTAAGATGTGACGCCTGGATTCCTCTTTCTGGTGACACGCATGGTTTCACATTTGGAAGGGTTGAACTGCGTGCCCCATTGTTGTGACCACTCGACCATAGTATCGAGATCTTTTTGGAGAGCATCTTCATCATCAGCTGACTTAATTGGACGGTACAGCAAACAATCATCAGCGAATAGTCTGGTCGTACGGGTGACTTTTTCACGGATGTCATTGATGTAAAGCAAAAACAGGTGTGGGCCGCGTACTGTGCCCTGGGGTGTCCCACTCAACACTGGGTGCCCATTGGAGCTCTTTCCGTTCACACACACGCACTGAAGACATTTTGTCAGGAAACTGGAAATCCATCGTTTCGTGTTGGAACGAATACCGTAGAAGTCAAGCTTCCGAAGCAGTCTCTGGTGTGGGATGACATCAAATGCTTCAGAAAAGTCCAGTACAACTAAATCCATGATGACGTTACTGTCAAGGTGCTTGGCCAGGTCATTTGTTGTCAGGATAAGCTGAGACTCGCGTGATCTACGCCTCCTAAACGCATGTTGGTTGTCGGCAAGAATATTATGTTTGCTCAGGTGACGCATCAGATTACTATCAATGATATGCTCCAGCAATTTACAGCAAGTACTTGTTAGTGAAACAGGACGATAATTCGCTGGGTCGGTGGTTGAACCCTTCTTAAAGAGAGGAGTGGTGTTGGCCTTCCTCCAATCCAGCGGTACATCGCCTGAGTCAAGCAATTGTTGAAAAATGAACTGTAAAACTGGAGCCAGTTCTTCGGCTGCGATCTTGAGGGTTTGATTTTGTATCTGATCTGGTCCAATTGCTTTTGTGGTATTAATGTTGAGCAATAACATCTTGACACTTTCAACCTAAATTTTAATAGCAGGCATATCAGCATACGGGCTGGGCGGAAGGACTGGAAATGATGAAGGCTCCACATCTTCCCGGGTGAAAACGTGTTGGAATTGGTTTGCAAGAGCTTCTGCTTTCGCCTGATCCTCGGTGATCAGGCAGTTGTTCACTTTTAGCATCTGGACGCCAGTGTTGTCTGTCCATTTGGATTTCACATATCTCCAAAAAGCCTTGGGTTGTTCTCCCCCAAGAATAGAGGAAACATGTTGTCTATGAGCACTCCTAATTGCACGATCGACTTGCTTTCGCACACTAGTAAAATTGTCCCAGTCCAATTTTGTACCCCCTTTTTGGGCACGGATATAAAACTTCTCTTTCTTACTGCAGAGTCCACAATGAATATCCTCACCACTGCATTTAACTTTATTGTTCTGAATAGTTTAGTTTAGTTTAGTTTAGAGATACAGCGCGGAAACAGGCCTTTCGGCCCACCGAGTCCGCACCGACCAGCGATCCCCACACATCAACACTACCCTACACACCAGGGACAATTTTACATTTTATACCAGAGCCAATTAACCTACAAAACTGTATGTCTTTGGAGTGTGGGAGGAAATCGAAGATCTCCAGAAAACCCACGCTGGTCATGCGGAGAACGTACAAACTCCTTACAAACAGCACCCGTAGTCAGGATCAAACCTGGGTCTCTGGCGCTGTGAGGCAGCAACTCTACCACTGCGCCACTGTGCTGCCCGATTGTTGCCTGGATTAGGGGGTATTAGCTACAAGGGGAGGTTGGACAAACTTGCATGAGGGGAGACCCGGTAGAATTATATACAATTATAAGGGGCAGAGCTAACGTGGACAGTTAGAACCAATTTGCCACCAGGGTGGAAATGTCAAAGACTAGAGGGCATTGCTTAAAGTGAGAGGGGCAAAGTTGAAAAGAAACGGGCAGGGTAAGTTATTTTTTACACAGAGGGTGGTGGGTGCCTGCGACATGCTGGGGGGGTGGAAGTAGATACAACAGTGGCATTTAAGAGGCTCTTAGATAGGCACATGGATATGCAGGGAATGGAGGAATATGGCAGGGGAGATTAGTTTAACTTGGCATCATGTTTCGGCACGGACAATCTAAATTTGGGATGTAGGCCATTACAGTTCTTGTTTCGTATATGTTTCTCATTCAGAATAAAGCTTGTTTCAGCAAGGAAAGAGCAGGTTTGTGGGAACCAATGATGCAAAACTGAAAACAAGGCTAAGCAAAGATTAGTTTAGTCTACATATACAGCATGGAAACAGGCCCTTCGGCCCACTGGGGCCGAACGTTAATCACCCATTCACACTAGTTCTACGTTATCACACTTTCGCATCCTATTCCCTACAAATTAGGGGCAATTTACAGAGGCTGATGGACCTACAAACCTATGCGTCTTTGGGATGTGGCACGAAACCGGAGCACCCAAACGAAACTCACATGGTCACAGGGAAAACGTGCAAACTTCATGCAGTCAGCACCTGAGGTCGGAATCGAACCCGGGTCTCTGGTGCTATGAGGGAGAAGCACTACCAGCTGCACCACAGTGCTGCCCTATCAGGTTAATGTCCTTCCATTGTTATACATTATGTTAGAAGATCGGAAGATTCATACCACAAAATATTGAATATATTAGTTTGCTATTTCATCTCTTTTCCACCTGCGACTCTGTCTGCAACCAGAATCGCCTCCCTCAACCTTTCTGCCTCTTAACGACTTTGATCTGATTTAAGTTGCTCCCTAAAACCTATCCTCTTCCCAACATTTGCTCACCTGTCCCAATATGATTTTGCGTGGTATGTTGTAAAGTATATTCTAATTACACCGGGTGGCGCTTCGATGGCAGCCTCGCCTACAGTCTGTCTGTCCTTTTCGTCTTTTTTTCGTTATTTATAGTGTGCTTAAAAAGTATGTGTTAATGTTCTCTGGTTTGTTTCATGTGGGGGGTGGGCGGGGGGGGGGGGGTCGGGTAAAACTTTTTTTCAATCTCTTACCTTGCCGGAGATGCGATTGTTTTCCGGGTCGTATCTCCAGTCGCTCTGCGGCCTAACATCCTGGAGCTGGAGGCCTTGCTCGGGCCTGACTTTGACCCCCACCGCGGGGCGTGGACTTACCATCGGAGCCGGTCCCTTGCCTGGGATCGATGCTCCAACCGAGGCCTGCGTACTTTAACATCAAGGAGCTCGCCGTCTCAGGTTGAGAAGACGTCGGGAAGCTCCAAATGCCGCACGATGTTCGACTAGCCCCGACCCGGGGTAGATCGGCCGGCGCGGGGGAGCTGAGATTCCTCCCCCTGATGCAGGAGCTTGATCGCTCCAATGAGGTGGCCCGGCGCCAGCTATGGGACTAAGATTGCCCCGTCAACAGAAGGTTAGAGGCCCCTCACAATGAGGAATATGGAGGAGTCACTGTGGTGGATATTTATGTTAAAATGTATTTTGTGTGTTCTGTTGCTTTTTATTGGCATGACTGTATGGCAAATCAAATTCCTCGTATGTTGCAAAACATACTTGGCTAATAAAGCATGATTATGATTATGATTACTTGTATCTAAAATCAAAATTTGAAATCTGCTAGATTAAATAGATTGCTTTAATGTAAACTGGCTTGATCGACAAGGCAATGGCTCATCAGGTCAGTCAGAAGTTAAAAATTATTTCAAATATTTATTATACAACCAGGTCAATATTTATTCCTGAAGTTAATCAGAGTTAATACAAGGGTAATCAGAAGAAAAATATACCCTTCAATCCACTAAATCTGCCTCATCATTTAAACATTCAACCACAATAATCCTGCACGAATCCCCTTTTATTCCCCCCAGGTTCCCATGAGCTTCCTGGATTCTATCATTTACCTATACGTGAGAGGCCATTTAAAGTAAGCAATTAAGTCAATTTGGCGTGGCGCAGAATTAACGAGACGTTAATGCCGAGACGTCGGTTCTCGTCGATCAGCAGGGAGTGCACCCGGAGGAAGTCGGCACCCGGCAACGGTAGTGAGACGTCGGCGATGGTAAAGGTCCATTTGAAGTGACAGGAGTTGAAATTGAGCGGGATCGTGCGGACCCCGTATGTTCTGATGTTGCTGCTGTTGGCGGCGGTCAGGGGAGGTCCCTGCTTTCTGGAACGAGTGTCGGTGCCCGAGATGGTCAAAACACTGACCTCCGCTCCTGTGTCAACGAGAAAACGCCATCCCGAATGACGGTCCAGTTGTAGAGGAGGCGATGTTTTTGGCCGGCCGCAGTTGGCACTACCGACGGCCGGCCGAGGCGTTTCCCGGATGCGTTCGGGATGGTCGGCATTGGCGGGCCTTGGGGCCCCACCTTTGGCGGCAGTAGCAACACTTGTCCATGCTGGCGCCGTTCGTGGCCCACGTCAATGCCGCTCCTTCTGGAGAGGCTGACCGCCTTTATGACATACCGAGGCACAGCCGCCACCCGACTGATGGCGGCTCCACCCTGCTGTTTGGCCTGCCACAGCACGTCCGCACGGTTTGCCAGCCATCGGGGGTCGGCGAAATCGTCATCCACGAGGAGCAGGCGGATGGCCTCGGGCATCTGCTCGAGGAAGACCTGTTTCTAAAGGAGGCAGGTCTTGTGTCCATCCATCAGGGCGAGCATTTTGTTCATGAGCACGGGCGGTGTGCGGTCGCCAAGGCCACCCATGTAGAACGCTGGTCGCCGCAGGAGGTCGATTGTATTATAGATAAGGATGGCGGGATTTTAATTTGAATTTTTTGTCTTTGTTTGTAAACTGCCGATACAGGCAGTTTTTGATATGAACGATATACTACTTTGTATGTTGATTTTGTTTTTTGAATAAAGTATTTGTAAAGAAAAGGAAAAAAAAGCCATCCACATGCAGGATTTTTGCCGCCCTGTTGCGGCGGCTGAGACTGAATGTGCCCTTGAGGAGCGTCTTCATCCCTTCGTACTTGTTGTCGACTACAAGATCTTCCTTCACAACAAAACGATGACGCTTTTGTTTCTAATGTTGTTTTGAGGTAAACCAAATTGAGTAATTTGGCTGGATTCTTGATCTCGTTCATCTCCAATCATTTGGACATGGTAAATGGATTGGAAAGGTTTAGAGGGCCAATTGCAGGCAAATATTTGTAATATTTTGAAACATGCTCTTTATTATTACTTTCCGGAGGTCAGCAACACTCTTTATGTAATGGGTGGAAACTTATATTCATGGAATAACAGGCTATGCTGCTAACCATTCATTATCTGAATTGCGAACATATTTTTTGAGAATAAAGCAAAATTTGTTTTTAATGAATGCAGATTTCCCAACCAGATTGTTATTTGTGTTTGACTGGTGACATAATAAGGACCATTAACATGAAAAAGGTTCTTGCAAGGTAGACAAGCTGAAAATAGTTTATTCTTTTCGTTGACATTTATCTATTCACTGTGCAGAGGATGATTCCACTCGTGGGAGAGTCTAGGACCAGAGGCCATAGCCTCAGAACAAAAGGACGTACCTTTAGAAAGGTGATCAGGAGGAATTTCTAGTCAGTGGGTGGTGAACCTGTGGAATGAATTGCCACAGTCAGCTGTGGAGGCCAAGTCAATGAATATTTTTAAGACAGGGGTTATGGAGAGAAATCAGGTGAATGGGGTTGAGAGGGAAAGGTAGATCAGCCATGATTGAATGGCAGAATAGATTTGATGGGCCAAATGGCCTAATTCTGGTCCTAGAACTTATGAAACTAGAGACCATAAATATAAAAGAGACACAAGGAAGTGCGGGCGCTGGAATCTTGCCTTGAACACAAAATGGTGGAGTAACTCAGCGGGTCAGGCAACATCGCTGGAAGACATGGATGGGTGCTGATTCGGGCAGGGACCCATCTTCAGGCTGCCATAGATGAGCCATTCTTTGGAAAGTGAACCAAATGTCACACACTTTACAAAATGGCATCACATAAAGTAATATATGAAAAAAAATTAGAGACTAATCTTATTCATTGCTATTTTCCTACCTACAGAACTATAATGCATGTCTGCTAAAGTTATGAACATTCTAGCTTTTTTTAAATTCACAAGTTTGTAAGATAAAACTGAGTTATGAAAAAAATACTTCCGTGTGAGGTCACACACGTGATGACCTCTGACCTTAAACCAATATTGTCAGCTTAACATAAATATTTCACTTGATTAACTTTAAAAAAAATCATATATACAGTACTAAACAATATACCTGTAATGCTTTCAGAATTAGAAGAGATGTATTCCACAATTTTTCATACTTTTGGTCACACACGTGACTAAGAATGGGTCAGATATAAAATGGCCACTAGTAACTTCCATAATGAATTTAAGGGAAACTTCTTTTCTCAGACATAACACATACTTCCACAAGAGGTTGTGTAGATAATTTGGATTACAGTACCAGACATGCAGGAAGGGTTTGATTAAAAATAGTTGATACTAGCTAAGCTGAGTGTTTTTATTTTAGCTGTTAATTCCACAAAACAACAATCATTGTTGGCCGTCAGAGCTCAAGGAGCATTTTCCATCCAAGTCACTTTATGTAGTTTCAAAACTCTTGCTTTAAAGTTGTATTTCTGTGTACCAGGCCTCTTGGGTTTCAGACTGAGAATGCGCAAATAAGTTAAAAAGGAGACCTGCATTTTACTTGCCTTTAGAAACACAGACTATTTTTATGGCATTCTATTCACCATTATGGCGTTCTATTTTCCATGGCATTTCACCAAATACTCTAACCTACAAAAAACGTAAGACATAAAGTGCTGGAGTAACTCAGCGGTTCAGGCAGCATCTCTGGATAACATGGTTAGGTGAAGTTTTGGGTTGTTTAGTTTAGTTTAGTTTATAATTGCCACTTGTACCAAGGTACAGTAAAAAGCTGTTCTGCATGTTGGTTAGAGATTTTAGAGTCCATTATAAAGGATGAGGTTACGGAGTACTTAGAAGTTCATGATAAAATAGGCCGAAGTCTGCATGGCTTTGTGAAGGGTAGGTCTTACTTGACAAATTTTCTGGCATTCTTTGAAGAAGTAAATAGCAGGACAGACAAAAGAGAGTCAGTAGATGTTGTTTACTTAGATTTTCAGAAAGCATTTGATAAGATGCCACACGTGAGACTGCTAAGGAAGATGAGATCCCACGGTATCAAAGGACAGATACTAGCATGGATATCAGGTTGGCTGGATGTCAGAAGACAAAGAGTCGCAATAAAGGGGGCTTTTTCAGGTTGGCTACCAGTGGCTAGCGGAGTTCCGCAGGGGTCGGTGCTGGGGCCGTTACTCTTCAAGTTGTATATTAATGATTTGGACGAGGGGATTGAAGGTTTTGTGGCCAAGTTTTGCAGATGATATGAAAATAGGTGGAAGGGCAGGTAGTGTAGGAAAGCAGGGGCTCTGCAGAAGGACTTGGACAAGTTGGGAGAGTGGGCAGAGAAGTGGCAGAAGATGGAATATAATGGAGCAAAGTGTGGAGTCAAGCATTTTCGTTGTAAGAATAAAAGCGTAGACTATTTTCTAAATGGGGAGAGAATCCAGATATCGGAGGTGCAAAGGGACTTAGGATTGCTGGTGCAGGATTCCCAAAAAGTTAATATGCAAGGCGAATCGGTAGTAAAGAAATCAAACTCAATGCTAGCATTTATTTCAAGAGGGCTTGTATACAAAAACAGAGATGTAATGCTGAGGCTCTATAAGTTGCTGGTAAGGCCACATTTGGAATAATGTGAGAAATTGTGGGTACCATATCTGAGGAAGGATGTGCTGGCTCTGGAGAGGGTCCCGTACTGGGCCTGTACTCGCTGGAGATTAGAAGAATGAGGGGGGACCTCATTGAAACATACACAATAGTGAAAGGCTTGGATAGAGTGGATGTAGAGAGGATGTTTCCACTAGTGGTAGAGTCTAGGACTAAAGGTTATAGCTTCATAATAAAAGGATGTTTTTTTAGGAAGGAGATGAGGAGAAATTTCTGTAGTCAGACAGCGCTGAATCTGTGGAATTCTTTGCCACAAAAGGCAGTGGATATTTTTAAGGCAGAAATATATTCATGATTAGTACAGGTATCAGAGGTTATGGGGAAAAGGAAGGAGAATGGGGTTAAGAGGGAGAGACAGATCATCCATGATTGAACGTCGGAGTAGACTTGATTGGCTGAATGACCTAATTCTACTTCTATCACTTATGACATCTTATGCTATCCAGTCATAGAAAAGACTGTACATGATTACAATTAAGCTGCCACGATGCATAAAAATGCTGCTGTTATAATACATGTTTTAGAGAGTGGAGGAATTGTAATATATGATAGTAGATCCTCTTCTGGGACCAGCCCATAAAGAGTCGTTTGGCTCCATGTTCATCTGGAGTGGTCTTCTTCAGACATCTTCAGTCTGTCTGGGTTGAGTCCGCCACTCTCTATCAAAAACTCCGCTCCCCTGTATCCATCTATTACTTGTGTAGGAAAGAACTGCAGATGCTGGTTTAATTTGAAGATAGATACACAATGCTGGAGTAACTCAGCGGGACAGGCAGCATCTCTGGACAGAAGGAATGGGTGACGTTTTGGGTCGAGACCCTTCTTCAGACTGATCAGATTGCTGCCTGTCCCGCTGAGTTTGTGTCTATCTTCCATCTATCACTTGCCAGGCTTTGTCCTGCCCCTCCTCTCTTCCAGCTTTAATTTAGTTTAGTTTAGTTTTGAGATACAGCATGGTAACAGGCCTTTCGGCCCACCAAGTCCGTGTCGACCAGTGATCCCGTACTTTAACACTATCCCACATACATTAGGGGCAATTTACAATTATATCAAGCCAATTAACCTACGAATCCGTACGTCTTTGGAGTGTGGGAGGAAACCGAAGCTCCCAGTGAAAACACACGCAGGTCACGGGGAGAATGTACAAGCTCCGTATGTACAACCACCTGTAGTCAGGAACGAACCCGGGACCCTGCACAATAAGGCAGTAGCTCTACCGCTGCGATGTTTTGCCTTCGAAATGTGTTTTGCGTGAATGTGTTTTGTGTTTTTTTGTAGCCTTTCATATTTACCATCATGATATCAACAAGTGTTTGGCCTTTGAATTTTACGTATAATTTATGTTTAATTTATGTTTAGTGTGCTGTCATTGTCCATGTGGCTGTGATGTTGAAGTGAGCAAGGTTTATCATTGTACCCCACCATACTTGTGTATTTGACAATAAACTTAGTTTAGTTTTAGTTTAGTTTCCAGATAGAGCATGGAAACAGGCCCTTCAACCCACTGGGTCCAAGGCAACCATCGATCACCCTCTCACACTAGTTCTATGTTATCCAACTCTCTCATCCACTCCCTGCACTCTAGGGGCAATTTACAGAGGAAGATATAAGCTGTGAGTCAGCAGTTCTACCAGCCGCCCCACTGTGCCTCCCTGACTCGATCATTGGACTTGCTCATTTGTCTGCTGCACTCAATTTATTGTAACTGGGAGTTGTGTTCCTGGTCTAACCACAACGTGTCAGAGCTGACATTCAGAACTCCCTGCAATGGGACAGCTTTGCTGGTGAACAAATTTAGACTTTCAACATGAACACACACCGTTTTTACAGGGTGATTTGCTTTCAGTTTAGAGATTAAGCCAGATCTTAAGTTGCACGTTATAAACAACGGTTCTTTGTCTGGTGCTGGGAAATCATGTCCATTCATTAAGTAAGATTGACAATATTTCTTAGCAAACATTAGTCGATAAATCGTAATGCATCGCAACATGCTGATATCAGTCATTTGTGTGCAATAAGTTGGCATTATGATCCACTAACTCCCTCCTTTATCAGTTGATAAATTTGTGTTTTTTCCAACACTAGTCGCGTTTCAATTATTTCATCATTGCTAATATAACAGAAATCAACACTCCCTTGTTAAACTGAGTCATGCTGATCATGAAGGTGGACATTAAGTAGGTGGCACAGTGGCGCAGCTGGTAGAGCAGCTGCCTCACACCGCCAAAGACCCTGGTTCAATCGTGACCTTGGTTGCTGTCTATGTGGAGTTTGCATGTTCTCCTTGGGACCAGATGGGTTTCCTCCAGCAGCTCCGGTTTCCCCCAAGATCCAAAAGAGAGGTTATAAAAAAGTGCAGATGCTAGTTTACAAAACAAGATGCAAAATGCTGGAGTAACTCGGCGGGTCAGACAGCATCTCTGGAATGCGTGAATAGGTAACATTTCAGGTCGGGACCTTTCTTCAGACTGATTCAGGCTCGAGAAGGGTCCCGACCTGAAATGTCACCTATTCATGTGTTCCAGCGATGCTGTCTGACCCGCTGAGTTACTCCAGCACTTTGTGTCTATTTTGCGGTGTAAACCAGCATCTGCAGTTCTTTGTCACTACAGCAAGGATAGAACGTTGGGGGTTTCAGGAGCATGTTAAAGGAGGAAAGAGTATGGGTGCAGCTAGCGAACAATTGTGACAAGATCAAGAGGGCAAAATAGGCGGAGCATTGATGTTCCATTGTGGGGTTTGGTTAAGGAGGTTTCACGACAGGAGGAGGTTACAGATTCATGATTTACTGATGGGATAGATAGATTAGATGGATGAACGGACAAACAGACCCTAGTGTGTGTAGGATAGTGTTAGTGTGAGGAGATCGCTGGCCGCTGGACTCGATGGGCCGAAGGGCCTGTTTCTGCGCTGTATCTCTAAAATTAACGAAACTAATCGGCCCCACAGCATAGAAATATAGAAACATAGAAAATAGATGCAGGGGGAGGCCATTCAGCCCTTCGAGCCAGCACCGCCATTCATTGTGATCATGGCTGATTGTCCCCAATCAATAACCCGTGCCTGCCTTCTCCCCATATCCCTTGATTCCACTAGCCCCTAGAGCTCTATCTAACTGTTGCTTAAATCCATCCAGTGACTTGGCCTCCACTGCCCTCTGTGGCAGGAAATTCCACAAATTCACAACTCTCTGGGTGAAAACATTTTTTCTCACCTCAGTCTTAAATGGCTTCCCCTTTATTCTAAGACTGTGGCCCCCTGGTTCTGGACTCGCCCTACATTGGGAACATTTTTCCTGCATCTAGCTTGACCAGTCCTTTTATAATTTTATATGATTCCATAAGATCCCCCTTCATCCTTCTAAACTCCAGTGAATACAAGCCTAGTCTTTTCAATCTTTCCTCATATGACAGTCCCACCATCCCAGAGATCAATCTCGTGAACCTACGCTGCACTGCCTCAATCACAAGGATGTCCTTCCACAAATTCGGAGACCAAAACTGGACACAATATTCCAGGTGCGGTCTCACCAGAGCCCTATATAACTGCAGAAGAACCTCTTTACTCCTATACTGAAATCCTCTTGTTATGAAGGCCAGCATTCCATTTGCAGAAGCGTTCACGTCGCGGGGCTGGAAACTGGGAGTATCCTGAGCTGATTCTGCTACCAACATCATCTATTGCGACAAGTGATGGCTCCCACTGATTGTCGCCGGAAGCTTGCGTCCTTTTCACGACTGACGATGGTAGCGAGGTCAACATTTGTAACAGAATGAAAAGAAGAAGACTAACCTAAACTATAAATATGATTTGTTAAAGAAGGAACTGCAGATGCTGGAGAATCGAGGGTACACAAAAAGCTGGAGAAACTCAGCGGGTGCAGCAGCATCTAAGGAGCGAAGGAGATAGGCGACGTTTCGGGTCGAGACCCTTCTTCAGAAAATATGATTTAATGCTTGTTGAATGTGATTCAATGGGAGGGCAGAAATTGTAAAAAAAAATTGCGTGCTTTATAGTAACATGAGAGGAATCCTACCCAGCCCATGGATTTGGAATATAGATGGGGTGGGTGGAGGGATGAGCTCATTCTGAAGGCAGCAGAGATAATAATAGATCTGGCTTAACAGTTCAATAGTTCCATTTTTAAATTTGGCAATGAACCTGCTTCTGACTGTAATACAAAGGAAATGATATCCACCTTTGTGAAAGTGTATAATATTTGCATAGTGTTATTTGGATAGAATGAGTCTCTGTCAAACCCATAGGTGTTGCCACCTTCATAGCATGAAGAGGATAAAAAAAAATACCTGTGGTGTAATTAAAGAGATAAAGTTAGTTACTTGATCAGCATGGAGCCCACTATTTTATTTTCTCTTCTTGACATTTGCGATAACCAGATAATCTGTTTCTTTAGCAATGTTGACTTTTGGATAAATATTGGCTGGAGTAATGAAAGATAAGTCTTCTTAATTTCTTCAGCACGATAGCGAAAGATCTTGGCCACCCTGGCTATGCTCTCGTTTCACTCCTACCATCGGGAAGAAGGTGCAAAGAGTGTGAAACATAGAAAACATAGAAAATAGGTGCAGGAGTAGGCCATTCGGCCCTTTGAGCCTGCACCGCCATTCAATATGATCATGGCTGATCATCCAACTCAGTATCCTGTACCTGCCTTCTCTCCATACCCCCTGATCCTTCTAGCCACAAGGGTCACATCTGACTCCATCTTAAATATAACCAATGAACTGGCCTTGAAGTTCATGAAAACCAGGTTCAAGAACAGCTTCTACCCAACCACCATTAGGGTCTTGGACACTACAAAACACAAACTAAATGACAGCTCAGTCAGACGAAGGGTCTCAACACGAAACACACCCATTCCTTCTCTGCAGAGATGCTGCCTGTACTGCTGAGTTACTCCAGCTTTTTGTGTCTATCTTCATTGAGAAATGAGCTGTCATGGTTGCACTAAGGTAGATTCATACAGCACAGAGACAGGCCCTTCAGCCCAGCTTGCCCACGCTGACCAAAAAGCCCCATCAACACCAGCACCACCTGCCCGTGTTTGGCCCACATCTCTCTAAACCTTTCCTATCCATGTACCTGTCCAAATCTATATAATTAAAAGTCTCATCTTAACCACTTCCTGTCTGCGCTGTATATTGATTTTTAAAAAAGCTCTACCATATATCACTATGATTTTTGACCATCTTACTCACAGTCCTCCTCCGCTGAGCAGGCCCCAAGGATTTTTCCCATCGATTAAAAATAAAAAAGTTATGAGTGTTTAAAAAACCTTGATATCCTCTCACCTGTCAATCACTGTGAAGAAGGTAACGCCCCTTCTGGGGGGTGGGAAGGAATCAGGACTAAAAAACCCTGGATGACTGAACATGACTCAGTCACTCTGCAAGATCGCGAGGGAGAGGTCATGACTTTCATTCTAGGCTGTGAATCAACTGAACTGTGAGCCTGCAACGTACTTGCAATACATGATTTGTTAGCCGTTAATGAAAATGAAATTGGCTGTTTGGCCTGCCCTGTGCTTGAAACTGCAATGGCAATGGAAATGAAATGAAACTGCAATCAGCTGTTTGGCTTGGCCTGCCCTGTGCTTGAAACTGCAATGGCAATGGAAGTGAAATGAAAATGCAATCAGTTGTTTGGCCTGCCCTGTGCTTGAAACTGCAATGGCAATGGAAATGAAATTAAAATGCAATCAACTGTTTGGCCTGCCCTGTGATTGAAGCTGCAATGGCAATAGAAGTGAAATGAAAATGCAATCAGCTGTTTGGCCTGCCCTGTGCTTGAAACTGCAATGGCAATGGAAATGAAATGAAAATGCAATCAGCTGTTCGGCCTGCCCTGTGCTTGAAACTGCAATGGCAATGGAAATTAAATGAAAATGCAATCAGCTGTTCGGCCTGCCCTGTGCTTGAAACTGCAATGGCAATGGAAATGAAATTAAAATGCAATCAGCTGTTCGGCCTGCCCTGTGCTTGAAACTGCAATGGCAATTGAAGTGAAATGAAAATGCAGTGAGCTGTTTGGCCTGCTCTGTGCTTGAAACTGCAATGGCAGTGGCAATGAAATGAAAATGCAATCAGCTGTTTGGCTTGGCCTGCTCTGTGCTTGAAACTGCAATGGCAATGGAAGTGAAATGAAAATGCAATCAGCTGTTTGGCCTGCCCTGTGCTTAAAACTGCAATGGCATTGGAAGTGAAATGAAAATGCAGTGAGCTGTTCGGCCTGCCCTGTGCTTGAAACTGCAATGGCAATGGAAATGAAATTAAAATGCAATGAGCTGTTCGGCCTGCCCTGTGCTTGAAATTGCAATGGAAATGGAAATGAAATGAAAATGCAATGAGCTGTTTGGCCTGCCCTGTGCTTGAAATTGAAATGGAGATGAAATGAAATGAGTTGTTTTGCCTGCCTGAAACCACTAATTTTGACCCACAAGGCCCTTTTAGCCAAGAAACCAGTCCCTTTTGCCCAAAATGCCAATATTAGCCCAGGAGGAGCATTTTGGCTCTAAAGACCCGTGCCAGGCCAGGAAAAGTCCAGAAAAAGTGCCTTTCACTGAGATTTCAATCAGATTTTTTTTGAAAGAGCTCCTTCGGCCCATCAGGCCTGAACAAGCCCAGGAGGGGTGCCTTCGACCCATCAGTAAGTATTCCCCCTGCAAGTATTAAACCTGACCCCAGTATTTTTCTCCCTTCCCTTCATCGGCTCCCTGTGAGATCCACGCCAGCATAGACTTTCCTCCTACAATGCTGTGATCTGCAGAAAAAGATGAAAAATGTCTAAAATTGATTTTCCACCCTCTCCCCCTTCTCTCTCGCCGAGTCTCTCACCTGTTTTGGGCAGAATTTCTGGCAGTTTCTGAGCTGCCAGCCCACCAGGCCTGAGTGACTAAGCTGCCAACCCACCAGGCCTGAGTGACTGAGCTGCCAGCACACCAGGCCTGAGTGACTGAGCTGCCAGCCCAAGAATCCATTCGGCCCACAATGTCCATACTAGTCCTCTGTAAACCAGTCCCTTTGGCCCACAACACCCATACTAGCGCTCCAGAACCCCCTCTCCCCCACTGGCCACCAATATTGGAATTGGTGGAGAGGTGGAATATTGCGTTGGGGGACCAGTCCTCCCGTGTGATGCTGGGACCCAACAGGTCCCACTTAGTCTAGTATCTTTTCAATGTTGTTATAGAAATCTACCTTGACTACCTCCTCTTACAGCGCATTCCAAATAACCACCACCTTCTGTGTGGAAAAAGTTGCCCCTCAGGTTCCTATTAAATCTTTCAGCTCTTACCTTCAGCCTCTGGTTCTTGATTCCTTGCTTTGGGCGGCCCGGTGGCGCAGCGGTAGAGTTGTTGCCTCACAGCACCAAAGACCTGGGTTTGATCCCGACCATGGGTGCTGTTTGTACGGAGTTTGTACATTCTCCCAGTGACAGCATGGATTTTGACCAGGTGCCCCAGTTTCCTCCATAACTCAAAAAAATGTACAGGTTTGTAGGTAAATTGACTTTAATAAAAAATTGTACATTTCCCCTACCAAATTTCTTATATTATTTCTGGGCAGTTCAGATTAAGAATGTGAATTTTTGGTTGGTAAATTTAGATTATGAGCCAAGCTGGCTTAAGATGGAAAAGGAAGACTGTTTTCCTTTTGATGTAGGTTCGATTCTTTTTGCACCAAGGGAAGTACAAAAAAAAGTATGGTGACAACCGTATAATTCATAGCAATAGACATATTTGGAAACAAATAGTTAAGACCCTACATATGGATAATTTGTCATTTTGTTTGCCAATTATGAATAATCCTTTGTTTAAGCCCTCTGTATTGGACAAGGGGTTTAGACACTGGAATGATTTAGGAATTAAAAGGATAGAACACCTTTACAAGAAAGAAACATTTCTTTCATTTCAAGAGTTACAGGACATCTATGGATTGCAGTAAAATAACATATTTAGGTATTTACAAATTAGAAACTATATTAAGTCAAATACGCAAGACTATAAAAATAGAAATCCAGGATTATTAGATGAATTGTTTAATAAACAGCCAAATACAGAAAAATGAATAGCATATATATACAATACTATCTTGGAGAGGAAAATCCCAACTTCGGAAATATATCAACAAACATGGGAAAATGAAATAGGTTTATCTATAACGAAGGAAACTTGGGAAGAAAGCCTACAACGTATACATCGTTGCTCATTAAATGCTAGACATATATTGATACAATTTAAGGTATTACACAGATTACATTATTCAAAAACGAAATTAAATAGAATTTATCCTAACATTTCTCCTATTTGTGATAAATGTCAGAACTTGGAAGCTAATTTAACGCATAGTTTTGTAACATGTATACAACTCAATTATTATTGGACAGAAATCTTTGGAGTTATCTCTGAAGTTCTTAAAATTAAACTGGACCCAGATCCAAAATTAATAATATTAGGAGTTCCGGATTCAAATTTAATATTAACAGTAAACCAAAGAAATTTCTTGGATTACTGTTTAATAATAGGGAAAAAATTAATATTGAAATTTTGGAAGGGAACATTATCCCCCACAATTAAAATGTGGACAATGGAAATGTTGGAGACGTTGCATTTGGAAAGAATCAGATTTGTCCTAATGGACAAATACGAACTCTTTGAACAGATATGGTCTCCATATACAGAATATTTGAAGGGGTAGCTGTTCTTGGCATCACAACTCAATGGGTACCTGGCAAGATTAGATGAAAATAATTCCTTTTTTTTATTTGTATACATGTCTCTATTGATATCATTATTTGAAATTGTGTTATTCACTATTAAGATGTATACTATAATCTTTTTTTTATATATATATAATACTTTGTTTTAATTAAATATATATAACAATTTTTTTTTCTCTTTCTATTCTCTTTCTCTCTCTATATAATCAAAATTATTATTTAATCACTATTCTTATTAATTAAAATCTATTCTTTTCTTTTTTCTATTTTCTAAAAAATAGACGTTTATAAGAATTATTCGTAATATCCGTATACTTATTGAAACAAGTTGGTTGTGTATTTGAAAAGTTGTTATACCGTTGTTATGATGGATTACTTCTAATAAAAATATTATTTTAAAAAAAAATTTAAAAATCTTTCAGCTCTCACCTTCAGCCTCTGGTTTTTGACGCCGTGCTTTGGGCGGCCCGGTGGCGCAGCGGTAGAGTTGTTGCCTCACAGCACCAAAAACCTGGGTTTGATCCCGACCATGGGTGCTGTTTGTACGGAGTTTGTACATTCTCCCAGTGACAGCATGGATTTTGCCCGGGTGCCCCAGTTTCCTCCATCTCAAAAAAATGTACAGGTTTGTAGGTAAATTGACTTTAATAAAAAATTGTACATTTTCCCTAGAGTGCAGGATGGCGCTATCGTACGGGGTGATCACTGGTTGGAGCGGACTCAGTGGGCCGAAGGGCTTGTTTCCGCACTGCACCTCTAAATTAATTTAAACTGCTAGCCTTGTGAATCAAAAACTTTGATGCCATTATATCCATTCTAACACATTTCCACATAACAAATTTGTACTGGGTTACACTTGTTTCTCCCATGGAAGGAAAGACAGTGAGTTGGGACCAGGGTCATAGAGTCATAGAGTTTTAGGGTCTTGCAGTGAGGAAACAGGCCCTTCAGCCCACCTTGCCCACACCGGCCAACATGTCCCATCTATAACAGTCCCATCTGCCTGCATTTGTCCCATATCCCTCTAAATTTGATTTATCTAAGTACCTGTCAACTTCCTTTGGGCAAGAAACTGCCGGTAAAAAGGTTAAGTGATTTTGTGGACATATTGGATATTATCTTTTACAATGCCACAAGGCAACAAAATCTTTAAAGATTTCTCTAAAGAAATACTCAAATCTCCTTTATTCCTCTTTAATATCCATCAATCCGAAGAAGGGTTCCGACCCGAAACGTCTTCTTTCCCTCGAATGTAAACACAAAAGTTTGGAATAACTCAGCGGGCCAGGCAGCATCTCTGGAGAAAAGGAATGGGTGATATTTTGGGTCGAGTCCCTTCTTCAGATTCACAGACTCTTTGTTCCCTCCACAGATGCTGCCTGACACGCTGAGTTCCTCCAGCACGTTGTGTGTTTTTTTCGGTGTCTCTTGTGTCCCATTTAAAAAGCTACCTTGAAGGACCACTGCAGATTTTTTGCTGCTTGGCTACTTTATAGTTAAGGTATAATGTCTGGAAAGGCTTGAGTGTTTTTAAAACTACTGGTTGAGACTCGGATCCAAGAAAAATATTATTCAACCATCTATGCACTCCAAGGTACTGTGAACAAAAACAAATAGTTACGTTCATGTGATTCGATATATTTCATTTGGAACATCAGAGATAGGGTAGGTCAAGTCAAGTCAAGTCAAGTCAAGTTTATTTGTCACACACATTTCTCACGAGATGTGCAGTGAAATGAAAAGTGGCAATGCTTGTGGATTGTACAAAAAAAACCCTACACAACAGAATAGAACAGAATCAGTCATTGCATATTTGTGAGAAAAAAACAGCAATTTTAAAAAGACACAACACAACAGTAAATTGGTACTGTAAGTTAGCCCCTGGTGAGATAAGTGTTTACAGTCCTAATGGCCTCTGGGAAGAAACTCCTTCTTATCCTCTTTGTTTTCACAACATGACAGCGGAGGCGTTTGCCTGACCGTAGCAGCTGGAACAGTCTGTTGCTGGGGTGGAAGGGGTCCCCCATAATGTTGCTGGCTCGGGATCTGCACCTTCTGACGTATAATTCCTGCAGACGGGCGAGTGTAGTTCCCATAGTGCATTCGGCCGAACACACTACTCTCTGCAGAGCCTTTTTGTCCTGGGCAGAGCAGTTCCCAAACCAGATTGTGATGTTTCCCGACAAGATGCTTTCTACCGCTGAGTAGAAGCACTGGAGGATCCTCAGAGAGACTCTGAATTTACTCAGCTGCCTGAGGTGGTAAAGGCACTGCCTTGCCTTACTCACCAGTGCGGCAGTGTGTGATGTCCATGTCAGATCCTCTGAGATGTGGACTCCCAGGTATTTAAAGCAGCTCACCCTATCCACAGTATCCCCATTTATCTTCAGTGGCGTGTACGTCCTCGGATGTTGTGCCCTCCTAATGTCCACGATCAGCTCCTTAGTTTTTTTGACATTCAAGAAGAGGCTGTTGTCCTGACACCAGAGTGCCAGATCAGCCACCTCCTCCCGGTAGGACTTCTCATTATTTTCGGTGATCAGGCCCACCACCACAGTGTCAGCAGCAAACTTGATTATATAGTTGGAGCTGAACCTAGCCACACAGTCATGTGTGTACAGGGAGTACAGTAGGGGGCTAAGGACGCAACCCTGGGGGGATCCTGTACTCAGGGTGAGGGTCTTCGATGTATTTCCTCCCATCTTGACTACCTGGGGCCTGGCGGTGAGAAAGTCCAGGACCCAGGCACACAGTGGAGTGTTAAGCCTCAGTTTCAGCAGCTTCTCAGCAAGTCTGGTGGGGATTATCGTATTGGAGGCTGAACTGAAGTCAATGAACAGCATCCTCACATACCCCCCCCTTTCTGGCTGTCAAGGTGAGAGAGAGCGGTGTGCAGAACCTGGGAGACCGCATCGTACGTGGATCTGTTCGGACGGTATGCGAATTGTAGCGGGTCCATGTTGCGAGGGAGGAAGGCGCCGATGTGGTTCTTGATCAGCCTCTCGAAGCATTTCATGACTACCGAGGTGAGGGCCACCGGACGGTAGTCATTCAAACAAGCTGGAGAAGCATTCTTCAGTACGGGTACAATGATGGATCTTTTGAAGCAGGCAGGGACCACGGACTTGGCCAGGGAGAGGTTGAATACCAGAGCTAGCTGAGTAGCACCAGACTTAAGTACTTACCCAGATATGCCATCTGGGCCTCAAGCTTTCCTCGTGTTCACACGTGTCAGAGCCCTCCTCACGTTGTGCTCGGAAAACGAGAATGTGTGCACATCCCCAGCGGAGGACCTCCCTCCAGCCTCCAGTCTAGCAGTGTTGTTTTTAGACGGCGAGCTAGGGGTGATGTTGCCCATCTCAAATCATGCGTAGAAAGAGTTCAGGTCATCAGCTGGGCAGGTGCCGGCACTTCCGGTTAAGGGGGGGCTGCTCTGGTAGTTAGTTATAGTCCGTAGCCCCTGCCAAAGGCGTCTGGTGTCCTGCTGATCTATCTGTGACTCCATCTTGTCCCTGTACCTCCTTTGTGCGTCCTTCGCCGCCCTTCGCAGTCGGTAGGACTCTACCTTGTAGACGTCCATGTTTCCGGATGCCAGGCCCGAGTTGTAAGCAGCGGTGCGAGCATTCAAGGCAACACGAATGGACCTGTCCACCCAGGGTTTTTGATTAGGAAAGATGCTAACCCTTACCGTGGGGACGATGTTATTGGCTATTGTTGCAATGAAGTCCATGACCGCTTCCGTCACTGGAACCTGCATGGAACATATTCCAGTCGACATCGCTCAGTGCATCTTGCAGCATGGCTTCTGACTGGTCGGACCACCGCTTTACGTCCCTCGTCACTGCCGCTTCCAGCGCTATCCGTTGTTTATTCCGTCTGGTAGCAGGAAAATGGCAGCGTGGTCAGATTTTCCAAAAGGAGGGAGTGAAGCGGCCTGGTAGCCCTTCCAGAATGGCGTACAGCAGTGGTCCAATGTTCTTTCCCCCTGGTGGCACATGTGATGTGTTGGTAGAAGTTAGGCTTGACCTTTTTGAGATTTCCAGCCACCACCATAGCCGCATTTGGGTTCTTGTTTTGGTGTTGACGTAGCACATCGTGTAGGGCCGATAGTGCCACGTCAGTGTCCGCGTGCGGTGGGATCTAGATGGCTGTGACGATCACTGAGCCGAACTCACGGGGAAGGTCGAATGGACGGCATGAGATCGTCAGATGCTCCAGGTCCAGCGAGCAGGAACGGGAAAGCATCTTGATATTTCCAGGGTTGCACCAGTTGTTATTGGTCATGAAGCAGACTCCTCCACCCTTGGATTTCCCAGATGCTTCTGTTCTGTCGGCACGGTAAACAGTGAAGGACTCGGTTGGGCAGATTGCCTGATCAGGCACCAGCTAGGTCAGCCATGTTTCGTTCAGGCAGAGGATGTTGCAGTCCCTTATGTCCCGCTGGAATCTGACCCTCGCCGTGAGGTCATCCAGCTTGTTCTCCAGGGACTGGACGTTCGCCAGAAGAATGCTGGGCAGAGGTGGACGGATGGCTTGGGCTCTCAGCCTATTCCGAACCCCCCCCCCCCCCCCGCCCCCCCGCTTACCCCAATGTTTTCTCTGGGTTTTCCTTTGGGCCGCGCTGCCATTATTGTTGTCGTGGCGCGCTCTGTTGATCTCTGCTGGCCACGCTGGATCGGTGAGTACATTGTTTACAAAGTCTCCGGTTAGACTAAAGCTTAGTTTTAAGAGAGTTTCCCTGTCATATGTTGTTAGTGCTAGAGAGTCAGTACTTAGAAATAAATTTTAAAAGAACATGCAAGTTAAAAATACGCAGAGTTTCCGCAGAGCTACCATGAAGGGGACTGGACCCGGCCGCAGCCAGCATCTATGTCCCAGGATGGGAATGTCAAATACTAGGGAGCATAGCTTTGAGGTGAGAGTCGGAAAGTTTAAAGGAGAGGTTTTTTTTTGTGTAAGGTGGTGGGTAGGGTTGCCAACTGTCCCATATTAGCCGGGACATCCCGGCTAAATTTGTTTGTCCCATACGGGACCGCCCTTGTCCCGTATTTGAGTTGAGTGGACTGTCGGGTCGGAGCGCCGCGACCAGCCCTGCCTCACCCGCCCCGATGTAGTATAGCCCATGGAGTGCAGCAGCAGCACCTCGCCCTTGGCTCCATCGGTCAGCTGTCCAACGTTCGGACCTTCGCTTACCGCCGACCCCTCCTTCTCATGGCCGATCATTGGTTTATGAGTTGGATGGGGCGCCGGACTTTGCGCGCAATGTCGCCCGGGCCGAAACTCCTCAGCTGGCCCGTCGGCTGGGCTTTGTGTGCAGTCCAGCACCTGGGCCAACTCATCATTCACGGCCGAGTAGGTCAACTAATTGCCGTCAGAAATATGTCCCTTATTTTGACCGTTTGTCCCTAATTTTGGAGAAAGTTGGCAACCCAAGTGGTGGGTGCCTGGAATACACTGCCTGGGAGTGGTGGTGGAGACAGATACAATAATGACATTTAATAGTAAGATTAAACGAGAACATACCAGTTTGAAGTTTGATCTTTATTTTATGAGGAATTACGATGAGGGATTACGTGAAGAAACCTGCCAGCCCGCATGTATGTCAACCTTCAAAGCTGTGGTGTGAAATCACAGATAACAGTTGTTGAACTGAACATAGGAAGATTCGAGAAACTAGAACTACCAGCTGACCTTTATGAGAGAGGGTTGGGAGCAGAGGGCACGTAATCTTTCATCGTAACTCCTCATGAAATAAATATCAAACTTCAAACTGGTAAGTTCTCATTTAATCTTACTATTTTACTTCGGAGTCACGTGAGTGACTACGTGAAGATTTCAAAGCACTGTGATTTCATGCCGGGAACACGAGTCCATGCGTCACACACTGCATCAGTTTACCAAGGGTGAGTGAATATTAATAATGCATTCAGACATGACATAATTTAAAACATGCTGATGCTTTATAATGAGCAAATTAAAATAATAGTGACCCCTCTCATCCAGGAGGAAACTATAAAACAGAACCTAAAAAATATGGTGGGCAAATACCCCCGGTCTGGCAATGGGTTTGTTATAAAATGTTTGGAAGTTCCCTCATTTGACCATCCTGCAGCCACCAGGATATAGTCCAGCGGAACATCCATAACCCTTGCTGCTGATATTGTTGCAGCCCTGGTGGAGTGAGATTTGAAAATATCAGTATCCACTCCTGCACAAGCCAGAACCCGATTTAACCACCGGGAGAAGGTCTGTACTGATACCTTCTTATGAGGTTTATTGTAACTAACAAACATTGCTAGTTCTTGGTGACCTTAAAGTACTGTTGTAGATGTGTGATCACACACAACCGAAGGTCCATGGGGTATGCCATGAAAACTAGTTTGATATCTGACGCCCCTGGTCTACTCTGCTTGACTAAGTCATAAACATAAAATGTTACATTATTTGCAGATGTAACCATCCTGTCCAGTTGCAGCTTATGCAACGACTGGACCCGTTGCGCTGAAACCACAGCAATGAGCATAACCACTTTGTAAGTGAGTTTGACCAAGGACAGAGATGTAACTGGAGCCCACCGGCGAAGCAGCGTCAACACCACGTTAACATTCCATATCTCCGAATACCTGGGCCTGGGGGGATTTGAGTTGAAGATACCCTTAATAAACCTGGATATCAGTGGGTGAGACCCGACAGAGTGGTGTCCCGATCCCAGCAACAAGTATGACGACAAGGCACTTCTGGCACCATTTATAGCACTATAACTCAATCCCTCATCAAAATATAGTTTTGAGAGGAATTCCAACACATCTGTTATACCTGCCGTGCCATACGATTTGTAGGACTTTAACAGAACACTTCCCATTTATTGATATAGGAGATGTACTGTTTCTTGGTGCTATCTCTCCAGGCTGCAGTGATCACGTCCACCGTACGATCTGACAGTCCGAGCCCCAGGAAAGGTCTTCTCAGAATCTGCAAACCAACAAATTGATTTGATCATGCGGTGGATGGTCCTCCCCAGTCACGGGGTGAACCAGCAGATTTCTACGTTTGGGAACGGCCATACAAGGCTCTGATATAATTCCCAGTATCAGTGGGAACCATGGCTGCGTAGGCCAGTCAGGCACTACCAAAATGCCTGACGCAGAGTCTTGCTGAATTTTTTGCAAGCACCGACTGATGAGGCAAAATGGAGGGAAATGCCTAGAAGAACATTCCTCCCCAGTGTGGTGAGAATGCATCCATCGCCACTGCCCCTGGGTCTGGCTCCCATGCTGTCTGGTGTTCCATACCGAGCAACAATGTCGTTAAACACTTCATGATCGAACATCCATTCTGAGTTGTCATTAATTTCCGTGACCTGGTGTCCGCCACCATATTAAGCCTTCCTGGCAAGTAGGTAGCTGAAATCAAAATGCTTCTTGCAATACACCAGTGCCAAATGAGGTTAGCCAAATTATCACAGGATACTGACTTGATTCCACCCATGTGATTAATATATGCTAGTGTTGTGTTGTCAATCTGTAGTGGAACATGCAGATGATGCATATTCCCACAATAAGCCTTCAACCCATAGAGTGTTCCCAGCAACTCTAAGCAGTTAATACCATGTAACTGAAGAATTGATGACTCATGCACATTCCCTCTGCCACCGCAGCTAGAGATGGTATTAGTAGCTCCCCATCCTAGAGCACTATAACTGAAGGTTTGTTGACCAAAATGTTACTGGAGCAATGCCGAATATTGGTCATCCACCATTGTAACTCAGAAATGGCTTCAGCTGGCAATCGCATGGGTCTGTTAAAGCAACATGCATGGTATTTGAGTGCCTGCTAGTTTGCACATCGTAAATTTTGATAATGCATAGGCCCAAACTGTGCAGCTGAAGAGCAGCCACTAATTTGCCAATTATACTGGCAACGTGTCGAAATAGAAGGTTGCCCTTAACAATAAGATTGTTACAGGCTTCTATTAATTCTAATCTCTTGCCCGAAGTCAGAGTCACAGACATGTGAATAGAGTTAATGGTAAATTCCAAATAATCAATAAATATAGATGGTATTAACTTGGATTTAACTGGATAGATGAGAAAACCCCAAACTCTCAAACATGGTTAGTGGCTGAAACAGCTAATTTAGCTAATTTCAGGGTTTTTCCTATAATTAGGATATCATCCAAGTATGCCACCACAATATGATTTTGAGCTTGAAGTAGCCCAAGTACTGATTTCAATAAATTTGTACACAATCTGGAGCCTGAAGTTAACCCATTAGGCAACGCTTTAACTGCCACAGTTGCCCCATCCAGCTAAAGTTCAAACATCTCTGGTAATCCCAGTGAATGGGTACCAAATAGTATGCATCTTTGAGATCTGTGCATGCCATATAACATCCTTTGGAAACCAGTTGTTTGGCAGTAACAAAGTTTCCCATTTTGAAATGTCTATACTGCACAAAGGAGTTAAGTCGAGTCAAATCAAGGATGATTCGGCATCCTCTATCCTTCTACTGTCTTGTAAATATATTAGAACAAATAGGTGAGGTTCATGACTCGACTTTTCAATTGCCCTTTTTGTGTATTGAATTTCAGCTTGTACATCCAAACCTTCCTGTTGTAAATGAACAAATGTCCGGTTTGGTGTATTCTGTGTGGGTGGAAAACGAATTGGGAAGGAATTCAATTTGGAACCCTTGTATACTGTGCAGTATAAATGGATCTGATGTTATCCAACGGCATTCATTCAAAACAAGTGTAATCTCCCACCAACTCGTAACTGATCCACACACCCTATGTTCCAGAAAGAACCAGACCCACTTACCTCCATGGTTACTGGGGGATATATGGTTTCTATTTCCGCCCCCTATTTCCGCCCCCGGTTTGGGGATAGGGCTGATGGAGTGTACGAACTGTGCATCTTCGACGAGGGCCGGCCTGGGCCTTGGCCTAAAAAGACCTGCCCAGAATGTTCGGCCTTCCTGCTGATGGAAGTGTAGTGGTGCTGCCGCCGGAATGATGAAGCTTTGCTTGTCGATGGAGTCTTTATCAGCCCGACAGCTTTCACCTCTTCATACAGGTCCTTGACCTGCTTCGGCAGATCTTCTCTGAACAAAAAATTCAGCGGCTGTACATTGCTGGCCCTGCACAGTCCCGTAAACTTGGGGTTCAGGGCAGGTCGGATGGCATTTTTACGAAAACAGTTCATTTCAAAATGTGCGTTGCACATTAATGCCAGGGCATCCTGTTGCACATCAGACAAGGGACCCCCATCCACAGACCTGGCGAAGGCCATGATGCCCGAAGCCAGCAAATTAGGGTTCTCTGGAGCTTCACCTCCTGGGCTTTGATGCCCCCTCCGATGTAACTCTAGATAGAGCTGTTCACAGCCGGCACGTTTAGTGAAGGACAATTAGCAGGTGTGTGGTTCATCATAGCTGTTTCCACCATTACCTGTTCCTGGAGCTGGTGCGATGCAAGGTAATTAATGCTTGTAGCTAATTCTTCATCCAGCGGCTCCCCTATTTGCGAGGGTATCGCAACTTTGATGCCATAGCAGGCAATTCTGCTGCACGCACCTCGTGCATCCTGGTATGCACTCTGGACATACCTCTGAACTCACATACTTCCGAGTTTGGAGTCAGTCATCCACTGACCCCTGGCACTCCCCTCCACAGAGAGGGACATTTGTAAGCAGCCCTGAAACCGGTGCTGCCGCAGGCCCCCGGGGAGACCTGCGCTGATATGGCCCTGATTCACGGAGCATATCATGATGGAGCATCACCTTTGTGGGATGAGCGCCTGAGGACGCTATCCATGCTCCATCTGGGTTAAACGCCCGAGGACGTACCCATGTTTGTCGGAGGGGAACCCTCCTGGCCTGACTCGTCCCAGTCCAGGCCTCTCAAACTCCGTTTGGCTGCACATCCTTTAGTGCTGCCGAAGTCTGAAGTCGCTGACCGCACTGTCAGCGTCTCGGGTAGCGAGCCCGACGGCCGCTGACTACCCGCACTTCCGCGGTCCGTAGCCGGTTTTCCCCCGCGGCCCGTCTGGATTTCGCCCCAGATTTTCATATCCAACAGGAACTCTGTAAAAGAGATTCCTGCAACCAAAATATACTGTTGGGAATAAGTTCAAACTTACTTGCAGGGTTTGAAACTTACCGCTGGAGGAGCGACGTGCCTGCCAGCCAGTACGTGCGCCATGCGTTAGACGTAATTTACACACATGCGGGCTGGTGGGGTTCTTCATGTAGACACTCACGTGACTCCGAAGTAAAAGAGACTTTTGAATAGGCGCTCAGATATGCAGGGAATGGATTATGTGCAGGTAGGTCAGAGTTGGTCTTGTTATCATGTTCAGCACAAACATTGGGGGATGTAGCACCTGTTCTCATGCTGTACTGTTCTATGTTCTATTTAGATAATTTATGAACATTGATTCAGAATAAAGAGCTGAATACCAAAGGTGTATAGATGTTCACGGATCAGTAAGACACCAAGCTGGTAATAGAAAGTAGCAAAGAAACATTACCATTTCAGCCATGATCACATTGAATGGCGGTGCTGGCTCGGAGGGCCAAATGGCCTACTCCTGCACATATTGTCTATTGTCTATTGTCATTTCCATAGCAATTTGCAAATTGGTTGGACATCTTAAAGCATTTTATATAAATACTACTGAGAAATAGTCATTGCTGTGATCTAGAACTATTAGCACAGAAAATCAACTTATGAGAAGCCTGAAAGAACCGGATAATCACTTTTTAAAACCAATTTCGATTTGGCAGAGGCACGGTGGTGCAGTGGTAGCGAACCCGACTACAATCCTGACTGCGGGTGCTTGTCTGTACAGAGTTTGTACGTTCTCCCCATGGGCTTTCTCCAGGATCCTCGGTTTCCTCCCTCACTCCAAAGAGGTACAGGTTTGTAGGTTAATTGGCTTGGTGTAATTGTAAACTGCCCCTTGTGGGTGTAGGCTAGTGTTACTGTGCGGGGATCGCTGGTCAGTGCGGACTTGGTGGGTCGAAGGGCCTGTTTCCACTCTGTATCTCTATACCAAACTAAACTCTGATGAATCAAGTGGAGAGTATATTCCGCTCAGATGGAATTGCTGCAACTTTGCACTTTTACTCTGGACTCTGTGATGTTACTGCCCTAAATCTCAATGTGCTTCTTCCCACTCGTGTACATGGCTTTTTTAGCACACTTGATACAGCTCGCTGGAGTTGTTCCTGACCATTCATAACTTAATTGCTGTGTTTGTCCTAAAATCACCCTGTCACAAAGATGGTGGGCTTTCCCCTTAATAAAATGGCCTTAGATTCAACTTAAACATTTATTACCTCGAGACTTTTGCTGTGAGATATAATGGTAAGTTACATAAAGTACTGCAGTAACTCAGTGGGTCAGGCAGCATCTCTGGAGAACTTGGAGAGGTGACGTTTCAGGTCGTGACCCTTCTTCAGACTGATGGGAAGAGGTGGAACCTCTTCAAAGTAGGCATACCATGAGGAGATTTCACACTGGAGCGGTCAAAGTGCAGAAAAAAGGAACTGCAGTTATTGGTCCATGAAAAAAACACAATCAGTCTGAAGAAGGGTCGCGACCCGAAATATCAGCTATCCATGTTCTCCAGTGATGCTGCTGACCCCCTAAGTTACTCCAACAATTTGTGTCTTCGTTCATAACCAGCAGCTGCAGTTCCTTGTTTCTTATAGATACGAGTTCTCTGTTATTATCTCTTCTTCATTATTATGCCGTTGTATCTTTTGCACCCAACTTGGGCGAAGGGTGCTGTTTTGGATTAATATGGAATATAGAACAGCACAGCACAGATACTGGCCCTTCGGTCCACGATGACTGTGCTGAACACGATACTTACTTAAGCTACAGGGACCATAGGCTGGGGCCCCTTGCTCTAAAGCGTAGGAGGCTGAGGGGTGACCTTGCAGAGGTTTACAAAATCATGAGGGGCATAGATAAGGTGAGTAGCTGCAAGGCAGGGGAGTCTAAAGCTAGAGGGCATGGGTTTGATGTGAGAATGGAATGACTTAACAGAGACCTGAGGGGCAAATTTTTCACTTGAGTGTGGTGTATAAATGGCACTGTCAGATGAAGAAGTGGAGACGGGTATGATTACGACATTTAAAAGGCACTTGGACAAATATAGGGATAGGAAAGTTTTAAGGTCATAAGTGAGAGGAGTAGAAGTAGGCCATTCAGCCCATCAAGTATACTCCACCATTCAATCATAGCTGATCTATATCTCCATCCTTACCCCATTCACCTGCCTTCTCGCCATAACCTCTGACATCCATACTACCAGTCACCCCATTACAGGAAGAATGTGGCGGCTTTGGAGAGCCTGGATTAGAGGATATTAGCTGTAAGAGGAGGTTGGGCAGGCTTGTTGTCGGCAAGTAGGTTCAGCTCAGTTGGGCAACCTGGCCTGCATGATTGAGTTGGGCCGAAGGGTCTGTTTCCGAACCAGGGTCTCGGGCCCTGTGAGGATGCGGCTCTATTAGCAGCGCCTCTGTCAGGAAAGCTATTCGTACAGATCCCGTATACTGATTAGGGCCACAACATGTTCACAAGTTTTATGAGTCGAATTTGGCCATTCGGCCCATCGAGTCCACTCCATTCAATCATGGCTGATCGCTGCTTCCTAATCCCATTTTCCAGCCTTCTCCCCTGACGCCCGTTCTAATCAATAATTTATCTATCACTGCCTTAAAAATATCCATTGACTAGGCCTCCACAGCGCTCTGTGGCAATGAGTTCCACAGATTAACAACTAGAACTCAAAACACCTTACACAAGGTATTTAAAGAGAGGAATTAATCTTAGTTCCAAGACCTGGTTACTGATATGGATGGCAGACAAAGGCTGGGCCAGACTTGGGTAAAATTGCCTACGCCATCCTGCTGAGGCTGACAACTGAATAGTAAATATTTGTCAGAGCTATCAGGAAATAGTCACCATGTGAAAAACACCTCCACTGCAGCATGAGTCTGCATCTTCAGACTGACATTTCATGGAATGAATTATGCTTTGTTAATGTATTTTAAATAAAAGTCTGTAGATAGACACAAAAAGCTGGAGTAACTCAGCGGGATAGGTAGCATCACTGGAGAGAAGTATTGGGTGACGTTTCGAGTTGAGACCCTTCTTCAGACTGTCCCGCTGTTACTCCAGCATTTTGTGTGTATCTTCAGTTTAAACCGACAACTGCAGTTCCTTGCAACATAAAACTTAAATAAAAGTCTGATACATATCGCTTAGTTTCCCTCAGATTGCCAACAGTCTATACAACCTTCAACTGCACTTGAACCAGCCCACACACCACAGAACTCGTGATATTTATTCTGAAAACAAAATAATTAAATTCATAATTTTCAAATCATAACAAATTAATTTATCATTGAATTAATAGTCTTCCAATTTACAGTCGATTAAAGATGAGATAGTTTATATGGAAACAGGCCCTTTAGCCCACCGAGTCCATGCCGACCATCGATCACCCGTTGACACTGGTTCTATGTTATCCCACTTTCTCATCCACGCCCTACACATTTTAGGGGGGGCAATTTACAGAGGTAAATTAACCTACAAAATCTGCACATCTTTGGGGGGTGTGGGAGGAAACCGGAGCACACGGAGGAAACCTATATGATCACAGAGAGAACGTGCAAACTCCACACAAGCAGCAGATGCGGTCACAATTGAATCTGGGTCTCAGGTGCTGTGACGCGGCAGCTCTACCTGCTGTGCCATTGTACCGCTTGGAAAGTGTTCTGCTATCTGTGTTGGTCGTGAGTATTAGCGTCATAGAGTGATACAGTGTGAAAACAGGCCCTTCGGCCCAACATGCCCACACCGGCCAACATATCGCAGCTATACTAGTCCCACCTGCCTGCGTTTGGTCCATATCCCTCCAAAACCGTTCTATCCATGTACCTGTCTAACTGTTTCTTAAGGGTTACCAACTTTCTTACTCCCAAATAAGGGACAAAAGGTCAAAATAAGGGACAGATTACCGACGGCAATTTGTTGACCGACTCGGCAGTGGCTGGGTGAATGATGAGTTGGCCCAGGTGCTGGACTGCACCCCAAGCCCAGCTGTCGGGCCAGATGAGGAGTTTTAGTCCGGCACCCCATCCAACTTATGAACCGATGATCGGCCATGAGAAGGAAGGGTGGTGGTGTCGGCAGTAAGCGAAGGTCCGAAGGTCGGACAGCTGGCCGGGCTGCGACCAACAGGGCCACGGGCGAAGTGCTGCTGCTGCACTCCATGCACTGCACCACATTGGGACGGGTGAAGCGGGGCCGGACACGATGCTCCGACCTGACAGTCCCCTTGACCCGAGTAGTAGCAGTCAAATACGGGACAAGGGCGGTCCCTTATGGGACCAATTTAGCCCAATATACGGGATGGTTGGTAACCCTAGCTGGGATAGTCCCAGCCTCAACTACCTCCTCTGGCAGCTTGTTCCATACGCCCACCACCCTTTGTGTGAGAAAGTTACCCCTCAGATTCCTGTTAATTCTTTTCCCCTTCACCTTGAACCTATGTCCTCTGTCCTCGATTCCCCTACTTTGGGCAAGAGACATTCAATGTTGGATTTTGGTTTACGACCTTATCAATTTGAAGATAAGTTTGTTATCTTTTAAATGTTAACTTATGAATCGTTGGAAAATAAAATAAGATATAGCATCACTCACTTTCATTTAAAGGAAACCGCACACCAATAAATGGATTAAGGCACACCATACAACTTCAACCATAAAGATCTATTGTCTTTCAATACCTAAACAAAAGCAGTACTTCGCTGCAAATCTTTTTTTTTTTAGTTGAGTTTAGTTTATTACTGTCTTAGGTACTGAGACACAGTGAAAAGCTTTAGTTTTGTAGGCATGAATAGTTCTTAATGCCTGACCTATGCTTTCCAGCCACAACGACAGTGCATACCTCCTATAAATGGTGTTGTAAAGGAATCTATCCAAACTTTCAATGGAGTTTCTCCCAAATGCAGATGTTTGGGCAGAACATCAATGTTCCATTGGGTAGAACGTAGGTTTGTGGGTTTATCGGACTCTGTACATTTCCACCGTGTGTAGGGAGCGGATGTGACAGTGGAATAACATAGAACAAGTGTGAATAGGTGATCGATGGTCGGCATGGACTCAGTGGGTCGAAGGGCCTGTTTCCATTCTGTATATTTTTCAATTTCTAGGTTGGGCTTTACAAGATTTTGTGTGATTGGCAATCTAAGATATTTCAGAAGGCTGCTCTGTGTTTTATTTTAAGTGCACATAACAAGATATTGCCACTTCTAAGCACATTGAAGGACATTGATGCTTTACTTCCTGTCTCTCATGCCACCATGCCTCTCTGCACCTTTTTCTGAACAATTAGCCCATACAAACAGCAGCGGCTTAAATGGCCAAGGTGTAATGTATACTGAGGGATAAAGTTGGCCGGAGCACTGGAAAAAAATTCCCTTGCTCATCTTCGAATTGTGGGGTGCCAACTTTAAACACTCCGCATAGGGCTAATAGTGATATCCTTGTCATCTCATCAGGAATGGGAGAGCCCCGTCCATGTCACAATAAATCCTAGATGCTGCACTGAAAAAGCAGATGAGACAATGTGCTTCAAAAACAGAAACTGCTTAAGGCACTCAGTTGGTCAAATGTGATTTGGAAGAGAAACTGTGCAAAGTGAATGGAAAATTCCGAAGTTTAGTTCAGTTCAGTTTAGTTTAGTTTAGTTTAGTTCAATTCTAGTTTAGTTTAGCTCAGTTTTAGGTTTAGTTTGGTTTAGTTTAATTTAGTTTAGCTTAGTTTAGTTTAGAGATACAGCGTGGAAACAGGCCCTTCGGCCCACCAAATCCATGCCGACCAACGATCACCAGTACCCTAGTTCTATCCTACACAATTTATAAGAGCTAATTAAGCGACAAACCTGCACGTCTTTGGAGTGTGGGAGGAAACTGGTGTACCTGGAGCAAACCCATACAGTCACAGGGAGAACGTACAAACTTCACACGGACAGCACCCGTCGTCAGGATTGAACCGGGATCTCCGGTCCAGTGAAGTAGCAGCTCTACTGCAGTAACACTCTTCCCTACCTCCAAGCCACTGTGAAAGCAAGAGTGGTGGAAAAGAACCATGAGAGGGGAAAGTTGTCATAGGAACCTGAGGGGCGACATTTTCACAAAGAGGGTGGTGGGTATCTGGAATGAGTTTCCAGTGGAAGTAGTTGAAGCAGGCACAATTAAAATATATTTGGATAGGTACATGGATAGGAAAGATTTTGAGAGATATGGGTCAAATGTAGACTGGTGGGTGTGGCATCAAGGGGGAATCTTGGATGGCATGGACAAATGGGCTAAAGGACCCTGTTTCAGTGCTGTATGACTCAACGACTAAATGCCTGTGGGTACACAAAAAGGCTTGCAGCAGCATTAAGGAGCAAGGTGATTTATCATGACTGTATCTTCAGCGAGAGAATAGACGGTGATGTGGACGCAGCCCAGACCATCACACAAACCAACCTCCCTTCCATTGACTCAATTTACACCTCACACACCCTCGGCAAGGCCACCTGCAGACTCAAGGACAATCGCACCAAGGCCAGGGCTGCAGGTCCGGGAAAACTGACAGAAGGGTGAAAATGCACAAGCCCAGATTCAGACTAAGCGGAATATGAGTTTCTTCCAGCTTCCCGTGGAGGAGGCCCAGGACAAGAGAGCCGTCCTGAACTGACCTACCGGGAGGTCGGGTTTTGATTCGGACCGAGCGGAGGTTTACTGGCTTTATCTTCATTGAACATTATTCCCTTTATCGTGTATCTGTACACTCTAAATAGCTTGATTGTAATCATGTATTGTCTTTCCGCTGCCTGGTTAGAATGCAACACAAACATTTTCACTGTACCTCCGTACACGGGACAATAAACTAAATTTAACCATTAAAAGTGACAGAAAAAGAGAAGCAAATTGAGACTGAAAGTTAGAACCACATTTGTTTAGAGAGAAAACATTTGAGTGGTTTCCTTAAATTGTTAAATCCAATATTTTAATTGAATTTAATCCCAAAATCTTCAGCGTATATGGAATATATATATATATATATAATTTGTAGGTATGTATGCAGTCACACACATATATACACATAGCTGGGACATGTGGGCAAGTTAGGCTAAAGGGCCTGTTTCCACACTGCATCATTCTATGCTCCTTAATATATGTTCTGTGTATGGTGAAGAACATGATATTAAATATAATGCTTGTAGGAGCGCTGTTAAGATGTGTAGAACCAAAGAGGACACATGTATAAAAATTCCTGATTTTTAATTGTCTGACAATAATCTTAATGTCTGTAATAAGGTAAAATAGCTTGGGAATTTTATTACAGAACAAATGACAGATGATGAGGATATTTATAGGCAACGACGTATGCTGTATGTACAGGCGAATATCCTCTTGCATAAGTTTGGTGCGTGTACAGATGTGGTGAAGATGTTGATGTTTAGACCATATTGCACAACGAACTATGGGAAGACAAGCTTGCAGAGACTAAAGGTGGCCTATAATGATGCCATGAGAACACTGCTAAGGAAACATAGATGGTGTCGTGCTAGTAACATGTTTGTAGCTGTGGGAGTCAGTAATTTAGAAGCTATCCTAAGAAATTCATTTGCAGGATAAATGACTCTAAAAATGTAATTATTGCGGCTTTGTCAAACATAAGGTTTAGCACTGCATGACACCAATCCCAGTTGTGGAGACCTTGGTATCGCTGCCTCGTTGTAGGACACTGATCTTTCTTTTTTATTCTATTTTAAATCATGTATTGTGTTTTTTTATATATACAATTTATGATGCTTTTATAAGTGATATACTAAGTTTTTATTTTGTTTAAGAAGGAACTGCAAATGCTGGAAAATCAAAGGTAGACAAAAGTGCTGGAGAAACTCAGCGGGTGAGGCAGCATCTATGGAGCGAAGGAAATGGGCAACGTTTCGGGCCGAAACGATGCCTATTTCCTTCGCTCCATAGATGCTGCCTCACCCGTTGAGTTTCTCCAGCACTTTTGTCTACCTAATAAGATTTGATATGTATTTTACAGTGTTTTTATATGCAATGTATTTATATGTTATGTTGTCCTTTGTCTGAACCTTGAGTCTGAAATAAAGTGTATTATTATTATTATTACTTTATCATGGAAATTAGACAAATTCTCACCTTCAAGTTGGAAAAATGAACAAGGAACTGCAGATACGGGTTTATTTTTAAAAGGATATAAAAATGCTGGAGAGTCTCAGCAGGTCAGGCAGTATCACTGGAGAAGGTGGATAGGTGAGGTTTTGGGTTCACTCAGGCTGAAGAACAGCACTGATCTGAATGCTGCCAGAGATGCTGCCTGTGCCGCTGAGTTACTCCAGCACCTAGTAGCATTTTAAATATTGTGCTCGTTGGAAAATTGAGAGAAAATGATGTTTGCTGGGCGGCACTGGTGAGGATCAGGTTATACTGTTGCTGTTTATGCAGCTGGAAGGGGTGCGCGGCCCCTTTAAATGTGCAGTAGCCGCGCCGGAGCCGCTCCCTCCCGCCCCGTCCGGGTGCTGCTGCCGCAGGAAGGTGAGGGGAAGCCGGGCGACCAGGGACAGGGAGGCCGGGGTCGAGGCCTCAGGCCCCACGGTGGAGAAGACCCCCCCCCCCCCCCCTCTGGCCCCAGGGTGGAGGAGGGTCCCTGTCCCCACGGTGGAGGAGGGTCCCTGTCCCTGTCCCCACGGTGGAGGAGGGTCCCTGTCCCTGTCCCCACGGTGGAGGAGGGTCCCTGTCCCCACGGTGGAGTTGTTAGGCCCCACGACGGAGGAGAGCCTCTGGTCCCCACGGTGGAGGAGGGTCGGTGCTGCTAGCTCCGTCCGTATGGGTGTCTGGTGCAGGAGTCCCTGGGACTTGCTGCACCGCGCCCGGCTCTGGCTCTGCCCGAGGCCGAGGCCTGCCGTGGTGGAGCAGGCCGCTGCCCCAGTGCAAGGGCAACCTCCACCCCACATGGAGCGCAGGAACAGGCCCTTCGGCCCACATTGTCTGTGTCAACATGATGCCAAGACCAACTCTTATCTGCCTGTAGAAACAAGGATCAGCAGATGCTGGTTTACACAAAAAAGGCACAAAGTGCAGGAGGAGCTCAGCAGGTCAGGCAGCATCTCTGGTGAACATGGATAGGTGATATCTCGGGTTGGGACCCTTCCACAGACTCAAGAACTGAATGTCCTTGTAGAACTCAGACTGAAGAAGGGTATCGGCCCAAAACGTCACCTGTCCATGTTCTCCAGAGTTGCTGCCTGACTTGCTGAGTTACTCCAGCACTTAGCATCCGCTTACCTACCAGGACATGATCTGCATCAATTCCATGCATGTCCATATGCTGATCCAAAAGTCTCTTAAATGGGACTATCGTATTTGGCTCTACCACCACCCGCGGCAGTGGGTTCCAAGCACCCTCCACCCTCTGTGTAAAAAAAAAAATCACCCCGCACACTGCATTTAAAGTTTGCCCCTCTCATCTTAAAACTGTGCCCTCTAGTATTTGATATTTCTACCCGGGGGGCAAAAAGGTTCCAACTGTCTACACCATCCGCACCTCTCATAATTTTATACGCTTCTATCAGTTCTCCCCACAACCTCTGATGCTCCACAGAAAATAATGCAATTCTGTCCAACCTCTTACGGCTAATGTTCTCTAATCAAGACAGCATTCTGGTAAATGTTTTCTGTACCCTTGCCAAAGCCTCCATAGTCTTCCGGTAATGGGGTGACCAGAACTGCATGCAATACTCCAAATGTGGCCTAAGCAAAGTCCAATAAAACTGCATTATGACTTCCCACTCTTGAAGGCAAGCTCACCATATGCCTTCTTAAGGGCCTGTCCCACTATACGAAGTAATTCAAGAGTTCTTCCGAGTTTTCCCTGATTCAAACTCGAAGAATGTCTGTAGCGGGTCCATAGGAGTTCGTGGATGACTCATAGTGGCTCGTAATGCTAACGTTAGGTACTCGGGAAATCCGGTAAACTCATGACCTTTTTTTCAACACTGTGAAAAATGTCCACGAGTAAAAAAATACTCGTGATGAAAAAAATGGTTACTTTTTACTCTTACAAGCCGCTACGAGACATCTACGGACATTCTCCGAGTTCGAATCGGGGGAAAACTCGGGAGAACTCTTGAATTACCTCGTACAGTGGGACAGGCCCTTAAACCACTCTGTCTAAGTGTGTTTAAGAAAAGACTGCAGATGCTGGAAAAATCGAAGGTAGACAAAAATGCTGGAGAAACTCAGCGGGTGAGGCAGCACCTATGGAGCGCAGGAAGATGCTATCTCTTCGCTCCATAGATGCTGCCTCACCCACTGAGTTTCTCCAGCACTTTTGTCTGTCTAAGTGCGTTTTCACTTTGCTCTTGCATCCCATTTAATGTGCTGCTTGGTTCACTAACTGGCTACTGTGAATTACTCCTGATGTCAGTGGAAGGTAGTGTTGGTAGGTGAAACTGGGGTAAGGTGGGGCGGGGGGGTAAATCCCGGTGGGGGGACAGGTGGACATGCCCCCCCTGTTTTGAGAGGTGGGGGGACAGTTTCCCCCTCCCCCCCCCATTTTTTGTAATCCGGATTTTAAAACACGGTGAAATCTCCACTTTCCGAGAGACAGTGGGGGTGGGACTGCTGATTGAGGGTGCCGATTTGACAAGAGGGACATTGGTCAGCAGGCAGTGGGGGCGGCACAGAACTGCGCCTCATCAACAGCCAGGATTGATCCCGGCTCTCCGGTGCTGTCCCGTCCCGTTCAGGTACCAGGGAAATGAGTAGGGGACTGTGATTGATGATAGACACAAATCTCTGGAGTAATTCAGCGGGACAGGCAGCAAAGGAAGTGACGTTTCAGGACAAGACGATTCTTCAGACTGGCCAATAGTCTGAAGCAGAGTCTCAACCCAAAACGTCACCTATTCCATTTCTCCAGAAATGCTGCCCGAGCTGCTGCGTGATGACAGCATTTTGTGCCTGTCTTTGGTGTAAACCAGAATCTGCAGTTCCCTCCGACACAATGTGACTGATGAGGATGCTCTCGAATCTAGCATGGGCCCAGTGGTCTACTCTTGAAAGGAAATATAAAAGATTAGAGCTACAAGTTCTCTATGAGCACTGAGGTCTGAGTCATAGAGATGCACACCACAGAAATGGGCCCTTCGATTCAACTCGTCCATGCCAACCAAGATGCCCCATCTCAGTTAGTCCCATTTGCCTACGTTTGGCCCATATCCTAATCCTTTCCTATCCTTGTCTCTTTACAAATATATTTTAAATACTATTATAGTACTTGTCTCAACTACCTCCTCTGCTTGTTCGTTCCATATACCAACCACCCTCTGAGTGGAAAATGTTGCCCCTCAGGCTTCTTTTCACCTCTTTCCACTGGTTCTTGATTCCCTGACTCTGGGTAAAAGACTGTGTGTTCACTCTATCAATTCCCCTCATGGTTTTTATACACCTCTTTGCGATCACCCTTCCTGCATTCCAAGGAATAAAGTCTTAATTTGCCTATCCTCTCCCAATAGCTCAGGACCTCGAGGTACATTCCAAGAAATTGGAAGTTGTTGGTGGGGAAATAAGTTTAGTTTAGACATACAGCATGGAAACAGGCCTCCACTCCACCCATTCCACACTGACCAACGATCACCTGTTCACACTGGTTCAACGTTTGCATCCACTCCCTACACGCTAGGGGCAATTTACAGGAGGACAATTAACATACAAACCCGTGCGTTTTGGGGATGTGGGAGGAAACCGGCGCACCTGGAGGAAACCAACATGGGTAGCAGAGAGAATGCGTAAACTCCTCACGAAGACGGAACTCGAGGTCAGGATCTCTTGCGCCGTGAGGCAGTCACTCTACCAGCGATGCCACTGTGCTGTTCCAATGTACTTAGTGCAAGACAATCTGAAAGAATGTAGATCAAGAGCATGGAAGTGGGAGTAACGAGAGAAACCACTGGACACCATGGTATGAACGACTTCTCTCTGCAGTCCGAATTTCTATGATTTAGAAATTTGTTTTTGAAGTAACGTTACTGCAAATTTACTGCAAAAGTTACTGTAAAGAAATAAAGTAAATGCAGGGAATCTACGGTCCAGTTATGTGCAGCAAGATCTCTGAAGCATTAACATTTTAAACTCGTACTGATACAGGTTTGGAGATAAAACATTCCCTCAGCTCTTTAAAATAATACCATGAGAGCAAATAGCTTTGATTTAATATCCCAACTGAAATCTGGCACTTCTGGCCATACTGTACTTTCATAGTAGTTTGTAGGCGCAGCGCCAGAGACCCAGGTTCATTCCTGACTATAGGTGCTTGTCTGTAAGGAGTTTGTACTTTCTCCCCGTGACCACGTGGGTTTTGTCCGGATGCTCCGTTTTCATCCCACACCCCAAAGACACGCAGCTTTGTAGGCTAATTCTCCTTCTGCAAATAATTCTGCAATTTGCTTCTGCAAATTGTCCCTAGTATGTAGGATGGAACAGGGTGATAGTTGGTCGGCGCAGACTCGAAGGGCCAAAGGGCCTGTTTCTACGCTGTATCTCAAAACCAAATTAAACTAAACATATTGGCTCTATTTTTGTTTCCTAGAATATGAGCCCACAATCAATGTGTAAACATGCACTGTCATGTTAAGAAAGCAAGAACACAAAATCAGAAGGCCATTTGACCTCCTTCCTGCTTGACCATTCCACAAGGTCATGCTAACCCTTTCCCTCAATGTAATTTTGCTGCGCTAATGTCATATTGCTTAATCTCCTTAATATCGAGAAATCTACTTTTAAAAGGAACAAGTTTCCATTGTTGCCAGCAAAAAGGGAAAAGAGCATGGATTGGAAATCCAACATTAAATCAATTGGAGCACAAGGTTGTGAGAACATAGAATGGCACAACAGAGGAAGAGGCCCATCGTCCCACAATGTCTGTGCCAAGTTAAATTCAGCAGCGCCTCTGAAGCTACACTCCTATGTACGTTCTTGAATTTGAGGGGGGCAGCAATGTATTTCCAACACAGTGGCGCAGCTGTTAGAATTGCTGCCTCACTGCGCCAGGGTTTGATCTGGGTTTAATCAGTGGTGCTCTCTCTGTGGGGTTTGCACATATTTTCTGTGACTGTGTGGGTTTCCTCCGGGTGCTCCCTCTTCCTCCCACATCCCAAAGACATGCCAGTTGGTTGGTTAATTGGCCTCTCCAAAATTTCCCCTAATGTGTAGGGAGTGGATGTGAAAGTGTGATAATACAGACCAAGTGTGTAACGGGCAATCAGTGGACTGGGCGGACCAAGGGGCCCGTTTCCATGCTTTATTTCCAAACTAAATTCAACTTTTTGACTTCAATCATAATTGAAAACATGAAAGCTGAAATACAGCAGAAACTGCTGTCAGTACCCTTCAGACCAGGGAAGTAGCTGTGCGACTTGAGAGAAATGGTTACATCAACTGTTCAATGTTCTTGCATCAGAACGCGCCACTTGCATGATGTATCGCGGACGCACGCTGACGCATTGGCTACGCATGCTGTTTCGTGTGGTGACGCATGGTTACGTCACCGTGCGTCAACGTCCGTAAACATGCGACGCCCCACGACGCCCATTCGCAGTCGGCCCGCCTTTGTCGCCCACACAAACCTCTTCCCGGGTTTCTTGCTAGCCTTTCTTGTTGTAACCCTGCCTGGCTGATCTGTAAGTGTGAGGGCTGCTGCTTACAGACGTCTGTCTTGTTGCTGTAGCAATAAAATCTGTGGTTCTTCCATGATGGTCATGATGCAGAATAGGGACCAGGGTATTATAATGACGTCACATGCACCAGACGGCTGTGCAGACGCATTATGACGCGTGATTTGCACGCGACGTCGCGCGTCACGACGTGTCGACCTATTTTACATATGACGTGTAAATGAGGCGCAAATGACGGCCAAGTGGGACACACCCTTGATGCTCTAGTGTTCATTTAGAATTGAAAGTGTAAATAGTGCATTATTTCCTTACTTAAAGTAAAAGGATGTTTATGTGTGTTGTAAGAATGGTCATCTGATGTGTGATTTCAGTACTTATTCAGTCAACTGAATGTAATGGGTCAGGGAGCACAGAAAAAGCAAAAGTAACTGGCATTTATGATGTATTTAGAAATACAGTGTTGGGAAACAGGCCTTTCCACCCACCAAGACCATGCCGTCCAGTTCTATCCTATATTCTAGGAACAATTTACAGATGCCAATTAGCCGACAAATCTGCACATATTTGGGGTGTGGGACGAAACCACTCGAAGAGAACTTGCGCTGTCACAGGGAGAAGGTACAAACTCCGTACGGACAGCACCTGTAGTCGGCATTGAACCGGGGTCTCTGGCGCTGTAAGGCAGCAACTCTACCGCAGCGCCACCGTGCCGTCCTTCTCGTGAACTCATCAAAATGTGTATTTCAGGTCGGGCCGTCGGCTGAGGAAGGAAGTAGTAAATGTGGAAGATGCCGCCCTTGCCCGGTGCAGAATTGGTACGGACGCCTCTCCAGTTATATCGGTACCTCTTTCGATGTTGCAGGCTACTTCCAACACAAACCATACAGCAGCATTACAAGCATGCAATTAGACAGGTGTGTTCAATGTCGTGAAGCAAATTATTCAAATATTTTGAAGCATTTCCTTATTAGGGCACTTTTAAACTTTAACTTGCCTCTTTTTCTCCATCCATGATTTTTAATTCTGAAAATGAACATTGTAATATTGGAAGGGGGAAATAAGTTTGTATAATCTTATAGTGCAAATTACAAACCAAATAGGGGGGTGGTTTAGTTTAGTGATACAGCGCGAAAACAGACCCTTCAGCCAAGCGGGTCCGCACCGACCAGCGATCCCCGCACATTAACACTATCCTACACATACTAGGGCCAATTTACATTTATACCAAGCCAATTAACCTACAAATCTGTACATCTTTGGAGTGTGGGAGGAAACTGGGAGCCCCCGGAGAAAATCCACGCGGTCACGGGGAGAACGTACAAACTCCGTGCTGGCAGCACCCGTAGTCAGGATCAAACCTGGGTTTCTGGTGCTGTAAGACAGCAACTCTACCATTGCGACCCTGTGCCGCCCTTGAATCTTATAGTGCAAATAACAAACCAAAGAGAAGAAAACGGGACGCTATTCAGCTTTTCATGTTTAGTTCAGGTTTTAGTTTAGAAATACAGCATGGAAACAGCCCTATGGCCCACCAATTCCACACCAACCATCGATCACCGGTTCATATTAGTTCTACGTTATCCCATTTTCTCAGCCACTCCGTACGGACTAGGGGCAATTTACAGAGGCCAAACGTACACATCTTTAGGAAGTGGGCGGAAAATGGAGTGCCCGGAGGTAACCCTCGCTGTCGCAGGCAGAATGTGCAAACTCCGTACAAACAGCACCCGAGATCAGGTTCAAATCCAGGTCTGTGGCGCTGTGAGGCAGTGCCTCTGCCAGCTGCATCATTTCATCGGACAATTTTAGTTTGGTTTGGAGATACAGTGCGTAAAAAGGCCCTTTGGCCCACTGAACTGCGATCCCCGCACACTAACACTGTGTGTGTAGGATAGTGTTAATCCTACACACACTAGGGACAATTCTTTACATTCATACCAAGCCAATTACAAACCAGTCTTTGGAGTAAGGGAGGAAACTGGAGCATCTGGAGAAAACCCACGAGCTCATGGAGAGAATGTACAAACTCCGTACAGACAGCACCCGCAGTCAGGATTGAACCCGGGCCTCTGGCGCTGCAAGTGCTGTAAGGCAGCAACTCTACTGCTTCCTCTTATTTGTAGTACAGTACTATAGATGCTTATAGAAATGTATAAAATTATAAAAGGACAGGACAAGCTAGATGCAGGAAGATGTTCCCAATGATGTGGAGTCCAGAACCAGGGGCCACAGTCTAAGAATAAAGGGGAGGCCATTTAAAACTGAGATGAGAAAAAACTTTTTCACCCAGAGTGTTGTGAATTTGTGGAATTCTCTGCCACGTAAGGCAATGGAGGCCAATTCACTGGATGAATTTAATAGATAGAGCTCTAGGGGCTAGCGGAATCAAGGGATTATGGGGCGAAGGCAGGCACGGATTACTGATTGTGGATGATCAGCCATGATCATAATGAATGGTGGTGCAAGCTCGAAGGCCCAAATGGCCTCCTCCTGCACCTATTTGCTATGGTTCTGTGTTTCTATGCAAGTTTAAACCGAAGATAGACACATAAAGTTGGAGTAATACAGCAACGATAGATACAGGCATCTCTCCTCTCTCCGTCCCTCTTCCACCCAAGTCGTACCAGCTTCAAAGTTGTCTTGCTGAGTCTGTGTAGAAAGGAAATGCAGATGCTGGTTTAAACCAAAGATAGACACAAAATGCTGGAGTAACTCAGCGGGACCGGCAGCATCTCTGGTGAGGAGGAATGGGTGACGTTTTGGGTCGAGACACGAAAGGGTCTGAAGGAGGGTCTCTAATTGAAACGTCACCCGTTCCATCGCTCCAGAGATGCTGCCTGTCCCGCTCAGTTACTCCAGAATCTTTGGTCTTGTTGAGCCTCACTGTGCTCATTCTCATCTAGCAAACGGCGAACAACGGCCTATTTCCTTTATTATTGACACTTTTTTGTATGTCTTTCATTCATTTGTTCTATATCTCTCAACCTCACCGTCCATATCTGTTGTTTCCCATTCCCCCACCTCTCAGTCTGAAGAAGGGTCTCAACCCGAAACATTACCTATTCCTTTTCCCCAGAGATGCTGTATGACCCGCTGAGTCTATGTATACTTTTCTGCCCTTCTATGCTGTTTATTGAGTAGTGTTTATTTAAAAAACGTATAACCGATGGCATAACTATTACTGTTTTTTTATCTAGTTTAAATTTACTTTGGATTGTTAGTGTAGCTTTGCAATGTTTAATTTCTGAGTTGTGAGTCTGTGGAATTCCCTGCCTCAGAGGCCCGTTCTCTGGTTACTTTCAAGAGAGAGCTAGATAGGGCTCTTAAAGGAGTCAGGGGATATGGGGAGAAGGCAGGAACGGGGCACTGATTGGGGATGATCAGCCATGATCACATTGAATGGCGGTGCTGGCTCGAAGTGCCAAATGGCCTACTCCTGCACCTATTGTCTACTGTCTATTGAGTCACTCCAGCTTTTATTTAAAAACTGTATAACCGATGGCGTAACTTTTACTGGTTTTTTATCTTGTTCAAATTTACTTTGGATTCTTGGTGTAGCTTTGCAAAGTTTAATTTCTGAGTAAGGTCAGGCAAGCTGCGATGTGCACGTGATTTTTGCAAACTATTTTATAAGACACAGAGTTGGGCCATTTGGCCCATTGAGACTGCTCTGCCATTCACGGCTGATCCATCTTTCCCTCTCAACCCCATTCTCTCGCCTTCTCCTTGTAACCTTACTCCCTTACTAATCACAAACCTATCAATCTCTGCGTTAAAACTACTCCCAAACTTGGCCTCCACAGCCCCCTGTGGCAATGAAGTCCACAGATTCACTCACCTGGGCTGGAGGCTTGTGTAGCCAGGATTACTCTGCAGTCTTGTGGATTTTGGTCTCTTTTTGGAGCTGAGTAGTATTGGTGAAACCCAAATGAAGCATGAGTGTTCAAATATCATTTTGTACAGGTCCACCACCAATTTCCCAGCAACTGGTGATCTGGCACCTCATATAATCCGGACAAAATTACAAGAGTGCATTAGAAATTTCCCCTAACGGAAGTCCCCCTGTAAATGTGGCGCCTAGGCCGGGTGAAGTGGCCAATCTCAACCTCATGGGGACTTCCGCAGTCGTTCGGCGGGTTGAATTTGCCCACTGCGGCCGGGACTCTGGAACGTTTGGCCAGGAAGGAGCCGGCAGATCTGTCCCCATAGCCGATTTCCGAGGCTGACTTTGCGGGCCGATATCTCGGCCCCTCGGCGGCCGAGATGGATGGTTCGGGCATCGACCTCCGTTGGTCCCCACAAAATGGATAATCCAGAAAGGCTCTAGAACCAAGGGCTTCATCGGTGGTGGACCTGTACTTTCATCATTCTACACTCAGGGCGGCATGGTGGCACAGCAATAGAGTTGCTACCTTACAGCGCTTTCAGCGCCAGAGTCACGGGTTCGATCCTGACTGCGGGTGTTGTCTGTACGTTCTCCCTGTGACCGCGTGGGTTTTCTGCGAGATCTTCGGTTTCCTCCCACACTCCAAAGACGTGCAGGTATGTAGGTAAATTGGCTTGGTGCATGTGTTAATTGTCCCTCGTGTGTGTAGGATGGTGTTAATGTGCGTGGATCGCTGGTCAGTGCGGACTTGGTGGGCCGAAGGACCTGTTTCCACGCTGTATCTATAAACTAAACTAAACGTCTTATTGTTGAAAGTATGTTGTCTGTAACTCATTTGTGTTATCTAGAGTCATAGAAGCACATAGCATAGAAACAGGCCCTTCAGCCCAACTAGCCCTTGGTGACCAAGAGCCCCCATCTAAGCTGGTTCTCATTTGCCTGCATTTGGCCTTTGTCCCTCAAAATCTTTCATATCCATGCACTTGTACTTATCCATTGGCTTTTAAATGCTGTTGTAGTACCTTCCTCAACAACCTCCTGTGGCAACTTGTTTTTTTTATCACCGCCACCCTGTGAGTGAACAGGTTGCCCCTCAGGTTTGTATTATAGACAATAGACAATAGGTGCAGGAGTAGGCCGTTCGGCACTTCGAGCCAGCATTGCCATTCAATGTGATCATGGCTGATCATCCCCAATCAGTACCCCGTTCCTGCCTTCTCCCCATATTCCCTGACTCCGCTATCTTTAAGAGCCCTATCTAGCTCTCTCTTGAAAGCATCCAGAGAACCCACCTCCACCACTCCCTGAGGCAGAGAATTACAAGTACATTGCCGTGGCCCACTCGCCTTAAAACATATGTCTTCTTGATTTTGATTCCCTACGCTGGGTAACACACTCTGTGCATCCACCCTATCTGTTCCCCTCATGATTTTACAATTTTCCTGATGAATAATGACTGCCATGATTTTATGATTCAAAATGCTGGAGCAACTCACTGGGTCAGGCAGCATCTCTGGAGAAATGGAACCGGTGATGTTTCGGGTTGGAACCCTTCTTCAGGCTGATATTAAGGAACTTCCTTTAAAAAGGCAAGTTCACCAATAATTAATACAAACGGGCAAAAGATTGAAATGAAAGATACAGCATTGAAACAGGACCCTTCAGCCCACCAAGTTCACGCCGACCATCGGGCAAACGTTCACACACGTTCTATGTTGTACCACTTTCACATCCACTCCCTACATAATGGAAACTTATAGAGGACAGCTAACCTACAAACTTGCAGGTCTTCAGGATGTGGGAAAGAAACCGGAGCACCCGGATGAAACACATGTGGCCACAGGGAGAACACAAATGGCACAGACAGCACCCAAGGTCAGGATTGAACCCGGGTTTAGTTTAGAGATACAGCGTGGAAACAGGCCCTTCAGCCCACCGAGTCCGTGCCGACCAACGATCGTCCATACACTAATTAACATTGTGGACAATCTACAGAAGCCAATTAACCAACAAACGTGCTCATTTTTGGATTGTGGGAGGAAACCCAAGCGGTCCCGGGGCTAACACTGTGTAAATACCGTGAACCTTGTTCAAGTTAATAGATCAATATCTCAGCAAGTTGTGTTTGTCTACGGCCTAGTAAATTAATCCTCAGGAAAGCATTTTTACAAACTCTGGTAACCTGATTTATCAAAGACAGTCACCTCAGACCACACACGAGGTCAGGATCGAACACGGGTCTCTGGCGCTGTGAGAGCGGCTCTACCTGCTACGCCTCTGTGCCGCCCCTAGGGGATCGGAATTTAGGGGACATTTAGGGGATCGGAATCTGAACTACACTTCCTGCAACTTCCACGATATGAAAGGCCTCCAGGTGCTTTGGAGAAAGAACATTATTTTCTGGTTGCGTTTAAATGGGAATAACAATGCAGCTACATCAGTAACATTTTTATGTGAATGGGTGCCAACATTTGGAGGTGCACGGAAAGCATCATTGCGTGATGCTACCATCCTGAGAGTTACTCAGTTATCAGGCATTTGACTGAAAACTATTGCTTAATGAACTTCCTCCTCCTCCTTTGCGGTCTGAAGAAGGGTCTCGACCCGAAACGTCATCCATTCCTTTTCTCCAGAGATGTTGCCTGACCTGCTGAGTTACTCCAGCACTTTGTGTCTGCCAAGATTCAATGACGACTTGCTTCCATTCCAGTTCTCTGGCCTCTCTGGTGACTGATGTGACCAAGGTGGGAATGGCTACCTCTGTCATCAATGGGCAGGAACTGTCTGATGGGCTGTCTGGGTGGATAGCTCAGGAGATGCAAGGCTTTTTAATACAAGTTACAATGCTGTAACGTGACGATCAGAGTAGTAAACAATGTTTACGCCTCAATGGTGATTTTAAACATATATATACTTGGAAGATTTAGTGATATCGTAAGCGTGTTTTGGCGAGGCAGGTTTCCAGTGCATAGTGTTTGGACAGCCGACCCACACGGTGGCGCCGGCACAATCGCCATGTCCCATTAGACCCAATATTCCATTAGAGTACGGGCCTTGGCGGCAGCAGCGGGAGCTTTGGCAGCAACGGGAGTCTCTGCAGCAAAGGGAGCCTCTGCAGCAAAAGGAGCCTCCGGCAGCAGGGGAGCCTCTGCAGCAAAGGGAGCCTCGGCAGCAACGGGAGCCTCGGCAGCAGTGGGAGCCTCGGCAGCAGCGGGAGCCTCGGCAGCAAAGGGAGCCTCGGCAGCAAAGGGAGCCTCGGCAGCAAAGGGAGCCTCGGCAGCAAAGGGAGCCTCTGCAGCAAAGGGAGCCTCGGCAGCAACGGGAGTCTCGGCGGCAATGGGAACCTCAGCGGCAACGGGGAGCGGAAGACAATGGGGACCCGGTGTGGGGGGATCCCCGTGAAGAAAAATGGAGGACCCGGTGTGGGGGGATGGTGGGAGAACAAAGGGGGACCTGTTGTGGGGGATTGGGGGGGGGGGGGAGCGCTCTAGTCTTAGACTCCACTGCCCAGGGGATAAGCCTGCATTCATCTGTTTGTTTGTTCATTCGCTTCGGTTACGCCGCTGTGCACACGGCAGGCAGCCAACATTTGATTGTCTTTTCCTTTATTTTTCACTTTTAATTTCATTTTAATTTCAAGTTTTCGTGTACCTTGTTGGGTGTTATGACTGTTGGCAGACCAGTTTCCCTCCGGGGATGAATAAAGTTCTATCGTATTGTATCATTTGGTATACCTGACCTGTTTGGATAGCATGTAAAACAAACCTTTCACTGTACCTTAGTAATAAACAGTAATAAACCTACACCAAAGTATCACTACTTTGCCAAGACGAACTGAAGACAGGCAGAACTTGGAATGGAAGATAGACACAAAATACTGGAGTAACTCAGCGGATCAGGCAACATCTCTGGACTCAAGTATGAAGAAGGGTTTCCGACCCTAAACGTCACCTGTTCCTTTTCTCCAGAGATGCTGCCTGACCCGTTGAGTTGCTCCAGCATTTTGTGTCTATCTTAATATTAGATTTTGAGTTAAATCCTATTAGCATCCAATGCTGGATAAATGTTAAATGTGGTCCTTGTTAGCAGCAACATCCGAACAGTCTGAATCCCATTAAAGTTCCTACTTTAACCTCAAACATTGGTAAGACCAAAGAACACTGGACGGCCTTTCAGTGCCAGGATACCGGGTTCGATCCTGACAACGGGTGCTCTCTGGACGGAGTTTGTATGTTCTCCCCGTGACCTGTGTGTGTTTTCTCCGAGATCTTTGGTTTCCTCCCACACACCAAAGACATACAGGTTTGTAGGTTAATTGGCTTGGTATAAATGTAAATTGTCCCTAGTCTGTGTAAGATTGTGTTAGGGTGCTGGTCGGCACGGACTCAGTGGGCCGAAGGGCCTGTTTTCGCACTGTATCTCTAAACTAAACAAAACATGAGACCAGAGGTAACAGCGGAGTTGTGGGTTTGGTTTGGAGTCAGTGGAAGGATCTGAGAGACTGAGAAAGCTGGAGAAAGCAAAATATTTATAATGGGTAAGTCGAAAGGTCCAAGTTTAATTTTCACATGGAATGCCACTACCTAAAATCAGTGCTCCCATTAGTTTATACACGTCCTAATTCTGCTTTGGATTCAGACAATCGCCGAGAAGATATCAAGACTGGATCTTGCCCTTCAGACCAATAACCAATTATCAAAACTATGGAAACAACTGACGTGATTGTCTTTGATAACTCAGATTACCAGAGTTTGTAAATATGCTTTCCTCAGAATTTATTTACTAGGCAGTAAAGAAAAAACAATTGTTGACATATTGATCTATTAGCTTGAACAAGGTTCACTGTATTTACACAGCGGGCTGTGTAACATTGACGAGTCTATCCAGAAATAGCATTAGTAATTGTTCTAATTTCTTCAGTGGCATCCTTGCAGAATGTAGTTTTGTTATTCAAAAGAAAACATGTTTGAATGATTGAGTAATAAGTAATTGCTTAAATAGATAGAAATATTTGCACTCAAACATTTGGAAGGATTTATTGCAGCAGATGTTAACACTATGTCTTCCGTGCACAGTAGGGCAGCAGAGTGGCCCCATAGTAGAGCTGCTGCCTCACAGCGCCAGAGGCCTGGGCTCGATCCTGACCTCGGGTGCTGTCTGTGCAAGTTTGCACGTTCTCTCTGTGACCGCGTGGGTTTCCTCCGGGTGCTCTGGTTTCCACCCACATCCCAAGGACGTGCAGCCTCTGTAAATTGCCCCTAGTGTGTAAGGAGTGGATGCAAAATTGGGATAACACAGAACTAGTATGAACGGGAGATCGTCTTGGACTCAGTGGGCCTTAAGGGCCTGTTCCATGGTGTATCTTTCGAGCAAAATTCAATCAATTTGTGTAAAACTGCTTTATAATTTGATAGTATCGGTCGGTGCCTCCCAACCCGAGTTAACATTCTGGTTTTGGTCAACCTCCAAATATGTTTTCCTGTACTTTTTATAGATAAAAGCTATCAATTCATCATTTCACAGAAGGAAGTTGATTAAAACAATCGCAGCACTGAGCCTCCCACGATCTTTGCCCAATTACGCAAAATTTCAGGGCCAGGTGGTTGCTCCATGCAACATGAACACTCAGAAAAATATTTGGTTTTTCAACATTCCCCAGCAAATGAAAGGGAAAATTGAATGGCTGAGTGTTTGTTTCCTTCCCGCAAGTGTTAATGGTTGGATCGCAAGGGTCCCTGCCCCTCCCTGAACCCTGTAACTAATCATTACAGCTGACACTCTGTGTTCAAATAAGTGAATGGATTATAATTTCCGGGAAATTTTGTATCTTTGCAACAGTAAATTTAATATTAGCTTTTAGGTTCAAACTAGTTTGAGTTTTGTTTATTGCCATGTGTACCGTGCTGCAGTGAAAAGCATTTGTTGCGTGCTAATCAGGCAGCGGAAAGACAATGCATGATTACAAGTGAGCCATTGAGAATAGTCTGAAATTACATGTACAAATAATAGCATTTATCCATTTTAGATCTCTGGAACTTGAGAGTTGACCTCAGCCATAACAGCTTGGATCAAAAATGTTCAGAATAGTCAATTACTTTCTGTTTAGTATCTGAAGAAACTGAATTATTGTTTGTAGGTTACCCTCACTCCTTAAAACAGTCGGATCTGAGCATCCAGACCCGTGCAAAGCTTTTCAAAAAGGGGGGTGGCATGACAGGATTACAAATATTATATGTGAAATAATGTGCGCGTAGTGCACATCACGAGCGCAAAGCCCGAAGTCCCTTGCGGCCGCGGTCCAGGACTAATGTTTTAGATGCTCTCCGGTGCACTTGAGCCTTATTTTGGAGCATTTTTGCACCAAATCTATGACCAATATTTCAGAAATCATTTTGGTTGAGTTAAGAGTAATGAGTGTGTGGAATGGGATGATTGATGTCATTGTTGTATACATTTAAAAAAATAAAGAATTGAACTTGTCCTTGCTTTAATAATGTTGTACTGTTGATAAATGTCATGTAAAATGTTATAAAGGAGCATGCAAAAACTGCAAATAAAATACTGTAAGTTTTTGCAGTAAAGAAAACCTTTTTTTAGAAAATGTTTTGTGTGTTTATTTGATTGCCTGTTACTGTTCGACTGTTAGTGTGTGCAGTGCACCTTTAATGGTCCTCTTGACCTAATAACTTCACATCACATCACATCAATTTCAATATGGAATAGTGATGTGAATACAACAATTAGTTTGTCTTCAATTTCCATCATGTAAATTGAAGTCAAACTAAATAGTGCATTCACATTACTATGATCGCTTTCAAACTAATCTATTTTACTGTTATACTATTAAAACAAATTCTAGTTCCATGATGACTCATAAACAAGATCACAAATCTCATTTTGAATTCTCAAACACAATGTGATTGTGAATAATTGCAGAGCTCCCAAGTTTCACCGATCATTTCCGTATTTTGATGGCTGAAAATCAGTATTTTGTAGGGGAAATTGGTGTTTCTCACATAAATGCTATAGAACGTACTACAGAAACTGGATTTTTGAAAATCAGTATTTTGCAAGCAACCTCATGTATTCCCAAATATCAGTATGGAATCCTGAAAAATCAGTACTATCCATTTTTTATCCATTTTATCCTTCTGTTAATTATCGTGTTGCACGGGGAGCCAAATGCAACGGAATTTCGTTTGGAATTGCATATATATCGATGTATTTCTAAATGACAATAAAGTTTGTTTGACTTTGACTTGACTGAATTGTGATACCATTTTTGAAATGTGAATTTATAATTCTTGATTTTGATTCAATCATATATATATATATATATATAACTTAAATTCTCAACTTGACCACTTCCTGTCTGTGTTGTAATAAAATTTGCGCAAAAACGATCCTCCAGAGCACTACGATTTTTTGCCACCTTACTCACCATTCTCTGCTGCACGTCAAATACGTTTTGTTCCGATCGGTGAAATTGTACAGAAGTTATGAAGGTTTTGAAGGTTTCCACTCCCCCTGCCCCCCTCCTCCACCCCCCTCCCCAACACCCCCCTCCCCCACACACCCCCCTGCCCCACACCCTCTCCCCCACACCCCATCTTCCCCACACCCCACCATCCTCACACACCACCAACGGGTCCCACTTAGTCTTGTAACTATTAAAAGTCTGATCTTGGATGTGTGTGTGTTTGTTCGTGTATGTGTTGGTTTGTGTATAATCACATCTTCTCGAAAAAACGACGCTAAGGCTAATTCCCGGGATGGCGGGACTGTCATATCCTGAGAGAATGGAGCGGCTGGGCTTGTATACTCTGGAGTTTAGAAGGATGGGGAGAGATCTTATTGAAACATATAAGATTATTAAGGGTTCGGACACACTAGAGGCAGGAAACATGTTCCCGATGTTGGGGGAGTCCAGAACCAGGAGCCACAGTTTAAGAATAAGGGGTAAGCCATTTGGTGACGAGGAAATATTTTTTCTCACAGAAAGTTATGAGTCTGTGGAATTCTCTGCCTCAGAGGGCAGTGGAGGCCGGCTTGCTGGATACTTTCAAGAGAGAGCTAGATAGGGCTCCTAAAGATAGCGGAATCGGGATATGGGGAGAAGGCAGGAAGGGGGTACTGATTGGGGATAATCAGCCATGATCACATTAAATGACGGTGCTGGCTCGAAGGGCCGAATGGCCTACTCCTGCACCTATTGTCTATTGTCATAACTCGGCAGGTAAGGCAGCATTTCTGCAGAGCATGGATAGGATCATGGATCGTTTCAGATCAGGATCCATTCCCCATCTGAAGAAGGCACCCAATATGAAATGTCGCTTATCCATGTTCTGCAAAGATGCTGCCTGACCTGCTGATTAATCCAGCACTTTGTGCCTTTGTTTTTTGTAAACCAGCATATGCAGTACTTATGTCCACACTGTGGTAATCCTGGTGACGATGTTTCCTCAGTGCAGTTGGATAGAGAATTCTAAGATTTAGACCCATCAGCATTGTTGAAATGATGATTTATTTCTAAGTTAGCCTGGTTGGCGATTTGGAGGATATATACAGTTGATGGTGTTCCCCCACTTCTACACACCCTACCCTCTTGGTAACAGAGGTCCTGGCTTTGAGAAGAGCTTTTGCAGTACATTTTGTAGACTGGATACACACAGGGCGGTAGAGTTGCTGCCTTACAGCGCTCGCAGTGCCGGAGACCCGGGTTTGATCCCCACTATGGGTGCTGTCTGTACGTTCTCCACATGACCGCGTGGGGTTTCTCTGAGATCTTCGGTTTCCTCCCACATTCCAAAGATGTTTGTAGGTAAATTGGCTTGGTTATAAATGTAAATTGACCCTAGTGTGTGTGGAATAGTGTTAATGTGCGGGGATTGCTGGTCGGTGCGGACTCTGTGGGCCGAAGGGCCTGTTTCTGCGCTGTATCTCTAAACTAAACTAAACTAACTATGTGTACTGCTTTTTTTAGTTTGGTGATACAGAGAGCACGGAAATAGTCCTTTCGGCCCATCGAGTCCATGCTCACCATCAATCACCCGCTCACACTAGTTCCATGTTATCCCACTTTCTCATCCACCCCCTGCACATTAGTCCAATTTACAGAGGCTAATTAACCCGCAAACCTGCACGCCATTGGGAGTGGGAGGAAATCTACACGGTTGCAAGAAGAACGTGCAAACTCCACACAAACAGCACCCGAGGTCAGGATTGAACCCAGGTCTCTGGCGTTGTGAGGCGGTGGCTCTGCTGGAGGGTGCACCAATGAAGCAGGCTGCATTGGCCTGGTGGCATAGAGTGTTGCACCTCTGCCCATCCATTGATTGAAGAGTATTCCATCCCTCTCCTGACCAGTGTGGTATAGATGGTGGAAAGACTTCATAGGGTTTCAGGTGACTCACTCACCGCTGAATACTCAGCCTCTGCCCTAGTCCTGCAATCACAGCACTTATGTCGCTGGCGCACGTGACTTCTGAAAATTGTTCTGTAAACCGTCTGAATGAAGGATAACTTTTATACCTTGCAGAATTTTAAGATTCATGCGGATGAAGATGATCCAAAGAGGATTGAACAGATTATCAAAAGAGCAATAGAAGATGCAGACTGGATTCTGTCCAAAGTAAGTGTCCATGGATTATTTTTGCCGTCGCAACTCGGATGGCACGGTTGCGCAGCGGTAGAGTTGCTGCCTTTCAATGCCAGAGACCCAGGTTTAATTCTGACTACGGATGCTGTCTGCATGGAGTTTGTACGTTTTCTCGTTCTGTGACCGTGTGGGTTTTCTCCGGGTACTTCTATTTCCTCCCACGCTCCAAAGACGTGCACGTTTGTAGATTAATTGGCCTCTGTAAATTGTCCCTTGTATGTAGGTTAGAACTAGTGTACGGGTGATCTTAGGTCGACGTGGCCTCGGTGGGCTGAAGGGCCTGTTTCCCTGCTGTATCTCTAAACTAAACTAATGATGGGTGCAACAAACTATAGTAACTCAGCAGATCAGGCAGCCTCTCTGAAGATCATGGATAGGTGACACTTCAGGTCTGGACTCTTCTTAATCTAAACTAAACGCGTGTGTCCCATCAAAACTGGTATTAGAAACAAGGAACTGCAGATGCTGCTTTGCATAAAAGGGCATAAAGAGCTGGAGTAACTCAGCGGATCAGGCAGCATCTCTGACAAACATGGATAGTCGACATTTCAGGTCGGGTCCTTCCTTCAGACTGGCAGAACTGCTTCAGATTTCAAAATACAGAACCAGTATCGTTCCATCACTCCTTCCCTGAGCCCCTTTTCCAACTCTCCTCCCATCACCCAACATATCCAAAAATCAAAAGCATTTGACCTGGCCTTTCACGGATCCTGAAGGTGGAACTTTCAGATTAAGTAAATACATGCAGGTAAAATAAGGGAGTGCATCATTAAATTGCTTAACTGTGTGGCCTATCAATGGTTCCATTGTTTCACTTTTGTTGGCATTTACCAGTCCATATATCATGTTGCCCATCAAGATCTAATTGAATGTAATTGCTGAAACATGAATCTGAATCAAACTCTTGAAGTGCCTCAACTCTGCTATGCATCCTTTTCAAGCTTTCAGTTTTATATCAACTAACATTAACTTTAGGGACATTTTGTTACTAAAATTGGTGTTAAGAATCTTGCTATTCAAAAGCAAAGAATTTTGATCAGTAATTTTTAGCACATTAGTTTGGACAGTGCCAGCCAGTGCTTTGTTTCCGTTTTCTAGAATCATACAGCAAGGAAACAGGCCCTTCAGCCCAACTTGTCCATGCCGACCAAGATGTCCCATCTAAGGGGCAGCACTGTGGGGCAGTGGTGGGGTTACTGCTTTACAGCGCAACAGACCCAGTTTGATCCTGACTCCGTGTGTTGTCCGTACTGAGTTTGTACGTTATCCCCGTGACCCCGTGTGTTTTCTCCGGGATCTCTGGTTCCCCCCACACTCCAAAGACATACAGGTTTGTAGGTTAATTGGCTTGGTAAAATTGTAAATTGTAAATTGCGCCCTGTGTTAGTGTTAGTGATCGTGTTATTGTGCGGGGATCACTGGTCGCGCGGACTCGGTGGGCCGAAGGGCCTGTTTCTGCGCTGTATCTCCAAACTAAATTAAACTAAACAAGTCCGACCTGCCTGAGTTTGGCCCATATCCCTCTTATCCTTTTCTATCCATGTAGCTGTACTAACATCTTTTAAATGTTCATAGTATCTGCCTCAACTACTTCCTCTTGCAGCTCATTCCATCCACCCAGCACTCTGTGTGTAAAAGGTTGCCCCTCATGTTCCGATTAAATCTTTCCCCCCTCACCTTAAACCCATGTCCTCTGGTTCTTCATTCCCCTACGCTGGGTAAAAGACTCTGTGCTTGTTCAAATATATTCAGATTGGACAGGCCAGCGCAGGGAGACTAATGGCCTTTCGGGTGGTCGTCATAAGGTTTTTGTTTATAATTAATGTTTAGATCAAATAAGGAAAGAAAGGCACTTTAAATTTAGACAGAACTGTGGCTGAAACAATGCATTTCATTGTATGATTGTAAAGGAAGTGCTGTCTTCAGAACTCCTTGTAAAATCTACTACACTGTTCTAGAGTCAAATTTCCAATGAATGTTGGGGCCTTTCTTTGAGGAAGGTGAGTGAAAATGCATAATGCTATGTTTTTTAAGGGTAAAAAATATTACCAAAGGATTGAAATGTAGATTGAGCTTGAATTGTTCGATATTCACAGGAACTCTTCTCACCAATATACTTTCATTACATCTATCTTTATATTATTACTAGACTAAGTGGGACCGGTTGGGTCCCATGTCCCCCAACGCAATATTCCACCTCTCCACCAATTCCAATATTGGTGGCCGGTGGGGAGGGGGGGCTTTCTGGAGCGCTAGTATGGGTGTTGTGGGCTGAAGGGATCGGCTGGCAGTTGACTCACGGCTATTCCTTGAAATTCCATTTAAAGCAGGGTGCAAGGCCACCAAATTCAAGTGCAGTTTCTTACCACTTCAAGCAGGGTGCAAGGCCACCAAATTCAAGTGCAGTTTCATACCATTTCAAGCAGGGTGCAAGGCCACTAAAGACAGCGAGTCATGACCTCTCCCTCCTCCATCTTGCAGAGACTGAACCACGCCAACACGTCTGGGTTTTATAGTCCCTCGCAACCTCCCACCAGAAGGGACGTGGCCTTCATGGCGTGATTGACAGGAGAGAGAAACCAGAGACCCGGGTTCGATCCTTGACTACGGGTTCTGTCCGTACGGAGTTATTACATTCTCTCCGTGACCTGTGTGGGTTTTCTCTGAGATCTTCGGTTTCCTCGCACACTCCAAAGACGTGCAGGTTTGCAGGTTAATTGGTTTGGTATAAATGTAAATTGTCCCTAGCGTGTGAGGGATGGTGTTAGTGTGCGGGGATCGCTGGTCGCTGCGGACTCGGTGGGTCAAAGGGCCTGTTTCCGCTCTGTATCTCTATACTAAACTAAACTCTGTTGAATCAAGTGGAGAGTATATTCATCTCAGATGGAATTGCTGCAACATTGCACTCTTACTCTGGACTCCGTGATGTTATTGCCCAAAATCCCAATGTGTTTCTTTCCACTCGTGTACATGGCTTTTTGAGCACAATTGATACAGCTCGCTGGAGTTGTTCCTGACCATTCATAACTTAATTGATGCGTTTGTCCTAAAATCATCCTGTCACAAAGATGATGTGCCTTCTCCTCAATAAAATGGCTTTAGATTCAACTTAAACATTTATTATCTCCAGACTTTTACTGTGAATTTGTCCCAGATCAAACACTGTATCCCAAGCTGCAGGATGTTTACAAGAGGGCAGAGAAATGTTATCATTGCAAAAGTTAACAAGTTTGGACATGTCCCAGTGCAGTTAGCATTGATAAAGGTGAGAGAATGTAAAACCTGGGCTGATTTGACCTACTGGTGAAAAATACACTGTGTGTGGTTCCTCTGCACAAGAGTCTGATGAACCCTAATGGGGCTGTCCCACTGTACGAGCTAATTCATGAGTTCTCCCGAGTTTCCTCTGATTCGAACTCGGAGAATTAGGGTAATAGCCGCTCGTAGGTGCTCGGGGCTCTCGTGGACATTTTTCAACATGTTGAAAAATCTTCACGAGTCTTCCCGCGTTTCCCGAGTACCTGCCGTTAGCGTTACAAGCCACTAAGAGATGTCCCGAGCTCCGACGTAGCTGCTACGTACATTCTACATGCTTCCATGAGTTTGATTTTTTTTTTTTAACTCAGGAGAGCTCTTGAATTAGCTCATACAGTGGGACAGCCCCATATCTGTTCCAGGTCAGAGACATGAACGTTGATAGGTGTAGGAAGGAACTGCAGATGCCTGTTTAAACCAAAGATAGACACAAAATGCGGGAGTAACTCACCGGGACAGGCAGAATCTCTGGAGAGAAGGAATGGGTGATGTTTTTGGTCGAGACCCTTCTTCAGACATACTGCCTGTCCTGCTGAGTTACTCCAGCATCATGTGTCTATCTGAAAGTTGATAAGGATGTTTTGACCAGATGACAGCATGTAGAGGAATGAGAAGTAGTGTAGGTGAATTATGTGCCGGTCATTTTAGTAATTCTGCATGGACCAAGCGAAGAAGGATTTGTAGGTCAATTGGCTGCTGTAAATTCCCCCTAGTGTGTATGGAGTGGATGCGAAATGGGATAACATAGAACTAGTGTGAAAGGTTGATCGATGGTCAGCGGGGCCTCGGTTGGCCTAAGGGCCTGTTTCCATGCTGTATACTAAACTAATTTGTCCTGATGCAGAGTCTCAAGTCAAAACATCAACTGTCCCTTTGCCGCAGCTTGATGTGCTGAGTTCAATCAGCAATGTATTGTTTTTACTCCAGAGTCCCAGCATCTGTAGTCTCCTGTGTCCCTGAAGAAGTTGTCCATGCTTGGTTCAAATCCCTTGGTTAATTTTGTCCATTGTATTTTTACAGTATAAAAATATGGAACCACAGAAGTAGTGAAGACACTCACTACAAGCAAAATAATGAAGATAGTCAAGATATTGGCTGGTACCAAAGCTGGAAAGTTAAGAGAAAACAGTGGCGAAACACTTAATGATTTACTTAGCATGGAACATTTATGCTCTGTTCGGTCACTGTAAAGATCTATACGAGAGACAAACATGAAAGAGGAAAGGATGTTGGTGTGTCCTTGGAATGCAGAATTTTTTGGATGTCCATGAGGCATTTTTATTTTCGAGTTTAGAGTATTTATATTACATTTGTTATTAGACTTGTGGTTTTATCACTGATGCTAACCATTTTCGCACCAAAATACAGTTCTCATTTGGGAGCCAAAGAGTCAAGAGTGTTTATTTGGCATATGCACCAGAAATGAACCAGAACTATGAAATCCTTACTTGTTATACAGACACATTAGATTCAAAAACAACAACAATAAATGTACATTAAATGATCAGTTTTTCTAAGTTAAACTAGAAAATGATATGTCCAAAGGCTTAAGAAGGTAGTAAATCCTGGGCCTAGTAAGGAAGGCTTTTGGTAGTTTGCCTTCATCGGTCAGGGTTTTGATTATAGAAGTTCATTAGTCGGGACATTGATAAAAACGTTGGAACATTGCATAACAACATTTAAAAGACACTTGGAAAGGTACATTGATAGGAATGGTTGAGAGGGATATGGGCCAAATGCAGGAAAATGTACTAGCTTAGATGAGGCATCTTGATTTGGGTTGAAGACCAAAATACATGCAGCAACCATAATAAATGCAAAGTCCATTGTGGTTCATTGCTGAGATAGGATTGTGGTAACGGTTGTGCAGAGTGATTCAAGAACCTAATGATTCAGGGGAAGAAACTGTTCTTGGCGTTAATTAATTCACAGGCTCTTGAAACTTCTTCCCAATAGTAACACCGAGAAGCGAGTGTGTCCGGGGCAGTGTGGGTTTCTGATGATATTAGTTGTCTTCTTGAGGCAACACCTCCTGTGGATCCCATCGGTGGTGGGTAGACCAGTACCCATGACGGACCGGGCAATGTCAAGTCAATTTTATTTCTATAGCACATTTAAAAACAACTCTTGTTGACCAAAATGCTATACATCAGTGCAGGTACTAACGTGCTACATACAGTGGTACATAGATCTAACAATACAAATATAAATACATGCATACAGTGCTCCCTCAGAGGACCTCAAGAAACGCTTGTGAGAAGAAATAGGTTTTAAGTCTAGACTTTATTGTCCACCACTTTTTCTGTCGTTGAACGTTTCAATTTCCAAAACGGTCTGCGATGCACCCAGTCTGTATAGTCTCCTCTGTACGCTTGTCGAAGAATAGAATATTTGGTGAATTATTCAAAATCTGGAGGAGTGGAGCTACTAGATTCCAACATGTGAAAATATTTCTAAACTATTGAAGACCATTAAAATGTGAAAAATAGAAATCTTAATCAAAATTTAAAACCGGAATCTAAAAACAAGTAAGTAACTACTTAAACACAAAATGCTGGAGTAACTCGGTGGGACAGGCACTGGGGACGTATCATTGACACTGATATTGCAAAACCCTCTCAATCCACGGCTAGGATGCGTGAGCATCTTCTCCCAGGACAACATGTCCATTATCAAAGCCCTGACCCCAATCACATTTCACTATCTTGTGTGGAGTTTATAGGATGGCCACATGAGCATTTGACAGCACTGGGCCGCTACTCGCTGGAACTGAGGAGCAAGCTAAGAAAGGAAATCACGAGGGCAAAAATGGGTCTGGAGATCGCTTTGGCAAATAATATTAAGGATAAACCCAAGAGGTTTTATGCACATTAAGGGAAATAGGGTAACTGGAGAGAGCGAATGGGACCTCTCAGGAGTCAAAGTGGACAATGCTGTGTCCCATGTCCCCTCACTCTTGACAGACTAAACTTCTCTCATCATCCAAGCTTCCTTACGCTCGCTCACGCCTTGCCCCTTTACTCTTTCCTTAACTCCTTATCTCACACATTGTCTTTTCATCTCTGGCAGTTGTTCACCCACCGAGTTTAGAAGGTTGAGGGGGGACCTCATTGCAACTTACAGAATATTGAAAGGCATAGATAGAGTGGATGTGGAAAGGATGTTCCCACTGGTGGGAGAGTCTAGGACCAGAGGTCATAGCCTCAGAATTAAAGGGCGCTCTTTTAGAATGGAGGTGAGGAGGAACTTCTTTAGTCAGAGGGTAGTTTATTTGATGTGTGGAACTCATTGCCACAGAGGGCTGTGGAGGCCAAATCAGTGGATATTTTTAAGGCAAAGATAGACAAATTCTCGATTGGAACGGATGTTACGGGTTATGGGGAGAAAGCAGGTAAATGGGATTAAGAGGCAGAGATCAGCCATGGTTAAATGGCGGGGTGGAGTCGATGGGTCGAATGGCCTAATTCTACTATACTCCTATAACTTGTGAATGTGCGATCCACAGTATTGATGCCAACCTCCCGGATCAAACTGAGGAAAAGTCCCGACCCAAAACGTCGTCCATCCATCCAGACATGGCCTGTGCCACTGAGTTACTGCCGGACTTTGTGTCTTGTCCCAAATCAAGCATTGCACTCCGAATCCCGTGACCTTGGGATGCTTCCAAGTGGACAGAGAAAACACATGAAGAACCGCCACATTGTAAATGTTAATATGTTAGAAATGTCCTGGCACAGTCAGCGTTGATGAAAATAACACAAAGTAGAACCTGGGCTGATTTGACCTACTGGTGAAAAAAACGTGTGATTTGAGTGACTTTCTCTGCACACTATTCTGATAACACCGTACTATCCTGGGTCAGACACGTGAGTCTGACATTGAATAGAATACCTTGTGTAAACCATATTGTAGAGAGGAATGGGAAGTGGCATATGTGGATTATGTGCCGGCCTTTTGCCTTTCAACATAGAGCGTAGAAACAGGCCTTTTGGCCGACCGAGTCCACGCCAACCAGCGCTCCCTGTACACTAGCACTCTCCGACACACTGGGGACAATTCACAATTTATAGAAGCCAATTAACCTACAAACCTGTACGTCTTTGGAGTGTGGGGGGAAACCAGAGCACCCGTGATGTGATCCAACTCTCTCCATTCCCAGCATTTCCAAAAGTCTCTTGAACGCCACTATTGTATCTGCCTCCACCACCAACACCCCTGGAAACACGCTCCAGGTACTTGTCACCCTCTGTGTAAAAAGAAAATGTCCCATATATCTCCTTTAAGCTTTTCCCCTCTTACCTTTATGCTTTGCCCTCTATTTTTGGACATTTCCATTGTGGGAAAAAATGGTCTGACTTTCTATCTAAGTTGGTCTTAATATTATACACTTCTATCAGGTCTCCCCACAACCTCCCACGATCCAGAGAAAACAATCCAAATCTGTCCAACCTCTCCCTGTGGCTAATACCCTCTAATCAAGGCATCATTCTGGTAAACTTCTGCACCCTTTCCAAATTCTCCACATTCCCCTGTATTGGGATGATTGGAAATGGACACAACTCTCCAAATGTGGCCTAACCAAGGTCCTCTAAACCTGCAACACGACACCCAGACTCTTATGCTCAATACCCTGACCAATGAAGGCAAGCATGCCATACTGAAGAAGGGCCTCTACTCGAAACGTCACCCAGTCCTTCTCTCCACAGATGCTGCCTGTCCCGCTGAGTTACTCCAGCATCTACCCTCATCATATCAGACAACTTCTTTACCACTTCATCTACTTCTGTTGCCCCTCACAGGCACCTGTGGACTTGGACACCAAGATCGCTCTGTACATCAATGTTGTTAAGGATCCTGCCATTGCCAATATACTTTCCCCTGACATTCGCCCTCACATGGATCAAATACAGCGTTTAACTTTGTCTCATATTTTTACTGTATAAAAATATGGAACAACAGTTGCAGTAAAGACTCACACTACAAGCCAAATAATAAGGATAGACAAGATGTTGGTTGGTACCAAAGCCGGAAAGTTAAGAGAAAATAGTGCTCAAACATTTAAGTGGTGACTTACCATGGGACATTCAAAATCAATAGGAATTTGATCACCGTATATACACTGGAATCTATATAGCTAACAAACATGAAAGAGCAATAAATAGATGGTTAAACATAGACCATAGAAGTATAGCACAGGCCAAGCAGCCCACAATGTTTGTGCCGAACCTGATGGCAAGTTAAACTGATTTCATTTGCCTGTACATGATCCACATCCCTCTGTTCCCTGCACTTTACCTATACAAATACCTCTTAAACACCATTGTATCTGCCTCCACCACGTCACCTGGCCATGCGTTCCTGGCTACTCTCTGTGTAAAAAAACTTGCCTCGCGCATCTCCTTTAAACTTTCCCCCTTTCACCCTATAGCTATGCCCTCTAGTGTTGCACGTTCATCCTGAGGGAAAAGGATCTGACTGCAAGTGGAATGGAGAATGTAGAAGTCAAGGAGGCAGGTCTCCACAACCCCCCTCGCAAGAAGGGTCCCGACCCAAAATGTCACCTTAATATTTTCTCCAGAGATGCTGCCTGAGCCGCTGAGTTACTCCAGCACTTTGTGTCTATTTTAGGCACGACAATACACCATGCCCCCTCCAGCTTCCCCTTCAGATCTCTTATGACCTTGAGAAGACGTTAAGTGAGGTTTTAAAATGATTTGCACTTCGTAACCTGAAATTCATTAATACAAGGAAATCGGCATTCTGCTGAGTTCATCCAAAGTTGTTTAAAATAAGGCTGATGCTGCATTTTCTAGCATCTTCTGTTAATGATTTAGCCGATGAGTTAATGGTTAAACTGTTCCTTTGTTGTCACAGAAAAGGTATCATGTACCATTTCTATCTTAACGCAATGTGCCGGGTATACTTTTAAAAGTCATGAACTCTACTGAACAAATAACAAAGTTCTGAGGAACTCAGTGAGTCAGGCGGCATCTGTGGAGGCGATGGGACCGAAATGGAACCCTTCAGCCAAAAGGAATAGGAGTGGAGCAAGCTGGCAAGGAAAGTTTTGGGCCGGGCAAAGCTTGGCAAGTGATATGGATGCAGGTGCGGGGGGGGGGGGGGGGGGGGGGGGGGAAGATTAGCAGTGGTGGCGATAGTGACAAAGGCTAGAGGTGGAAAGTTCAGTTTAGTTTATTACCACGTGTACCAAGGTACTGTGAAAAGTGTTTGTTGCGTGCCAACCAGTCAGCTGGGCGACAAATAACGATTACAGTCGAGCCACTTACAGTGAATAGATACATGATAAGGGAATAATGTTTTGTGCAAGATGAAGTCTGATCAAAGATAGTCCCGATGGTCACCAATGAGGTAGACAGTAGCTCAGGACTGCTCTCCGGTTGTGGTAGGATGATTCAGTTGCTGATAACAGATGGAAGAAACTATCCTTGAATCTAGTGGTGTGCGTTTTCGCACTTCTATGCCATTTGCCGATGGGAGAAGAGGGAGTTGGCCAGGGTGCGACTCATCCTTGATTATGCTGCTGGCTTTGCCGAGGCAGCGTGAGGTATAAATGGATTCAATGGAAGCGTGGTTGGTTTGTGCGATGGTGTGGACTGTGTCCACAAAAAGGAGGCAAAAGCGTGTCAGATAAGGAAATTATCTGTCTGATAAGGGATTTCTCGATTAGTAAGGGTGTCAGGGGTTATGGGGAGAAGGCAGGAGAATGGGGTTAGGAGGGAGAGATAGTTCAGTCATGATTGAATGGCAGAGTAGACTTGATGTAATTATATGTACCGTTGGGTAGTAAGTTACCCAAGCAGAATTTTTTGTTTAGTTTACTGTAGAGATACGGTGCAGAAACAGGCCCTCAGCCCACCTAGTCCGTGCCGATCAGCGATCACTAACACTATGCTACACACACTAGGGCCAATTTACATTTGTACCAAACCAATTAACCTACAAACCTGTACATCTTTGGAATGTGGGAGGAAACCGGAGCTTCCCGAAAACCCACGCATGCCACGGGGAAAACATACAAACTCCGTACAGACAGCACCCATAGTCAGGATCGAACCCGGATCACTGGTGCTGTAAGATAGCAACTCTACCGCTGCGCCACCTTGCCGCCCAGAATATGAGATGTTGTTCCTTCAGTTTGCATGTGGCCTCACTTTGGCAGTGAAAAGGCCCAGGACAGGAAGGTCAGTGTGGGAAAGGCACAGGATGCTGGAGTAACTCAGCGGGTCTGGCAGCATCCGTGGAGAACATGGATAGGTGACTTTTTGGATCGGGACACTTCTTCAGACTGATTGCAGAGATGGGGAGTAAGAAAACTCAACTCTACAGACAGAAGAGACAAAGCTTCTGCACTTCTCCATTGTGGCTACTGGACAATCTTTAGTCAATCTTTAGTATCTCTAGAGTGGTTAATCTGTGGAACTCATTGCCACAGAGGGCTATGGATATTTTTCAGGCAGAGATAGACAAATTCTTGACTAGAACGGGTGTCAAGGGTTGTGGGGAGAAGGCAGGAAAATGGGAGTATGAGGCAGAGATCAGCCATGATCGAATTGGAGAGTAGACTCAATGGGCCGAATGGCCTAATTCTACTCCTATAACTCGTGAACAATGGTTGAGTCTGGATGAAAACCTTGCACTTCACCCTCACTGTGTTTCCAATTATACACTTGCCGGGGTCATCCCAGGTCAAAATTCAACATTCAACTCGACTGGTTAGTCTTCTCATTTGTATTACAGAGACAGGGTTTGTCTGAAAATTAGAAGTCATTTGTGTCTGCAAATAACAGTTGTGGATCCTAAAGTTCAAAGACAGCCCATCCCAAAATAGCTCACTGTGTAAGAGCGAGGAATACATTTCAGTCTGAACAGCATTGGCTCTGTATACATCAGTATTAACATCAATATTTGAGTCCTCGAGACAGCATAAGTGTCTGTGCTTGTTCACACATGCGTTCTGTTTCATGTGACTGTGTGTGTCACTAATAAAAGCACCAGGGATGGCAGAAAGTGTCAAATAGTTGGCCAGTTAAAAGCAGTCAGTCATTGGGAACGCATTATTGCGGAGATAATCACAGGAGATTCAGAGGTTCTTGAGATAATCGAGCAGACTTTTACAAAGGGGACATCATTGTTGACATAGTTGCTGGAGTTCTTTAAGGATGGAACATACAGAGTGGATGATTGGAGACCATCAGTGTGTGTCAGTCTTGGATTTCCAGAATGGAGATACAAAGAACTGTAGGTGCTGGAATCCTGTGTAAAACACAAAGTGCGAGAGTAACTCATCAGGTCAGGCAGCATCTGTGGAGGGAATGAATACGTGGGAAGAAGGGCCTCGACCTGAAACATCGCCTATCCGCTCCTTCCACAGATGATGCCTGACCCGCTGAGTTACTCCAACACTTTGGATTTCCAAAATGTAATAATAATATAGGCGATGACTTCAAACAAGCAATAGGATATCCCTTTACAAAGTCATGCTGTCTATCCTTCAATCAGCATCATGGAGGAAACAAATACACTCAAATTCTCCAATTGTACTTAACTACAACACTCTGCCCTTCTTTCTCTAAGCCCCCATTCTTCTCTCCGATTTCTTCCCTCCCCTTCCACCTACATTCCTAGTTCTAGCTTCACAATTTGCAACTCTTCAATCCTTTTGTCCCACACCGTCTGCTTTTTCATCCCCGGCCTTTTGCCATCACCTTCCTCACCTGTATCCACCTATTACAGGTGTGCTCCAGTTTCCTCGAAAATCCTGAAGACATGCGGGTTTGTAGGTGGATTGGCCTCTGTAACATTGTCCCGAGTGTGTAGGGAGTGGATGATGACGTGGGATAACATTGAACTAGTGTGACCGGGTGATTGTTGGACAGCATGGACTCAGTAGGCCGAAGGGCCTGTTTCCATGCTGCATCAATCGATAAATTCAATATTCTATTGTAGTAAACTCCTATCATCGTGTGTCTGTTGGACTGTGCGGCAAAAGGACAATTGGGCGGTGGCCTTTTCCCGGCAGCAGGCCTGGCTGTTCTGTTCTGTTTGTTCTGTTGTTCTGTTGTTTTGCACAATCCCGCAGGCATTGCCACTTTCATTTCACTGTACATCTTGTATGTGTATGTGACAACAAAGTTGACTTGACTTGACTTGGGTCGCCCGCCGCAGAACCGGGAACCCGCCTGAAGAGGGAGCCGCCGAGCCCGGCCTCTACTTGCCTTCAAGGACCAGGGAACCCGAGAGGAGGGTGGCGGGAGTCGGCGACGGTGGGCGCAAGAACAAAGGGCCGGTAAGAGGATGAACCATGGTCTTACCCTCCACGCCCTCAAGGTGCCCTCGGGGCGCCACTGCTGGCCGGGCGAAGAGAGGGACGATGGTTCGCTGGATGATCCAGATGGAGACGACGGCTGCAACGGACCTTTATGGCCAGATGCAGGTGGACTTTTAAAATGGCGCTAAACCAGCCGACTCTTGCATATGGGTGGCACGGTGGCACAGTTGCTGCCTCGCGGCGCTAAAAGACCCGGGTTTGATCCTGACAACGGATGCTGACTATGCAGAGTTTGTACGTTCTCCCCGTGACCTGCGTGGGTTTTCTTCGGGGGCTTTGGTTTCCTCCCACGCTCCAAAGACGTACAGGTTTGTACGTTAATTGGCTTGGTATAATTGTAAATTGTCCCTAGTGTGCGTAGGATATTGTTAGTGTGCGGAGATCTCTGGGCAGCATGGGCCGAAGGGCCTGTTTCCGCGCTGCATCTCTAAACAACACCAAACTAAACCAAATGTTGTATTTAATCTGGGATTGTGTTTATGTGTAGTGATAATTTACTGTACTGTATGCAAAAGCAAGAATGTCACTGTACCTCAGTACATAAAATAGTAATAGTAAAGAACCATGTGTGCACTTCTCCACGTGCTCACTTGCACATCTCCGATTATTACTCTCACCCTCTCACCCTGGTGGCGCTGTCTGCGGCTGCCAAAACCCGAGGCTCCATAGTTTGGTTCCCAAACACCATCAACTTTCTCTCCCCCATTTAGATCCACTTCTTGGACTATTTTTAGTCACCTGGCCTCGTAGCCATTTTTGTGGCATTGTTGTCAAACCTTGCTTAATCTTTCTTCTTGGATGCCTCAGGTTGTTATAGTACCGTAATCAATGCATCAAGTAGATGGAGGTTTAGGTTTGCCTTTATTATTGTCACGTGTACCGAGTACAGTGAAAAGCTTTGTTTTGCCCGCTGTCCAAACAGATCAGATAATACTATACATAAAATACAATCTAACCAAGCTCATGTACAACAGGTAGAGTGGAGGATAAACTATGAATGTGTTCTATTTAATAAGACAATTTATTTTTTAGGGTCTGAAGAAGGGTCCCGACTTTAATCAGCGCCTATCCATATTCTCCCGAGATGCTGCCTGACCCGTTGCGATCCAGCATTTTGTGTTTCTTCTTTGGATTATTTTAATTATATTTTAATAGTCTATTATTAGTGTCATAGAGTCATACAGCATGGAAACAGGCCCTAACTTGCCCAATCCGACAAACATGCCCCATCTACACTAATCACACCTGCCTGCATTTGGCCATATTCCTTTAAACCTATTCTATCCATGTAGATGTAGAGATAATACAGCGTAGAAACTGGCCCTTTGGCCCATCTAGTCCGTGCCGACCAGCAATCACCCGTACACTACATACTATGGACAATTTTTGCCAAAGTCTAATTAACCTACAAACCTGGGAGGAAACTGGAGCAGCCGGATCAACACACACACGGTCACAGAGAGAACGTACAAACTCCGTACAGACAGCACCCGTAGTCAGGATCGGCGTGTAGGGCAGCAAGTCTACTACTGCGCCATCCCTCTTTTTGGTCTCTATGGATCGGTGGTTCTCACCTGACAAATGTTTAAATGAAAGCCCTGCTAATTCCACACGGTATCCACTGTCCCCAGTTGTATGAAAGCAGATTGGATCACTGCTTTTAAGAAATACTGGCTGACCTATTAGTTACTTATTTTTAGGGACAATCTGCGGAATTGGAAAAACAAGAATCAGGAAGTGTTCCGTCTTTGCTTTTCACCAACTGGCAATTTGTGCAACTATTTAAATGGACAGTGTCTCACCTCACCCACGGATGGTTTACTTAAAAATGAAATAATTGTTCTGTTATGGGTTGCTTTTATAACGTGATCGTATTTCGTCTTGCCTATGGGTGCCAATTAAAGTAGAGTCTCTCATAACCTGTAACTGTTAAAGGCAACAATGTGATTCTACAGATCCGCATTTGAAAGGCAATTCACCCAGCTGGATTGGGGAGGTGCAACATTGCTATATAAAGTGGCCTTCCCTGTATGTGGCAAGCACACGCACACATCACAATGACAACAAATCTCTCTGGTTTGGGGACGAAACTTTCTTAATTTGGAGCCAAGGACTCAGTGGATAGCACAGTGGCGCAGCGGTAGAGTTGCTGCCTTTCAGCGCCAGAGACCCGGATTCAATCCCGACTCTACGGGTGCTGTCTGTATGGAGTTTGTGCGTTCTCCCGTTGACCGTGTGGGCTTTCTCTGGGTGCTCAGGTTTCCTCCCACACTCCAAAGACGTACAGGTTTGTAGGTTGATTGGCTTCAGTAAAAATTGTAAATTGTCCCTGGCGCGTACGGGGGATCGCTGGTTGGCGCGGACTTGGTGGGCTGAAGGGCCTATTTTCACGCTGTATCTCTAAATTCAAAAAACAAAGTCCAAAAGACTCACACCCACTCTCCCCGGAGTGAGCAGAGGAGGGTGCATTTAAAGAGGCAGCAAAGACCAAAGAACCAACTCTTGGTCAGTCTGGATACCGGAGGGTGGGATGGTGTTGGAATTGCCGAGCTCCTCATTTAAAACCTTCTTATCTTCTTGGTTCAGCTGGATGATAGCCTGGATCTACAAAAGAAGACACAAAGTGATGGAGTAAGTCAATTGGGTCAGGCAGCATCTCAGGAGAACATGGATAGGCAAAGTTTCGGGTTGGGACCCTTCCACAGTCCAGAGATGCTGCTTGCTGGGTTGAGTTACTCTTCTTTTCTAAACCAGCAGAGATGCCAAGTGTCCCGGATTCGCCGTATTTTGTCCCGGCGAAATAACCTTTTTACGGTGTTCCGGCAGCCAAACATGCTGTTACGGAACACCGCCGCGCCGGTGTTCCTCCCGTGGTGAACGCCGGCGCCGTGTGTCCCCGGTTTGCCGGCCCGCGCGATCAGCGGCACTTTGCCGGGCCCTAGTGTCCGCGCCTGCGCAGTTGGGGAGGGTTGCCGGGCCCCAGTGGCCGCGCGTGCGCAGTGGGGGAGGGTTGCCGGGCCCCAGTGGCCGCGCGTGCGCAGTGGGGGAGGGTTGCCGGGCCTGGCGCCATTTCGAGCCACGCCACGCCCGGCCCAGAGCCCGGGCGGCGCCGGCCCGCGCGATCAGCGGCACTTTCTTGCCGCCAGCCGGCCGCTCGCGGCAGCCCCATCACCGGGCCTCCCCCCCCACCCCCACCCAGTGCGCAGGCGCAGACCCGCCGGCAACCTTGCCAAGTGCGCATGTGCCGCACCCGCCCGCCGGCAGCCCGCTGATCTGCACCAGTGCGCAGGCGCATAGCCGCCGGCAACAACCCCAAGTGAGTATGTTACGGAGAGAAATGCATTTAACCCCATTTGTTACGGACAAATGGGTTGAATGTTACTGTGAACTAAATTTAGGGTTGGCATCTCTGAACCAGCATCTGCAGTTCCTTGTATCTACATGGCTTGGGTTCAGTTCAGCGATACAGCATGGAAACAGGCCCCTTGGCCCACAGAGTCCTTGCTGACCAGCAATCACCCGCTCACACCCATTCTATGTTATCCCACTTTCTCATCCACAATTTACAAAGGCAAATTAACCAACAAACCTGCACATCTTTGGGATGTGGGAGGAAACCGCAGCATCCGGAGAAAACCCACACGGTCACAGGGAGAACGTGCAAACTCTGCACTGACAGCACCCGAGGTCAGGATTGAACCCTGGTCTCTGGCACTGTAAGGCAGCAACTCTACCACTGCGTCATTTTGTCTCCCTATAGTCACTGGGTTGTGACTGTAAATCAGCCTGGTTTCCCCGACCCACAATTGATGCTGTTTGATGCTGGGTAGAACATTTATCAGGCCTCACACTGATGGAGGGGTTACATGACAAGCTTCACATGAGCAACATTTAATGTGGGAAGAATGGTAATAGACTGCAAGAGGTTGAGGGGGCAGACAGGTAAACAAATGAAATTTAATATAGAGAAGTATGACAATGAATGATGCGAGGCAGTGTAAGCTCAACGGCACTGTTTAACTTCTTATGCAGGAGCAGAAAAATCTGGGTGCATTTGTGCGTAAATCTTTAAAATTGGCAAGACACGAGCATGTGAATAATAACGTGTATGGGATCTAGGTATTCTTAGATACAGTCCAAAGGATATGTTGAACCTCTACAACATTAGTTTAGAGGTAGAGCATGGAAAGTTGCCCTTCAGTCCCACTGAGACCATCGATCACCCGTTCACACGCCTTCTGCTATCCCACTTTCTCATCCACTCCCTACATGCTAAGGGCAATTTACAGAGGCAAATTAACCCGCACATCTTTGGGATGTGTGAGGAAACTGGGGTACCTGGAGGAAACCCACGAGGTCACAGGGAGAACGTGCAAACTCCACACAGACAGCACCCGAGGTGAGAATCGAAGTGGGGTCTCGCACTGTGAGGCGGTGGCTCTACCACTGTGCCACAATGCCGCCTAAATTCCATAAGCTTTTGGAGAAATAACCTGCAGGGATATGCAGAAGGAACGGGCAATGAGCCAAATCAGATTGCTCTCCATGAACACAGGCGTAATAGATTGGTGCCATGACAATATTATGATTTTACTTCGGAGTCACGTGAGTGACTACGTGAAGAAGGCCGTCAGTCATCATGCGCGTCATTACGTCTGAAGCATGCGCCAACGACGGACTGGCAGGCGCGATTGCGTCTCTCCAGCGGTAAGTTTTAAAAACCGAGGTAAGTGTTTTAAACTAGTTACTTACGGTCATTGCTTGGTGGGTTTCGGTTGTTAGTTGTTCTTTCATCAGTACGGACCTACCATGTCGAAGGTGCGGAGACGGTCTGCGAAGCTGGCTACGGAAGACCGCGGTGCTGCGGGTAGCGGACGACTGTCCGAGTCACCTTCAAGGCCGCCGGTGTTGGAACCAGCGGTAGCAGACTTGGTGCTACAAGAGAGCAGCGTGGCAGCCCCACCGGGGTGCAAAGCCACACATAAGTCTGTTAGACCGTTAGACTCTGATGAGTCCGGGCCGGAGGAATCACCTCCCACAATGGGAAGCGTCTGCGGACGTCTCTCCCAGATGGAGCACCTTTTGGAGAGGTGCCTCCAGACTGATCTGTTCCAGAGGAGGGAGCAGTATCACGGCGGGTCTCCACGGGAGCTCGCGTTAGCAGCACCTTACACAGGGCTGCGAAGTGTCTCCTTATCCATAGAGGGGAGTACACGGAGTCAGCAGTACCCAACTCTGAGCAGGGAGGCACATCAGGGGAACACCCTGGGGACCTAGGGGCAACAGTGCCTTTATTGGCGTCCATGTTTGCCATACCCACCCGAACTGGAGAGGCCCTGGATGAAGAACTGGCCACCACCATTAACTACCTGGTCTCGCACCAGCTAAAGGACCAGGTAATGGAGGAGACTACGGGCTGCTATAGCACCCCTGTCAACTGTGCCTCCCTCAGTGTGCCAGACGTCAACCATGCCATCTGGGGCCATATTGGGCCAGGGGTAAGAGCCCAGGAGGTAAAACTTCTGAAAATACTGGCCTCAGGGGTAACAGCTTTTGCCAGGTCTATTGATGGCGGGCCACTAACGGAGACACAACAGGATGCAGTGGGGCTCTTCTGCAATGCCTTGTTTGAAATTAACTGTCTGCGGAAGAGTGCCATAGGGTGTCCAAACAAACCATCTCCAGATGGCTAAAAGAGGTACTGGCACTTGCAGGAGTAGATACTGATATTTACAAATCTCACTCCACCAGGGCAGCATCAATGTCGGCAGCAAGAGCTATGGACATGCCCCTCGACAACATCCTAGCGGCTGCAGGATGGGCCAATGAGAGGATGTTCCAATGAGAGGATGTTCCGCCGGTTTTATAACAAACCCATTGCCGGACCGGGGGTGCTTGCACGTACCATTTTGAATTCTGTTTATAGTTTCCCCTTAGGTTGAGCGGGGTCATTATTGTTTTCGTTTTGCATTAAAGCATCAGTTTTGTTACCTAACTATGTTATGTCTGAATGCTTGCTTTGACATTTTTTCTCACTCATCCATGGTCAATCCATTCAGTGTGTCACGCCTGGATTCGAACCGGCGTGAAATCACAGAGCTTTGAAATCTTCACGTAGTCACTCGCGTGACTCCTAAGTAAAATAGTAAGATTAAATGAGAACTTACCAGTTTGAAGTTTGATCTTTATTTTATGAGGAGTTACGAAAAGCGATTACGTGCCCACCGCTCCCAACCCTCATATTATCAGGCCATCTGGTAGTTCTAGTTTCTTCTAATCTTACTATCTTTAGGTCAACTTCTTTTTATCTGTGATTCCACACCGCAGCTTTGAAGATTGACGCACATGACGACTGACGGCCTTCTTCACGTAATCGCTCATCATAACGCCTCATAAAATCAAGATCAAACTTCAAACTGGTAAGTTCTCATTTAATCTTACTATTTAAATGTTGAATTTATTCAGAGCGATTTTTCTTCTTCTCTCTCTCAATTTGAGTGTTTTAATGAACCTTAGTTTCTGTAACTAACTAGTTGGATCAGTGTATTTTTTGTAAAGATCCCGTCCTCGGTTGCAAAATGGATGCTTATCATTTGCCATATGGCGGTTGATACCAGTACAGGCGGCACGATGGCGCAGCGGTAGAGGTGCTGCCTTACAGCGCCAGAGACCCGGGTTCGATCCTTCTGCATGGAGTTCTCAACGTGACCTGCATGGGTTTTCTCCGAGATCTTCGGTTTCCTCCCACACTCTAAAGACATACAGGTTTGTAGGCTAATTGGCTTGGGTATAAATGTAAATTGTCTCTAATGTGTGTAGGATCGTGTTAGCATGCGGGGGAATGCTGGTCGGCGTGCACTCGATGGGCCGAAGGGCCTGTTTCCATGCTGTGTCCCTGAAACTGAAACTAAAAACTAAAGATGCAGTGTGTCAAGATGTTGTGAGATGTCATGTGTGGGTGTGTGGTGATGCAGAGGTAGTGATGCTCATCAACTCAAACTATTGCCCAAGTCAATTAGTTTTAATTCCTCTTATTGCCTGTGTACTTTTCATGTGATCGTGACTGTTGATTTCACTTTCTCACAGATGCAGCACAATATTGCTTCAGATCTTGAGATAAATTACCAAATATTGCCATTCAAAAGCTTAAATTTCCTTCTGATTCCTGTTTTTCGCAAACATGTTTAGATACTGGAGAGAATGAGGTTAGAGAGAGAATTGGGATGCAATAATATAGCCCGTCCCATGTTGGGAGGTCATGTTGCAGTTGTCTAGGACGTCGGTGAGGCCGCATTTAGATTATTGTGGTCAGTTCTGGACACCATGTCATAGGAAAGATGTAGTCAAGCTGGCAATGAGTGCAGAAAAGATTTATGAGGATGTTGCTGGGACTCGAGTCAAGTCAAGTCAAGTCAATTTTATTTGTATAGCAATTTAAAAACAACTCTCGTTGACCAAAGTGCTTTACATCAGTGCTGGTACTAACGTGCTACATACAATGGTACAAAGATCTTACAATACATACATACATACATAAATACATACATGCGCCCCCTCAGAGGACCTCAAGAAATGCTTGTGAGAAGAAATAGGTTTTAAGTCTAGACTTAAAGGAGTTGATGGAGGGGGCAGTTCTGATGAGAAGAGGGATGCTGTTCCACAGTCTAGGTGCTGCAACCGCAAAAGCGCGGTCGCCCCTGAGCTTAAACCTGGACCGTGGGATAGTCAGTAACCCCAAGCCGGCCGACCTGAGGGACCTGGAGGTGGTATGGTGGGTTAGCAGATTTTTGATATAGGTGGGGGCAAGCCCGTTAAGGTCTTTGTATACATAAAGGAGGAGCTTGAAATTGATTCTGTACCGTACTGGGAGCCAGTGGAGAGAGGCCAGAGTCGGGGTGATGTGGTCCCTTTTACGGGTACCCGTCAGGAGTCTCACTGCGGCGTTTTGGACCAATTGCAGGCGGGACAGGGATGATTGACTGATGCTCTGCCCAGGACAAGAAGACTCTGCAGAGAGTAGTGCGTTCGGCCGAACGCACTATGGGAATTTCTCTCGCCCCTCTGCAGGAACTATACATCAGGAGGTGCAACTCCAGAGCCAATAAGATAATGGGAGACCCCTTCCACCCCTGCAACGAACTGTTCCAGCTGCCACAGTCAGGCAAACTCCTCCGTTGCCATGCTGTGAGAATGGAGAGGATCAGAAGGAGTTTCTTCCCAGAGGCCACTCGGACTGTAAACTCCTATCTCACCAGGGACTAACTCTACTAACTTACTGTACCACAATACGCCCCAAATATTTAATATGAAAAAGAACATGTGATTCTGTTTGTAGTTTGTTGGTTGTTTGTTTGTTTGTTTGTTGCACAAAGTCCGCAGGCAAGGCCACTTTTCATTTCACTGCACATCCCGTACGTGTATGTGACGAATAAACCTGACTTGACTTGACTTGCCAGTGTAAAGGGCATTGCAGTAATCAAGGCGGGAGGAAATAAATGCGTAGATGATCTTTTCAAGGTTGTTGAATTGGAGGAATAGTTTGATTTTAGCTATCGTGCGAAGCTGGAAGAAGCTAGCTTTTACCACAGCATTGACTTGTTTGTCAAACTTCAATGCGGTGTCAAATATCACGCCAAGGTTTTTGACGTGCGGTTTGAGTAAGGAGGTTAGGCTTCCTAGGCTGCCTACTATCGTTTTGATTGAGTCCGAGGGGCCGAGTAGGATGACCTCAGACTTGCTCTCGTTTAGTTGGAGGAGGTTCTGGGCCATCCAACACTTTATATCCTCGAAGCAGTGCATAAGGCTGAGTAGATTTGATCGGTTGTTGGGTTTCAGGGGGAGGTAGAGCTGTGTATCGTTTGCATAGCAGTGGAAGGAAATGCTGTGCCTTTGAATGACTTGGCCTAGGGGGAGCACATACAGGGAGAAGAGAATGGGGCCTAGGATGGAGCCTGGTGGAACCCCGCAGCAAAGGCTCTCTGGGGAAGAGAAAGAGTTGCCTAAGTAGAGAAACTCCTATCTTTGAGATAGGAAACAAACCAGCTCAGGGCAGTGCCATGAATACCAGCCCCATATTCGAGGGCCTGAGTTATAGCAGGAGGCTGAGCAGGCTAGGACTCTATTCTTTGGAGTGAAGGGCGATGGGTGGTGATTGGACACGTGTACAAAATTATGAGAGGAATAGATCGGGGAGTATAATGGCAGTCTTTACGATGGCTCTTACAGGGAGTTACACAGATTTTGTTGCCCAGAATAGTAGGGTGATAGGTGTATAGAACGAGTTTCCAAAGGAGGCAGTTGTGCTGCTTTAATTTGTGAGCAATGATTGGCATTTACCTCGATACCGCATACGTGCATGCATTCTTCACTATCAACTATTGCATCAGTTGCTTCAGCCTGAACCAATGTCAATAGACCAAACATGATCCAAAGCCCAAGTTTTAAAAAGGAGGCAGCTCAGAATGGGCGAGCAGAGAACGTTATCAATTTTATCCTTTTCTATGCCTTGAAATAAGTTCAACCAGGTTTATGCACCTCGAACGTCCACGATAAGAGTGGAGTTCTTAGAAAGCTGGTACACCCTTAAACCAAATACTGATCATCTTTAGTTAGTCAACATTAAAATTCTTTCCAAGTCTTTGGAAACTACACCCGAATCATAGAGTGTGGAAGCAGGCCTTTCAGCCCAATTTGCTCACACTGACAACCATGCCCCATCCACATGAGTCCCACCTGCCTGCGTTTGCCACATATCCCACAAAACGAGTCCTATCCACCCACCACCCTCTGTGTGGAAAAAAGATACCCCTGATGGTACCCATTAAATCTTTCCCCCTCATCTTAAACCTATGTCCTCTAGTCCTTAATTTCCCTACTCTGGGCATTTACCTGCTCAAATCTTCTCATGATCTTGTAAAGTATAAAAGTATCCCTCATCGCAACTGGTAGAACTGCTGCCTCACAGCGCCAGAGACACCCTGCTTCAATCCTGACCTCGGGTGTGGTCTGTGTGGAGTTTGCACGTTCTCTCAGTGACCGTGTGGGTTTCCCCTGGGTTCACCGGTTTTCTTCATCATCCTAAAGACGTGCAGGTTGGTAGGTTAATTGGCCTCTGTAGATTGCCTCTAATGTGTGAGGCGTGGACGAGAGAGTGGGATAACACGGAACCAGTGTGAACGGGTGATCAATGGCCAGTCTGGGCTCCGTGCCGAAGCCCCTGTTACCCTACTATATCTTTCAACTAAAAAAATAAAATGTTCACGACGTTTTCATCAGTTTATAAGTTCTAGGAGCAGAATTAGGCCATTCTCTACGCACTTGCGGCAATTTACAGAGGGCCAATTAACCTACAAGCCCCCAGGTCCTTCGCTTGTAGGTGGAAACCCACACGGTCACAAGGAGAACGTGCTAACTCCACACAGTCCACGACCAGGATTGAACCCATGGGCAGAAATCCTGGGGGGGGGGGGGGGGCATGTTCCATCCCATGCTTTGAGAGGTGGGGGGACCCCCCCCCCCCTCCCCCACGTTTTGTAATCCAGACTTTATCAGACGCTTTCTAAGGGCTGAATCGGCCCATTCGCGGGGCCTTTCAGCGCTCGGTGCGGCTTAAAATCAAACTGCTGCATCAAGGCGATCGAAGCTCCCGATGTCGAAGCCCCCGCCGGGCAATGAAAGGCCCCGTGAACAGGCCGATTCAAGCCCCACGATTCGGGGCGGACGAAGCTGCTGTTGCTGGAGTTCGGAGTCGGTCACCGACCAGGTCAGTCTCCGATGTTACTGTCCACAGCAAAGATGCTAGAGCTCTATGATCTTTGGTCCACTGGGCCCACGGCCAAAGCCTCGCGTGTGTGCGCATGCTCGTGTGTGTGTGCGCGTGCAGCCGCCAATAAATTGTCCCCCCCCTGTGTTTTGATAGCGGTTGCTGTGAAGCAGCAGCTCTACCTGCTGCACCGCTATATTTTGCCGAGGTTGAATGCATAAACCGTGTTGGATTCTTTACCTGCAGGTTGTCATTTGAAATAACGTTTGGTGGTTTCAGAATGAGACAAGACTGCGTGTGGGATCTTGTAAGTATTGAAAGCTTCCTAAAGCCATCGGAAATAAAACTATCCTCATACAGTCATTGAGCTTCCTTTGAAAGCCCAGACTTCCCCACAGAGTCATAGAGTCGTACACTGTGGAAACAGGCTCTTCGGCCCAACTTGCCCACGTCGACCAACATGCCCCATCTACATTAGTCCCACCCACCCTCGTTTTGCTCATATCCCTTTAAACCTGTCCTACCGATGTACCCGTCTAAATGTTTCGTAAACATTGCGATAGTACCTGCCTCAACTACCTCCTATGGCAGCTCCTTCCATTCACCCACTATCCTTTGTGTGAAAAAGTTACTCCTCGGATCTTTCCCTCCTCACCTTAAACCTATGTCCTCTGGTTTTTGATTCCCCTACTCTGGGCAAAAGACTCTGTGCATCTATTCCTCGTGATTTTGTACACCTCTATAAGATCACCCCTCATCCCCCTGCACTCCAAGGAATAGTGTCTTAGCCTGCTCAACCTCTCCCCATGGCTCAGGCCCACAAGAACTGGCAAACATCCTCGTAAATCTTCTCTGCACTATTTCCAGCTTGGCAACATCTTTCCTAGAACATTGTGACCAGAACTGAGCACAATACTCCAAATGTGGCCTCACCAATGTCTTACATAACTGTAACATGACCACCCAACTTCTATACTCAATACTCTGACTGATGAAGGCCAATGATGCCATAAGGTCATAAGTGACTGGAGCAGAATTAGGCCATTTGGCCCATCAAATCTACTCCGCCATTCAATCATGGCTGAACTATATCTCCCTTCTAACCCCATTCTCCTGCCTTCTCCCCATACCCCCGGCACCCATGCTGAAAACCTTTGTAACACCCTTTCTAACCATGATGCCACTTTCCAGGAACTATGTACCTGCACTCCTAGATCCCTCTGTTCCACTACACTCCCCAGGGCCTTGCCCTTCATTCAAAGAATTCAATAACAAAAGTGATCTTGTGGCTGTTTTTGTCATCCCAAAGGTTGGTGACTGGAAGTTGTTCAATCTGGAAGAGATCAATAAATAATATTTGTATTTGTGAGCACGATGAATCAGTTTCAACCTGTCTTCACTGGGATTGTTCGAACTTTGCTGAATTGATCGTATTTTGATGTTATTCTATATTGCTGGGTAGTGCCCTTTCTGGACTTGTTGTCGGACTGTGTCACCCATCCTTTGCACAGCGCAGAAACAGGCCCTTCGGCCCACCGAGTCCACACCGACCTGCGATCCCTGCACATTAACGCTATTCTACTGGGGACAATTTACATTTTACACCAAGCCAATTAGCCCACAAACCCCTGTACATCTTTGGCCAGCTTGGGAGGAAGCCCACACGGGTCACGGGGAGAAGGTACAAATTCCGTACAGACAGCACCTGTAGTCAGGATCGAAGTTGGGACCCAGGTGTCTGGCCCTGTAAGGCAGCAACTCTACCGCTGCGCATCTCAACAAAATCTCCCAACAATAGCAGAGATACCTATGCATTTTTACATGGGAAGGTTAATTCTGAAGACCTTTAAGCATTACCTGAACAATGATTATTTAATTAAAACGTTTTTTTCCTATAATAGTTTACCAATTTTACATCTGCATATCTTTTCTGTTTCAAATGTTGACTTCTTTGTATTATAATTTTTGTCAGGCATTTCACCTTAGTTGATCGATTGATTGACTGATTAATTGATTGACTGAAAGATACCGCATGGAAATAGACCCTTCGGTCCACTGAGGACACGCTGACCATCGATGGCCTGCTCACACAAGTTTCATGTTATCCCACTTTCTCATCCACTCCCTGAGCACCAGGGGCAATTCACAGAGGGCCAAGTAACCTGCAAACCTGCACGACTTTGGGATGAGGGAGGAAAACCTGAGCACCCGGAGGAAACCCACACTGTCACAGGAAGAACATGCAAACTCCACACAGACGGCGCCCGAGTTCAGGATCAAACTAGAACCAGAAGGGTCTGAAGTCTGAAGAAGCTTCCTGATCCAAAACGCCACCAATCCTTTTTCTCCAGAGGAGCTGCCTGACCCACTCCATCACTTTGTGTCTACCTTTGGCGTAAACCAGCATCTGCAGTTCTTTGTTTCTACATTTTGTAGTAAACAGAGTTTCTTTCTGGAAGTAAATCCGGCCTGCACATGAACTGCAGCGAAGAAGCACGCTTCGCTTAGTCTAGTTTGTAAATGCTCATGAGTATTAAAATCTTAATCCCCCTTGGAGTGAACAGGAGGCTACAGGGATTTAAAAGAGAGCCATGTGACCCCTTGAAGGCGTCTATGGTTATCAAGTAAGGGGAAAATAAAAGGATGCGTCAGATGTTGGGAGGTAAAGGTCTCTGAGGAAGGGTCCCGTCCCAAAACATCCTCTGTCCAATTCCCTGCCCGACCCGCTGAGTTACTCCAGCACTTGTGTGTTTTGCTCAAGATTCCAGCATCTGCAGCTCCTTGTGTCTCTTTGACAGCTTCTTGTTAACAGCAGTGGCCCGTGACCCTATCATACAATGGGGGGGGGGGGGGGGGGGGCGGGGTATACTATCTGGAAGAAAGTGAGGTATTCATGTAACTATTTTGTACCAAATGAGAACCGCTGATCAAAAGAAACCATATAGGTGTGGCACGGTGGTGAAGTGGTAGAGCTGCTGCCTTACAGCGCCAGTAGACCTGGGTTAGATCCTGACTACGGGTGCTGTCCGTATGGAGTTTGCACGTTCTCCCTGTGACCTGCGTGGGTTTCCTCCGGGTGTTCCGATATACTCCCACTCCAAGACGTACAGGTTTGTAGGTTAATTGGCTCGTTTCCGTGCTGTATCACTAAACTAAACTAGACTAAACTAAATAAACTGTTTCCTAATAACTGGTTTAGTTTAGGGCATACCTGAAACAATTCTATTAGTTTTAAGGAAGATAGATGACAACCCAGGCAGTGTGATTGAACTTTCATTGGGAGGGTTTGTGGACAGTAAAGATAGACACAAAGTGCTGGAGTAACTCAGCGGCTCAGGCAGCATCTCTGGAGAAAAGGTACACAAAGAATGACAGAGGTTGTCACAGCTACAGGAAACATCTCTGCCCTGAGTCATTGAAGGGACTGACCTCACGCACAAGGAAGGGAGAGAGAATATGTGAATAATCTTTTTCTGAAGTGCATTTACACCTTGGGGGGGAAAACACAGGCACAATAGAAGGAGAGTGTAGCAGTCAATCAACAAGGTGGAAAAAACAACAAGAACTGATCTCTGTAGGTCACCGGCAGACACCACCCTCGGCATCTGCACTTAAAAAAAAAAAAAGGTATGTAATTATTTGTTTTTAAGATAACTATAAGGTTGTAGGGATGATGACAAACTATTAGTCAATTAGAGGCCTGCGTAGGATAGACAGGCAGCAACTTTTTCCCCAGGATGGACATGGCTAAAACTAGAGGGGACAGCTTTAAGGTGAGAGGGGCAAAATTTAAAGGAGATGTGTGGGTCAAGTTCTTACAACAGAGGGTGGTGGGTGCCTGGAACGCACACTGCCGGGGATGGTGGTGGAGGCAGATACAATAGTGGTGTTTACGAGGGTTTTGGATGGGCATGTTGGATATGCAGGGCTTGGAGAGAAATGGATCACGTGCAGGCAGGTAAGCGTTGGTCTTGGCCTCACGTTCGTGGGCCGAAGGGCCTGTTCCTGTGCTGTACCGTTCTATGTTCCATGAAGCTGGAGACAAACCAAGAGCAGAATTGAAACTGATTCGAGTCATCAGGCAGGTCAGATCAGACAGCATCTGTTGAGAAGATTTAGTGCTTTAGGTCAAGAAGTGTGAAACATCACCTATCCATATCCTCTAGAAATGCTACCTGATCCGCTGAGTAACTCCAGCATATAGTAATACAGCAGAACTGCAGATGCTGGTTTATACTAAAGATGGTACACATTTGAGTTTCCCTGTACCTTAATTGGTACATGTGACAATAAACCGGGTGGCACCAGCAATGGGTGCCTCGCCAACGGTCTGTCTGTCCCTTCCTTCTTTGTGTTTTAATAGTATATGTTTTAGTGTTCTTTAACTTGTTTTATGTAGGGGGGGTGGGGGGATCGTTGGGGGAAACTTTTTTTAATCTCTTACCTCGACGGAGATGCGATTTTTTCCGTTTCGTATCTCCATCCATACTGCGGCCTAACATCGAGGAGTTGGCGGCCTTCCCTGAAGACCGACTTTGAGAGCTCCAACCGCAGGTGCCTGCAGATTTTAACATCGCAGAGCTTGCGTTCTCTGGTTAGAGACCGACTTCGGGAACTCCAAGCCGCAGGAGGTTTGACCGCCCCGACGCGAGAGTTTCGATCGCCGCGACGCGAGAGCTTCCACCGCCGGCTGCGGGAGCTTCGATCACCCCGACGGATGGCTCGACTGCCCCGACCGCGGGAGAATAAAGAGGAAGAGGATTGGACCTTTTGCCTTCCATCACAGTGGGGAATGTGGGGAATCCGCTGTGGTGGATGTTTATGTTAACTTTTATGTAGTTGTGTGTCTTGTTGCTTTTTTTTCGTATAGTTGTATGGTAATTCGCATATCACAGTCTTTAATTGGTACATGTGACAATAAAAGACCTTTGAAATTGACCTTTGAACTTTTGAAATGCTGGAGTAACTCAGCGGGTCAGGCAGCATCTCTGGAGAAAATGGATAGGTGACGGTTTCAGGTCAGGACCATTCTTGAGACTGATTCACGAAGTGCTGGAGTACCTCAGCGGGTCAAGCAGCATGGACGTTTTGAGTCGGGACTCTTCTTCAGATTTCAGATCTCTTGAGTTACTCCAGCACCTTGTGTCTGAAGAATGGTCCCGACCCGAAACGTCACCTATCCACGTTCTCCAGAGATGCTGCGTGATCCGCTGAGTTACTCCAGCATTTTGTGTCTATCTCCAGCACTTTATGATTCAGTTCTGTGGCCTCGGGAAAGAACATTTTCATAATCCATGTCCTATGATTACATTTGGTCCCCACTATCTTTATACCACCTTACAATGCATTAAAATGTGGCACAACATTTTACAACCTGAAAAGACCTTTTTGAAATGAAGTTACCGGTGCAGAAAGTACGGCAGCTAATAATCCCACGAATAGCAATGTGATTATGATCAAATTAACAGTTCAGTTTAGTTTAGTATAGAGATACAGCGTGGAAACAGAGCCCTTCAACCCACCGAGTCCGCACCGGCCAGCGATCCCCGCACACTAAAGGGTCTGTCCCACTTTCACGACCTAATTCACGGCCTTTTTAAATCGTAGACATTTTTCATCATGCTAGAAAAACGCCCCGACCTACTTAATGCTCCTAGTACTTACGACTAGCATCACGACCTACATACGACCTACTTGCGACCTCCTACGACCTCGTGACGACCATGCTGCGAGTATGAGTCAAGGGCAAACTCGGCAGAGGTCATGAATTTGGTCGTGAAAGTGGGACAGGCCCTTAACACCATCCTACACACACTCCGGACAGTTAACATTTACACCAAGCCAATTAACCTACAATCCTGTACACCTTTGTTTGTGGAATTCTCTGCCTCAGAGGGCGGTGGAGGCAGGTTCTCTGGATGCTTTCAAGAGAGAGCTAGATTGGGCTCTTAAAAATAGCGGAGTCAGGGGATATGGGGAGAAGGCAGGAACGGGGTACTGATTGGGGATGATCAGCCATGATCACATTGAATGGCTCGAAGAGCCAAATGGCCTATTCCTGCACCTATTGTCTATTGTCTATTGTCTTTGGAGTGTGGGAGGAAACCGAAGATCACGGAGAAAACCCACGCAGTCACGGGGGGGAATGTACAAACTCCATAGAGACCGCACCCGTAGTCGGGATCAGGCCCGTGTCTCTGACACAGTAAGCTCTGTAAGGCAGTAGCTCTACCGTTGCGTAACCTTGCCGCCCGCTATTATTATAGCACTTTTCAATGCATCAAAATGTACCACAACATTTTATGGCCAGTGACGTCCTTTTTGAAACAAAGTTACCGATTGCAGAAATTATGGCAGCCAATATATGCACAAAGGGCAATGTGTATATGATCAGATTAACAGCTCGGGTTAATTGAGTGGGAGGAGAATGGAGAGCAGGGGAGGGACAAGACTTTGCCTTCCATCACAGTGAGGAGGAGATTCACTGTGATGGATGTCTGTGTAAATTGTGTTGGTGTGTGTCTTGGTTCTTTTCTTGTTGTATGACTGCAGAAACCAAATTTCGTTTGAACTTCATTTGAGGTTCAAATGACAATAAACGGTGTTGTATTGTATTGAGTGCTGTATGCTTACATCTTCCTCTTGGTTGGGCTGCCATGGGATGTTTTATATCCCAATGAAAGTGCAAATGAGGATGGTGGACACAAAAAGCTGGAGTAACTCAACGGGACAGGCAGCATCTCTGGAGAAAAGGAATAGGTGACGCTTCGGGCCGAGACCCTTCTTCAGACTCGACCCGAAACGTCACCTTTTCCTTTTCTCCAGAGATGCTGCCCTGTCCTGCTGAGTTACTCCAGCTTTTTGTGTCTATCTTCGGTTTAAACCAGCATCTGCAGTTCCTTCCTACTACAAATGAAGATGATGTCTTGGTTTAACGCCTCGTCCAAAATACAGCATTGCTAACAAGGCCGTTCATCCTCAGTGCTGTACTTGGGTCACAGTAAGTGATCACCGTTTTGTGGATAGCCTCTTACATGGACAGAGAGAAGAATAGGGAGGTGATCCTACCGATGGAACGATCACCTCCCTGTTGTAGGTGCTAAGGCTAAGGTCACTGCCGAAACTATGTGCCAATTGACACAGAGAGAAGGTGGGACCAGTTCTATTTAGAGGAACCAGTAATCATTTAGGGACAGGGTGTGCCACTGGGTGGGGCTTCACTTTAACTAAAGTAGATTCCGGTAACGTGATTGAAATGGTCAGCAGTGACATGGACATCTCTTCAAAGTAATTAAGATAGAGATTGTACTTCGGAGAGGAAGGAGGAAGGAGAACGATGGTGGTGGTGGGGGGGGGGGTTTACAACTGGTAAAAGTTGTACAAAACCAGAGATGAAAGTCGATGGCGATAAAGGATTGGAAACAAATACGGTGCTAAAGCGTACGGCGGAGTTGGTGCTGAGCCACTGGGAGATCAGGTATTTTTTTGCTTGAGATGAAGGCCTGATGCTCGTGCTTCAGATTAAGACCTCAGCACTTCAACTCCCCCTCTCCTTCACAATCTGACCTTTCTGTCCTGGGGCTCCACCATGTTCAGAGAGAGGGCCAGCGCAAATTGGAGGAACAGCACCTCATATTTCGCTTGGGTAGCTTACACCCCAGCTGTATGAACATTGACTTCTCTAACTTCAGAGAGCCCTGGCTTTCCCTCTCTCTCCATCCCCTCCCCCTTCCCAGTTCATCCACTAGTCTTACTGTCTCCGACTACATTCTATCTTTGTCCCGCCCCCTCCCCCGGCATCAGTCTGAAGAAGGTTCTCGACCCGAAATGTTGCCCATTCCTCCAGCATTGTGTGTCTGCACAAATAGCTAATATTCTAATACTTCCCTGAAGGAAATTCATTCGGTGCTTCTATTTTTAAAACATATTTCCTTACTAACCACCCCCCATAATCACACGCTGTTTCTGGAGGTGCAAGAACTAAATACCGTGACTAACATTGCATTTCAATGATGACAAGGAAAATATTTGCTAAAGTTGATTGCTGGTAATCTTATATTGAGTAATAAGAAATCAAAAATTCAGAAACCTCTTGTTGTGTAATCTGATATTTATTTTTAAACATTTACCTCACAAATAAAATTGATTCTAATTATTTTTTTTACTATTTTTAATTAGTAGGACTTGGGTTGACTTCATAAGAGATACCCTTCAATCTTAAATTCTGAAACGTTACACTTTTGTGTGTTTTTTTAGAGATACAGCACGGAAACGGGCCCTTTGGGCCCACTGAGTCCACACCGACCAGCGATCCCCGCACATTGACACTACCCTACACACACTAGGGAAATTGTTTTACATTTATACCAAGTCAATTAACCTACAAACCTGCATGTGTTTGGAGTGTGGGAGGAAACCAAAGATCTCGGAGAAAAAAAACCCAGCAGGTTACAGGGTGTACATATAAACTCCGTACAGACAGCACCCGTAGTCGGGATCGAACCTGGGTCTTTGGTGCTGTGAGCCCTGTGAGGCAGCAACTCTACCGCTGCGCCACCGTGCCACCCTCTGGCATTGTGCTCTGGACCATTTCATTACTTTACATTTGTCGCACAAATGAAGATTTTTCTGAATATGGGAGCAATTCTGCAATAGTACAATATCTTCATGAAATTTACAGGATCTCAGTCATTGTAAGTGTTTTTTTAATTAATTTAGTTGATTGTCACATGTGCCGAGGTACAGTGAAAAGCTTTTGTAGCGTGCTAACCAGCCAGCAGAAAGGCGGTACATGATTACAACCAAGATGTCCACAGTGTACACATACAGGATAAAGGGAATAATGTTTAGTGCACGATAAAGTCCAGTAAATTACATCCCAGAGATGAAATGGGTTTTTGGTTTGAACTGTTATGCAATTTTGAAGTCATTGAGTGAATGAATGACATTCACAGACTTCTTCATCTTCTTTCGTGTGGCGTGCACAGCCTAAAGTTGTTGGACAACTTGTTCTATTTGATCTGCAGTTTGTGTACGTCGAGTTGATTGCATTAGTCGAAACAGGGCGACCACGTGAAGGTTGCAATCTTCCACCCCACATTTGCAGACTTGTCTCCTTCACAGATTTTTAAAAAAAGCATTTTACAACAACATAGATGTACAAACGTACAAACTGCGTACAGACAGCACCCTCGATCAGTACAAGTGTCAGGGGTTATGGGAACAAGGCAGGAGAATGGGGTTGAGAGGGAAGGATAGATAAGCCATGATTGAATGGCGGAGTAGACTTGATGGGCCAAATGGCCTAATTCTGCTCTTATAACTTATGAAGCGCACGTAGTCAAGACCGTACCTGGGTCTCTGGCGTTGTAAGCCAACCACTCCATATAGGATAGTGCTGGTCGGCATGAACCCAGTGGGCTGAAGAGCCTGTTTCCACGCTGTATCTCTTAAAGTCTAAAATCTATTTGGTTTCCTTGTGAGGTCATTGAGGAATGTTGTAGAACCTTTGCTCAGGAGTTATGTACTTTATTTGTGACAGATCATATTATGAAAGGGTAGAATGTTAGTGCCCTAAGAGTTTCTCACCTCTTGTTTTCTAATGTTCTTTTGTTCGGGTTTTAATCTTCCTGCTTGGAATTCCTCGGTGGTGAAAACTCCCTTGAACCTGTGCCTTTGTCATTTTGCTAATTTACTTAACTTCCGTTAATGTGCTTAAAAATGAATTTGTTCCTGAGATGTTGAAGAAAGAACTGCAGATGCTGGAAAAATCGAAGGTAGGCAAAAATGCTGGAGAAACTCAGCGGGTGAGGCAGCATCCATGAAGCGAAGGAATAGGTGACGTTTCGGGCCTCGTATAAGTCTATTAAGGGTTTGGACATGGTAGACGCAGGAAACATGTTCTCGATGTTGGGGGAGTCCAGAACCAGGGGCCACAGCTTACGAATAAGGGGAAAGCGATTTAGAATGGAGATGAGGAAAATCCTTTTCACATAGAGGGTTGTGAATCTGTGGAATTCTCTGCCGCAGAAGGCAGTGGAGGCCAATTCTCTGCATGCTTTCAAGAGTTGGATAGAGCTCTTAAAGATAGCAGAGTCAGGGGATATGGGGAAAAGGCAGGAACGGGGTACTGATTGTGGATGATCAGACATGATCACAATAAATGACGGTGCTGGCTCAAAGGGCCCAATGGCCTACTCCTGCACCTATTGTCTATCGTCTATTGTCTATTGTCTACCACAACTAGGAGAGCAGTCCTGATCTACCTCATTGGTGACCCTCGGATAGCTTTGATCGGACTTTACTGGCTTAACCTTGCACTAAACATTATTTCTTCATCATGTATCTGTACACTGTAAATGGCTCGATTGTAATCATGTATTGTCTTTCCGCTGGATGGTAGGCACGCAGCAAAAGCTTTTCACTGTACCTCGGTACACGTGACAATAAACTGAACTGCACCCACATTAAGAAACAGTTAGACAGGTACATGGATAGGACAGGTTCGGAGGGATATGGACCAAGAGCAGGCAGGTGGGACTAGTGTAGCTGGGACATGTTGGCTAGTGTGGGCAAGTTGGGCCAAAGGCCCTGTTTCCACACTGTGTCACTCTATGACTCTACCGGATCTCACAGATTGCTGGGAATCGCCGGTCCATGGTCACTCAAAGCGGAGAAGAAGCAACAGAGATGATATTGAGGACCTTGAGTCCAAACATGGAGGTACACAGCGGCCCAGTGTAAAGGACAGGAGGAGCTCACCTCCGGCCCCATCCAGGGATGGCCTCATTGTCCACCGCACGTTCCACCAACGAGGAAATTACTTTCTCCTCAGTCCACGGGTTCTGATGTAGAAGTAAGATCTTACAACAGGGCGCATCTCATACAAGTTATGCTTTCCTGTAAACCAGGCTGCTAGCCAACACAATCTTTTCCTGTAAAACTCCACGCGCCTCTTGCGACACAGAAGAGGTTTGACTGCCAATGTGTTGGTGCTTGATCCTGGGTGGGATGTGGAAGTGCAGTGTAACCGGTCTATTAATAGATCTTCCTAAACCACAAGCACTAAAGCCTCTCAGATGTGTTGAGCAATAAGTATTACTTGCTGCTGCCAAGAAACACAAACCAGGACATCGGGGTTTGGAACCAAGGAACCATTAATTCACGATACAAAAATTGCATACGTTTACTGAAGTGTGTAGACTATATAAGGGAGATCAATATGGAAGGGAATCAAAGATCTCAGAGATAAATCCACGCAGGTCACTCCTGCTCCCACTTGGGCATCTGCCCATAAAGGCACCAAAGTCGCGCACACGGTCAGTGGCAGAACTGCAGCACCGCTGAAGGTAAATTTTGTAACATACCTACATTTGGCCTTTCAAGCCAGCACGCCATTCATTGTGATCATGACTGATCATCCACAATCAGTATCCCGTTCCTGCCTTATCCCTATATCCCTTGATTCCGCTAGCCCAAAGAGCTCTATCTAACTCTCTTTTAAATTCATCCAGTGAATTGACCTCCACTGCCTTCTGTGGCAGAGAATTCCACAAATTCACAACTCTCTGGGTGAAAATGTTATTTCTCATCTCAGTTTTAAATGGCCTCCCTTTATTCTTGGACTGTGGCCCCTGGTTCTGGACTCCCCAACATTGGGAATATTTTTCCTGTATCTAGCTTGTATAGTCCTTTTATAATGTTATACATTTCTCTAAGATCCCATCTCATCCTTCTAAATTCCAGTTAATACAAGCCCAGTCTTTCCAATCTTTCCTCATATGACAGTCGCGCTCTCCCGGTAATGAACCTTGTGAACCTACGCTGCACTGGCTCAATAGCAAGGATGTCCTTCCATAAATTAGGAGACCAAAACTGCACATAATACCCCAGATGTGGACTCACCAGGGCCCTGTACAACTGTAGAAGGACCTCTTTACTCCTCTACTCAAATCCTCCCGTTATGAAGGCTTAGCTTTCTTCACTGCCTGTTGTACCTACATGTTTACTTTCAGTGACTGGTGTACAAGAAAACCCAGGTCTCGTTGCACTTCCCTTTTTCCTAATCTGACACCATTGAGATAATAACCTGCCGCCTTGTTCTTGCCGCCAAAGTGGATAACCTCACATTTATCTACATTATACTACATCTGCCATGCATCTGCCCACTCACTCAACCTGTCCAAGTCACCCTGCAACCTCCTAGCATCCTCTTCACAGTTCACACTGCCACCCAGCTTTGTGTCATCTGCAAATTTGCTAGTGTTACTTTTAATCCCATCATCTAAATCATTAATATATTTTGTAAATAGTTGAGGCCCCAGCACCGAGCCTTGCGGCACTCTACTCGCCACTGCCTGCCATTCTGACAGTGACCCGTTTATTCCTACTCTTTGTTTCCAGCCTGCCAACCAATTCTCTAGCCATGTCAATACCCTACCCCATTACCATGTGCTCTAATTTTGCCCACTAATCTCCTGCGTGGGATCTTATCAAAGGCTTTCTGAATGTCCAGGTGCACGACATCCACTGGCTCTCCTTCATCCCTTTTACTTGTCACATCCTCAAAAAAGTCCAGAAGATTAGTCAAGCAGGATTTTACCCTCATAAATCCATGCTGACTTGGACCAATCCTTTTACTGCGATCCAAATGTGCCGTTATTACTTCTTTAATAATTGACTCCAGCATCTTCCCCACCACCGATGTCAGGCTAACTGGTCTATAATTCCCAGTTTTCTCTCTCGCTCCTTTCTTGAAAAGTGGGATAACATTAGCTACCCTCCAATCCACAGGAACAGATCCTGAGTCTATAGAACATTGTAAAATGATTACCAATGCGTCCACGATTTCTAGAGCCAATCTTTTCCTGTAAAACTCCACGCGCCTCGTGCAACACTGAAGAAGTTTGACCGGCAAGTGTTGGTGCTTGATCCTGGGTGGGATGTGGAAGTGCAGTGTAACCGGTCTATTAATAGATCCTCCTAAACCACAAGCACTAAAGCCTCTCAGATGTGTTGAGCAATAAGTATTACTTGCTCCTGCCAACAAACATACACCAAGGGCACGGGGTTTGGAACCAAGGAAACATTCATTCCTGATTAAAAAATTGCATAAGTGTTCTGAAGTGTGTAGACTATATAAGAGAGATCAATATGGGAGGAAACCAAAGATCTCGGAGAAAAATCCACGCAGGTCACTTCTGCGCCACCATGCCGCTCTCTTTATTGCACCTGCACCTCACCCCACTTGGGCATCTGACAATGAACTCGACTTGACTTGTCTAGAAAAAGATTCACGTTGATTTAGGGTGTGCAATATCTTAAAGGTGACATTCTCAGACTATTCATGGACGGAATGGTACATTTGAAAAAATCAAAGGCAAGTTCTTTAATCTTGTAGCAATTATATATTCTGAATGAGTATTGTGGACATTGTGTATTAATTATGTGTCACATGTTAAGGATATCAAGGATCACAGAAGAAATGATAACTGGTACAATTGGGCAATTATTATAATCCAGTTGGGTGGCACAGTGGCAGAGCTGCTGCCTTACAACACCAGAGACCCGGGTTCGATCCTGACCAAGATTGCTGTGTGTACGGAGTTTGTGCACTCTCCCTATGACCATGTGGGTTTTCTGCGGATGCTCCAGTTTTCTCCCACTCTCCAAAGATGTGCAGGTTTGTAGGTTTCTTGGCTTTTGTAAAATGTAAATTGTCCCTAGTTTGTAGGATAGTGCTAGTGTACTGAGTGATCGGTGGTCAGCTTGGACTCCGTGGGCTGAAGGGCCTGTTTCTACTCTGTATCTCTAAAGTTGTCAGGAAAAAAATGGGTCCTATGATCAAACTATGTGTCAATGACCCAAAGCTTTGCCTGATCTCCAAAATATATGCAATAAACAATGACTGGCTCGGAAACGGTTCGAGGTGCCTCCCAGAACTCTCTGAATAAGTCACCAAAAGCATGTACGGATAGGAAAGGGAAATGCAGACAAATGCGACTAGTTTAGATGGGGCATCCTGGTCAGCATGGACAAGTTGGGCAAAAAGGGCTGTTTCCATTCTGTACGACTCGAAACACCGTGAAGACAAAGCACGTTGCTGGGATTAATTGCCATCAATAAAAATCATTATGAGGTAAATTATATAGAACATGTAACGTAGAACAGTACAGAGCAGGAATGGGCACTGGCCCACAGTGTTTGTGCCAAACATGATGCCAAATTAATCTGATCTCATCTGCCTGCCCATGATCCATATCCCCCAATTCTCCTCATTTCCATGTACCTACCTAAAAGCCTCTTAAAGCCCATTATCATATCAGCCTCCACCACCACCCCTGGCAATGCGTTCCAGGCCCACACTACTCGGGTAAGAAAACCTACCCTGCAAATCTCCATTAAATGGTCCCCCTCTCATTTTATTGTAATGCCCTCCAGTGTAGGACATTTTTTACCCAAGGAAAAGAGGTTCTGACTATCTACACTATCTAGGCCTCTCATATTTTTAAGTATCTCCTCAACCTCCGGTGTTCCAGAGAAAACAATCCAAGTCTGTCCAACCCTCTCCCTGTAGCTGAAACACTCTAATCCAGGCAGCATTCTGGGAAACAAGAAATTACAGCGAATTGTGGACGCAGCCCAGACCATCACACAAACTAACCTCCCTTCTATTGTGTCTGAAGAAGGGTCTCGACCCGAAACTTTGCCCATTCCTTCTCTCCAGATATGCTGCCTGGCCCGCTGAGTCACTCCAGCTTTTTGTGTCTATCTCTCTTCCGTTGACTCCATTTACACCTCACGCTGCCTCGGCAAGGCCAGCAGCATGATCAAAGACGAGATGCCCTCTGGCCACTTCCTCTTCTTCCTTCTCCCATTGGGCAAAAGGTACAGAAGTGTGAACACGCACACCTCCAGATTCAGGGACAGTTTTTTTCCCAGCTGTTATCAGGCAACAGAATCATCCTTGCTCAATAGCAATATTCTTGATGGAGTGCAGTGTAGGTTCACCAGGTTAATTCCCGGGATGGCGGGACGGCCATATGTTGCTAAAATGGAGCAGCTGGGCTTGTATACTCTGGAATTTAGAAGGATAAGAGGGGATCTTATTGAAACATATAAAATTATTAAGGGTTTGGACATGGTAGACGCAGGAAACATGTTCCCGATGTTGGGGGAGTCCAGAGCCAGGGGCCGCAGTTTACGAATAAGGGGTAAGCAATTTAGAACGGAGATGAGGAAAATCTTTTTCACACAGAGGGCTGTGAATCTGTGGAATTCTCTGCCTCAGAAGGCAGTGGAGGCCAATTCTCTGCATGCTTTCAAGAGAGAGTTGGATAGAGATCTTAAAGATAGCAGTCAGGGGATATGGGGAAAAGGCAGGAACGGGGTACTGATTGTGGATGATCAGACATGATCACAATGAATGACGGTGCTGGCTCGAAGGGCCAAATGGCCTACTCCTGCACCTATTGTCTATCGTCTATTGTCTATTGTCTACCACAACTAGGGGAGCAGAACTGAACTACTATCTACCTCATTGGTGCTCCTCGGACTATCTTTGATCAGACTTTACTGGCTTAACCTTGCACTAAACATTGTTTCTTTATCATGTATCTGTACACTGTAAATGGCTCGATTGTAATCGTGTATTGTCTTTCCGCTGGATGGTAGGCACGCAGCAAAAGCTTTTCACTGTCCCTCGATACACGTGACAATAAACTGAACTGCACCCACTCCAAAGCGTCTTACCTGTAATGGGGTGACCAGAACTGCAATAATCCAGATATCAAAGGATCAGTCAACTGTTCTTCGCTTGAATCATCCAAATGGTTGTCCCACTGTCAAACACAGCATCACAGCTGAGATGGCAATGGAATAGTTGCCCTGTCAGAATGAGACATTAAACTAGCCAGCTACATTAGGAAGATATAAAGTAACAATGACCTAATTATAAACTGGAGCAGGGAAATATTCCTTGGCAACCAATTTCTTATTGGTAATTAACCTACATAAAAACAGCGATGATCCAGCGATTTTTGGCAATGCTTTTTATGGTCTTGCTTCTGAACATTAATACCCCTCCATCTGTTATTTGCACTTTATTAATTTATGAATGAATGTGTGTATTTACGGATATAATTGTAGTCAATGCCTACTATGTTCTGTTGTGCTATGCAAAGAAACAATTTCATTGACCTGTCAGGGACACATGACAATAAACTCTTTTGACTTGACTTGACTTTGACTCAGCAGCCTACATTGTAACAATGACTGCATTTCAAAGGCATTTGTAAAACCCTGTCGAAACATAGGATATATCTGTCAGGATATATCTGTAAAAGGGCTGTCCCACTTGGGCAACCTAATTGGCGAGTTTAGAAAAGATTGACTTTGACTATGTTGAAGCCAGCTACGACTAGCTACGACCAGCTACGACCAGCTACGACTAGCTACGACCAGCTACGACTAGCTACGACTAGCTACGACTAGCTACGACTAGCTACGACCAGCTACGACTAGCTACGACTAGCTACGACTAGCTACGACCAGCTACGACCAGTTACGACCAGCTATTAGCTATGATCAGCTACGACTAGCTACGACTAGCTACGACCAGCTACGACTAGCTACGACTAGCTACGACTAGCTACGACCAGCTACGACTAGCTACGACTAGCTACGACCAGCTACGACCAGCTACGACCAGCTACGACTAGCTACGACCAGCTACGACTAGCTACGACTAGCTACGACTAGCTACGACTAGCTACGACTAGCTACGACTAGCTACGACTAGCTACGACCAGCTACAACTAGCTACGACTAGCTACGACTAGCTACGACTAGCTACGACTAGCTACACGACCAGCTACGACTAGCTACGACTAGCTACGACCAGCTACGACTAGCTACGACTAGCTACGACCAGCTACGACTAGCTACGACTAGCTACGACCAGCTACGACTAGCTACGACCAGCTACGACTAGCTACGACCAGCTACGACTAGCTACGACCAGCTACGACTAGCTACGACTAGCTACGACCAGCTACGACCAGCTACGACTAGCTACGACCAGCTACGACTAGCTACGACTAGCTACGACCAGCTACGACTAGCTACGACCAGCTACGACCAGCTACGACTAGCTACGACCAGCTACGACTAGCTACGACTAGCTACGACTAGCTACGACTAGCTACGACTAGCTACGACCAGCTACGACCAGCTACGACTAGCTACGACCAGCTACGACTAGCTACGACCTAGCTACGACCAGCTACGACCAGCTACGACTAGCTACGACTAGCTACGACCAGCTACGACTAGCTACGACTAGCTACGACCAGCTACGACTAGCTACGACTAGCTACGACCAGCTACGACTAGCTACGACTAGCTACGACCAGCTACGACCAGCTACGACTAGCTACGACTAGCTACGACTAGCTACGACCAGCTACGACCAGCTACGACTAGCTACGACTAGCTACGACCAGCTACGACTAGCTACGACTAGCTACGACTAGCTACGACCAGCTACGACTAGCTACGACCAGCTACGACCAGCTACGACTAGCTACGACCAGCTACGACTACGACCAGCTACGACCAGCTACGCTACGACTAGCTACGACTAGCTACGACCAGCTACGACTAGCTACGACCAGCTACGACTAGCTACGACCAGCTACGACCAGCTACGACTAGCTACGACCAGCTACGACTAGCTACGACCAGCTACGACCAGCTACGACCAGCTACGACTAGCTACGACTAGCTACGACCAGCTACGACCAGCTACGACTAGCTACGACCAGCTACGACTAGCTACGACCAGCTATGACTAGCTACGGCTGAGGGAGAGGTGGGAAGGGGAGGAGACAGCAAGTGTTAACAGAATTGAGAAAATTCAATGTTCAAGCCCAAAGGATGCAGACTCCCCAAGCGGAATATGAGGTGCTGTTCCTCCAACTTGCGGTGTTGCTCACTCTAGCCGTGGAGGAGGCCCAGGACCGAGAGGTCGGATGTGGAATGGGAGGGGGAGTTGAAGTGCTGAGCCACCGGGAGGTCGGGTTGGTTTTTGCGGACCGAGCGGAGGTGTTCGGCGAAACGATCGCCAAGTCTCCGCTTGGTCTCACCGATATAGGTCATCTGGCATCTGGAGCAGCGGATGCAGTAGATGAGGTTGGAGGAGGCGCAGGTGAACCTCTGTCGGACCTGGAAGGACTGCTTGGGTCCCTGAAAGGAGTGGAGGGGGGAGGTGAATGGACAAGTGTTGCATTTCTTGCGGTTGCAAGGGAAAGTGCCCGGGGAAGGGGTAGAGCGGGAGGGGAGGGAAGAATGGACAAGGGAGTTGCGGAGGGAGCGGTCTTTGCGGAAGGCAGACAGGGGGGGAGATGGGAAGATGTGGCGGGTGGAGGGGTCACGTTGGAGGTGGCGAAACTGGCGGAGGACTATGTGTTGTATTTGCCGGCTGGTGGGGTGAAAGGTGAGGACCAGGGGGACTCTGCCCTGTTTGCGAGTGGGGGAATGGGGAGCGAGGGCAGTGTTGCGGGGTATGGAGGAGACCCTGGTGCGAGCCTCATCAATAGTGGGGGAGGGGAATCCCCGTTCTCTGAAGAATGAGGCCATTTGTGATGACCTGGTGTGGAACACCTCATCCTGGGAGCAGATGTGGCGTAGACGGAGGAATTGGGAATAGGGAATGGAGTCCTTACAGGAAGCAGGGTGGGAGGAAGAGTAGTCCAGGTAGCTGTGGATGCAGTTGGTTTGTAATGGATGTCAGTCAGGAGTGTATCACCTGCAATAGAGATGGTGAGGTCAAGGAATGGTAGGGAAATGTCGGAAATGGTCCAAGTGTATTTGAGTGCCGGATGGAAGTTGGTGGTGAAATGAATGAAGTCAGTCAGTTGTGTGTGGGTGCAGGAGGTGACACCAAAGCAGTCGTCGATGTAACGGAGGTAGAGGTCGGGGATGGGGCCCTGGTACGCTGAGAACAAGGATTGTTCGACGTACCCAACAAAGAGGCAAGCGTAGCTGGGGCCCATGCATGTGCCCATAGCTACGCCTTGTGTTTGGAGGAAATGGGAGGAATCAAAAGAGAAGTTATTGAGGGTAAGGACCAACTCCGTTAGGCGGAGGAGGGTGTCAGTGGACGGGTATGGGTTGCTCCTCTGGTCGAGGAAGAACCGGAGGGCTTTGAGATCGTCCTGGTGGGGGATGGAGGTGTAGAGTGACTGGACGTCCATGTAAAGATGAGAGGATGGGGGCCTGGAGAATGGAATGCACGGAGCCGACGGAGAGTGTCTGAGGTGTCTTGAACATAGGTGGGGAGGGATTTAACAAAGGGGGATAGGATGGCGTCAAGGTATGTAGAAATGTGTTCGGTGGGGCACGAACAGGCAGAGACAATGGGTCTGCCAGGGCAGTCGGGTTTGTGGATTTTGGGGAGAAGGTAAAATCGGGCCGTGCGGGGCTGGGAAACGATGAGGTCGGAAGCTCGGGGGGTAGGGAGCCGGAGCTGATGAAGTTGGTTATGGTGCTCGAGATGGTGGCCTGGTGTTCGTCAGTGGGGTCATGGTCCAGGGGTAAGTAGGAGGAGGTGTCCGAGAGTTGGCGCGCGGCCTCCGCTTTATAGAGATCGACGCGCCAGACGACCACGGCACCTCCCTTGTCGGCGGGTTTGATAACCCAGTCTGGGTTGTTACGGAGTGAGTCGATGGCAGTACGTTCGGGGCTGGAGAGATTGGAGTGAGACGGGAGTGGAGACGTCGAGGAGGTTGATGTCCCGACGGCAGTTCTGGATAAATAGTTCTAGAGCCGGAAGGCTACAAGGGGGATCCAAGTGGAGGTGGTACGTGGGAGACAGGAAAAGGGATCATCAGTGGGGGGGGAGGACTTCTTCCCGTGGAAGAACGCTGTGAGGCGGAGGCGACGGTAGAAGAGCTCCAAGTCGTGGTGGGCGCGGAACTCATTGAGGTGGGGACGGAGGGGGACAAAGGTAAGACCTCTGCTGAGGACAGACCGAGACAGACCGAGTCACACGAGGACTTTGTTGCACAACCCAGGTCTGGTGTGGTGGGTCCTTTTCAGATCTTAGCTAAGATCTCTCGGAACGAGACAGACCCCTTGGTTTCCTACCTAATTTCTCATCTCAGTTGGATACTCAGTGTAGGCATGTTGCTCGAAGTAGAGCAGGCACTCTAACTCATTTATTTGTCACATGTACCAATTGGTGCAGTGAAACGTGTGGTCGCCATACAGCCATACATTTTAAACCCAGACATCCTCACACAGCGGGATCAAAGTTTCCCACTGTGAGGGAAGGCTCCAAAATTCAGTCACCCTCCGCTGTTGTCCCCCTGTGGTCGGGGTGTTCCCGAACCCCCCGCTGTCGCCGCTGCGCACAGGCCCGCTCGCTGGGGTGATGGAAGTCCGACATCGGGACTGGAGAACATCCTCAGCGGCTTGGACATCCAAATTGGCCACCTCTTACCAGAGTTCGCGGCTCCCAAAGTCCACAGGCCGCGCTGGGCGTAGATTCACGCTGGCGGCCCACGGCAAAGGGCCCTAGGACTCCGCGATGTTGAAGGCAGCACCGCCCGCGCTGGAAGCTCTACGAACCACGGCTCCGATGTTGAAGCAGCGGGCCCAACACTCCGGAGCTTCAGTGGCGATCCGGGTAAGGCATCGCTCGCTCCGCGATGTATCCAGCGCTGCACCGCCGCTGCTGAAGCTCTGGTCCGGGTCCCCGGCAGGAAAGGCCGCTCCAATCCAGGTGGTAGGCCGCGAGTGGGGGGGGCGAGGACACGAATCGGAGAATAGTCGCGTCCTCGCCAGGAAGTGACTGGGAAACAGTTTCCCCCTTACCCTACCCCCTCCCCTACATAGAAAAATTAAAGAAATCTCCAAAAACAAACTTTTAAATCTGACTAAAAATTAAATAAAAAGACAGAAAAACAGACAGACTGTAGGCGAGGCTGCCATCAATGCGGCGCCCCCTAGTGAACAGTCTGTTGCATGATTTTACCGGATTGCATGCAAAAACAAAGAATTTCACTTTACCTAGATACACGTGACAATAAAGTTCATTGAATCATTGAAGTGTAGATGGAGTCAATGGAAGGGAGGTTGGGTTGGGCCACATCCACAACTCCCTGCAACTTCTTGTGGTCTTGGGTGGAGCTGTTCCCTAACCAGGCTGTGATGCATCACCATGAATGCTTTCAATGACACTGGTCTATTTTCTACTCAGGATTTACAGCTTCTGCCGTCTCTTCTGACTCAATGGGATAACGTCGGTTTAACCTGTTTGCAATACAAATCAGAACGGAGTCCAATTCCATAGGAAGGAACTGCAGATGTACAGAGCCCTAGGGCAGTAGTACAGAGCCCTAGTGAGACCACACCTGGAGTATTGTGTGCAGTTTTGGTCCCCTAATTTGAGGAAGGACATTCTTGCTATTGAGGGAGTGCAGCGCAGGTTTACAAGGTTAATTCCCGGGATGGCGGGATTGTCATCTGCTGAGAGAATGGGCTTGTACACTCTGGAGTTTAGAAGGATGAGAGGATCTCTGTAACATAGTTGCTGGAACCCTGGCAACATTCTAGTAAATCTCCTCTGTACTCTCTCTATTTTGTTGACATCCTTCCTATAACTAGGCGACCAAAATTGTACACCATACTCCAGAAGAAACATATAAGATTGTTAAGGGTTTGGACACGCCAGAGGCAGGAAACGTGTTCCCGATGTTGGGGGAAACCAGAACCAGGGGCCACAGTTTAAGGAAAAGGAGTAAGCCATTTAGAACGGAGATGAGGAAACACTTTTTCTCACAGAGAGTGTTGAGTCTGTGGAATTCTCTGCCTCAGAGGGCGGTGGAGACAGGTTCTCTGGATGCTTTCAAGAGAGAGCTAGATAGGGCTCTTAAACATAGCAGAGTCAGGGGATATGGGGAGAAGGCAGGAATGGGGTACTGATTGGGGATGATCAGCCATGATCACATTGAATGGTGGTGCTGGCTCCAAGGGCCGAATGGCCTGCTCCTGCACCTATTGTCTATTGTCTATTGTCTATTGTCTATTGATGCTGGTTTAAACCAAAGATAGACACAAAGAGCTGGAGTAACTCCGCGGGACAGGCAGCATCTCTGGAGAGAAGGACCTGGTGATGTTTCGGGTCTGAAGAAGGGTCTCGACCTGAAACATCACCCATTCCTTGTCTCCAGAGATGCTGCCTGTCCCGCTGAGTTACTCCTGTTTTTTTTTGTCTATCTTCGGAGTCCAGTCTTTGTACGAACGATCATTTCTTCCTTCTGCGGCTCGTATATCTTCTTCTGCACGTTTCTTCCTCCTTCCTGCTTGTGTGTTGTAATGTATTATATACTCAGATACATAAACCTCCAAAAGTATGTCACGACATTGATGCCTGCAAATGGAGAACAATGATAGTTTCTGAGTTATTATCTGGTTCGTTTTCAAGCTTGTTGGCAACAAAGTAACCTCCTGAGGCAATGATTTGGAAAGTGCTCTCCTACCAAAGTTATTGTTTTGTGTTCTTAGAATTTTAATTATAAGAAGGAAGTGCTGCGATAGACAGCAATTAATGCTGTCATTCACAATGCTATTGGATATACTTTTCTGCTAAGCGATCAGTGTCCTTATTGGCAATCAGAATTGATTTTTAAGATAAGCTATTGTTTAGTTGCTTAATGTGCTGTTTATTGTTCATAGAGCACGGAGCTATCAGATTAGTTTATTTTCACGTGTATGAGTGAAAAGCCTTTGTTGCGTGCTAACCATCCAGCGGAAAGACAATCGAGCCACCCACAGTGTACGGATACATGGCCCACACTGGTCACAGGGGGAATGTACAAACTCCATACAGACAGCACCCATAGTCAGGATCGAACCCGGGTCTCTGGCGCTGTGAGGCAGCAACTCTTAGGCTGCGCCACAGTGCTGCCCCCCCCCCCCTCCCATAGGGTCTCAGTTTAACACTCCATCCTACGAGATGCTTCCTCTGACAAAGGGAATACTGTGTGATTGTTACACTGGATCTTGTGGAACGATATGACTGCTATTGCCGGCGGGATAGTTACACTGGATATGACTGCTATTGCAGGCTGGATGCCTGGATTAGGAGATATTAGCTACATGGAGAGTTTGGACAGGTGACACAGTGCCGCAGCTGGCAACTCCTCTGCTGTGCCACTGTGCTTTCTGTAGTTTATTATAACCATATAACCATATAACAATTACAGCACGGAAACAGGCCCTCTCGGCCCTTCCAGTCCGTGCCGACCATTTGTTTTCCCCTAGTCCCATCTACCTGCACTCAGACCATACCCCTCCATTCCCGTCCATATACCTATCCACTTTACTCTTAAATGTAAAAATCGATCCTGCCTCCACCACTTCTGCTGGAAGCTGATTCCACACAGCCACCACCCTCTGAGTAAAGAAGTTCCCCCTCACGTTACCCCGAAACCTCTGTCCCTTAATTCTCATGTCATGCCCTCTTGTTTGAATCTTCCCTACCCTCAATGGGAAAAACGTATCCACGTCAACTCTGTCTATCCCTTTCATCATTTTAAAGACCTCAATCAAGTCCCCCCTTAACCTTCTGCGCTCCAAAGAATAAAGACCTAACTTGTTCAACCTTTCTCTGTAACATAGTTGCTGGAACCCTGGCAACATTCTAGTAAATCTCCTCTGTACTCTCTCTATTTTGTTGACATCCTTCCTATAACTAGGCGATCAAAATTGTACACCATACTCCAGAAAATTGACTCTCCTTGTATGCTGATCTAGATTATTAGATAATTGTCAAATGTGGTGATTCTGCTAATGCTGCAACACTGTACTTCTATTTACATGAAGGAAATGACCAGAGTGTTCAGCAATTAAAATTGTGAAATGTTTTTGGTAGTTGGTGCACTGTGCGTAATCTACTCACAGGTAACATCGAGTGCGTTTCAAACCCACTGAGTCAGTGGAAACAAAGCATCAGGACAAGAATTTCTAGACTTGACGGTTTTGTGGCTAAAAATAAAAGTCAAACATTTTGTGTTTTTGGAGTTTCCCACTGAAGGATATATCGTCTGCTGGAACAAAAGGCTGACTGCCTCTTGGATGATGTAATCCTGAAGAATTTGGTGACTCATAAACTATCCCAGAATCGGTAGCAGACTGGTAGCGGACTGACTATGTGAGTGGGTTTGTTGCTGGACCATAAGACATAGGAGGAGAATTTTGGTGAGAGGCACAAGACCTAACAGGATCCTAATCTATTGTAAATTGTCCCCAGTGTGTAGGGTAGTGCTAGTGTGTACGGGGATCGCTGGTCGGCGTGGACTCGGTAGGCCAAAGGGCCTATTTCCACGTTGTATCTCTAAACTAAATTGCTTCTATTTCATAGGCAGACAAAAATGCTGGAGAAACTCAGCGGGTGAGGCAGCATCTATGGAGCGAAGGAAATAGGCAACGTTTCGGCCCGAAATCCTTCGCTCCATAGATGCTGCCTCGCCCGCTGAGTTTCTCCAGCATTTTTTGTCTACCTTCGATTTTCCAGCATTTGCAGTTCCTTCTTAAACATGATTCTATTTAATGTTGTGTACTGTTTAATAATAGTTTCATATGTCATCATATATTGCAATGGGGTGGGAGATCGCAACCTTCACGTGGTCCACCCTGTTTCGATCAACCCAATGCGCACAAACAAAAGATCAAATAGAACAAGTTGACCTACAACTTTAGGCTGTGCACGCCATACGTAAGAAGATATATTACAATAACCCTCTATGTGGGGGAACGTTCTCACTCAGACGTTGGTAGGTATATGGGACGGGTTGCTGAGGAGATAGCTGAGCCAGGTGCGATAACAGCATTTAAAAGACATTTGGACAAGTACAAGGATAGGAAGCACAAGGAACTGCAGATGCTGGTTTACAAAACAACAACGCTATGTGCTGGAGTAACTGAACGGGGCAGGCAGCATCTCTGGAGAACATGGATGAGTAATCCAAAATGTCACCCGGAGATGCTGCCTGACCCGCTGAGTTATAGCCGTGTCCCACGGTGCGAGTTCATTCAAGAGCTCTCCCGAGTTTAAAAAAAAAATCAAATTCGTGGTAAGCACGGAGAATGAACGTAGCAGGTACGTCGGAGCTCGGGGACGTCTCTTAGCGGCTCGTAACGCAAACAGCAGGTACTCGGGAAGACTCGCTAATGGCAGGTAAGCACGGGAAGACTCGTGAAGATTTTTCAACACGTTGAAAATTGTCCACGAGAGCCCCGAGTACCGACAAGCGGCCATTACCGTAAATCTCCGAGGGCAAACTCGGGAGAGCTCTTGGAATGAACTCGTACCGTGGGACAGGGCCATCACTTTGTGTCTTTCTTTTACATGTGATAGGAAAGGTTTTGAGGGATATGGGCCAAAGGCGGGCAAATGGGACTAGCTTAGAAGGAGCATATGGGTCGGCACGGACAAGTTGGGCCGAAGTGCCTGATTCTGTGCTGTACGAATCTGTGGCTCTACATGCTGGCCATAGCTTATTCGAAAAGGAATAATTCCTGTATGATCAGTCATTTCACCATCATTAATGCTCATATAATTTTCTTGAGGCACACAGGCGTGTGAAAGGGAAATGCCAAATGACTGTATCATTAAGTGCTGATCTAGTATCAGATTGTGTTGTAAAGCTTATATTTATTTCATCAATTTTGTAATTTGTGGGTGCAAATATTTGAGATTAGGAGATGGAACATTTAGATCTTTTGAATATTTTGCAGCCTCGTGCCTTGGAGGCAAAGAGGAATGCAGCTGATAATTCTGGGCTTACAATTTCAAAATAATTCAAGTTGGTTCGAAAACTAATAATGGAATTGGTAAGAACATCTAAGCTGCTGCCCGCGTGGAGTTTGCAGGTTTTCCTTGTGGCTGCATGGTTTCCTCTGGGAGTTCCGGCCTCCCCCCACCTCCCAGAGAGGTGCGGGTTTGTAGGTTAGGGTTAGGGTTATGTTGTCCTCTGCAACATTGCCCCTCATGTGTAGGGAGTGGATGAGAAAGTGGACTGACATAGAACTAGAGTGAATAGGTGATCGATGGTCGGACTCGGTGGGATGAAGGGCCTATTTCCATGTTGTAACTCTAAACTAACCATTTATGACAATGATGAACAAGGATTAAAGTTTGTGAAGTTGTTTTTAAAGGAAATAAATTGGATTTGCATTAAATATATCAAAAGACATTTTACAACTAAGTCAATTTTCAGTTTATGGGCACAAAGTGCTGGAGCAACTCAGAGGGTCAGGCAGCACCGCTGGAGAAAAGGAATAGGTGACGTTTCTCTTCGAGACACTTTCTTCAGACTCAGAAGTAACTATCTTTAGTTTCAAGAACTAAGTTTAATTGAAGAACTTTAGTTTGAAGAAGCAGTCTGAAGAAAGTGGTCTCGACCTTAAATGTCACCTATTCCTTTCCTCCAGAGATGCTGCCTGACCTGCTGAGTTACTCCAGCATTTTGTGTCTATCTTCGGTATGAACCAGCATCTGCAGTTGCTTCCTGCGCATGAGTTTTCAGTTTGGTGACATTACTGAAGTGCATCAGCTAAACCAGCACACAATGAAACAGCAGTATGATGATCGTCAACCCCCACAGATGCTGTTTGACCCAACGAGTTCCTCTTGGAGTTTTTTTTTACGCCAGATTCGAGCGTCGGCAATCTCGTGTGCTGGCAATATAAAGATGACTCGATCATCAATCATTTTTGATGTTGGCCAAATGACAATTAACCATATATCCATATAACAATTACAGCACGGAAACAGGCCCTCTCGGCCCTTCCAGTCCGTGCCGACCATTTGTTTTCCCCTAGTCCCATCTACCTGCACTCAGACCATACCCTTCCATTCCCTTCCCGTCCATATACCTATCCACTTTACTTTTAAATGTTAAAATCGATCCTGCCTCCACCACTTCTGCTGGAAGGTCATTCCACACAGCCACCACCCTCTGAGTAAAGAGGTTCCCCCTCACGTTACCCCTAAACATCCGTCCCTTAATTCGCATGTCATGCCCTCTTGTTTGAATCTTCCCTACCCTCAATGGGAAAAGCTTATCCACGTCAACTCTGTCTATCCCTTTCATCATTTTAAAGACCTCAATTAAGTCCCCCCTTAACCTTCTGCGCTCCAAAGAATAAAGACCTAACTTGTTCAACCTTTCTCTGTAACATAGTTGCTGGATCCCAGGCAACATTCTAGTAAATCTCCTCTGTACTCTCTCTATTTTGTTGACATCCTTCCTATAATTAGGCGACCAAAATTGTACACCATACTCCAGAATTGGTCTCACCAATGCCTTGTACAATTTTAAACATTACTTCCCTGCTCCTATATTCAATGCTCTGATTTATAAAGGCCAGCACACCAAAGGCTTTCTTTACCACCCCATCTACATGCGATTCCACCTTCAGGGAACTATGCACAGTTATTCGTCGATCTCTGTGTTCCACAGCATTCCTCAATTCCCTAACATTTACCATGTATGTCCTATTTTGATTTGTCCTGCCAAGATGTAGCACTTCACACTTAACAGCATTAAACTCCATCTGCCATCTTTCAGCCCACTTTTCCATATGGCCCAAATCTCTCTGTAGACTTTGAAAATCTATTTCATTATCCACAACACCACCTATCTTAGTATCATCTGCATACTTACTTATCCAATTTTCCACCCCATCATCCAGATCATTGATGTACATGACAAACAACAGTGGACCCAACACAGATCCCTGAGGCACCCCACTGGTCACCGGCTTCCAACCTGACAAACAGCCATCCACCATTACTCTCTGACATCTCCCATTCAGCCACTGTTGAATCCATCTTGCTACTCTGCCATTAACACCCAAAGATTGAACCTTCTTAACCAACCTTCCATGGGGAATCTTGTCAAAGGCCTTACTGAAATCCATATAGACAACATCCACTGCTTTACCCTCATCAATTTCCCTAGTAACCTCTTCAAAAAATTCAAGAAGGTTTGTCAAACATGACCTTCCAGCACAAATCCATGTTGACTGTTCCTGATCAGACCCTGTTTATCCAGATGCTTATATATATTATCTCTAAGTATCCTTTCCATTAATTTGCCCACCACTGACAAATGTTGATTGAGACATCAAGATGATTCAGCATGTCAATGTGATTATCCCTCAGACAGATAAGAAGGGGACACAGTGTCACAGCTGGTAGATCCCTGCCTCACAGCACCAGAGACCCGGTTCGATCCTGATCTCTGGTGCTGTATGCATGGAGTTTGCACGTTCTTAAACATCCTACCACAACCAGAGAGCAGTGCTGAACAACTATCTACCTCTGATGTCCCTCAGACTACCCTTGATCAGACTTTGCTGGCTTTACCTTGCACTAAACGTTATTCGCTTACCATGATGCATCTATACACTGTAAATGGATTGATTGTAATCCTGTATTGTCTTTCTGCTGACTTGTTAACACGGGACAAAAAGCTTTTCACTGTACCTCGATACACATGACAATAAACTAAACTGAACTGGAACTGAACTGAACTCAACTGATTCTCTGTGATTATTGCATTGGATTCCTCTGGGAGCTCTGAATTCTTTCGGCATCACAAGATGTGTGTAAGTTTGTAGGTTGATTTGGCCTTAGTGCGTAGGGAGTGAATGTGAAAGTGGGATAACATAGAACTAGTGAGAACGGGTGATCAATGGTCGGCGTGGACCCGGTGAGCCAAAGAGTCTATTTGTCTGAAGTCGATCAGTCTGAAGAAGGGCTCGACCCGAAACGTCACCTATTCCTTCGCCTCATCCGCTGAGTTTCTCCAGCACTTTTGTCTACCTTCGATTTTTCCAGTATTTGCAGTTCTTTCTTAAACAAAAAGTCTACTTCCTTGCTGTATCTTTTGATCATTCTGAGTCAACTGACGCAATCCATACAAAAATAAAATTTGCTTGCAGTTAACATTATGTGCAAACAAGATAGTTACTTCTTGATCATTCCTCCTTTACATTGCATCAGTTCCAAATATCCAGAAACCCACACCATTCATAACTGTCAGTGATTTATTGCCATTCTGTGATTATTTTATTTCTCAGTAAATGGGCGGTGAAGACAAACGTATTCGAGGGGAACATAGACACAAACTGCTGGAGTAACTCAGCGGGTCTGGCATCAAGTCTGGAGGAAAGGAATAGGTGACATTTCGGGACACTTCAGGCTGTTTCCGACCCAAAACGTCACCTATTCTTTTTCTCCAGAGATGCTGCCTGAGCCACTGAGTTACTCCAGCGTTTTGCGTCTATCTTCGGTGTAAACCAGCACCTGCAATACCTTCCTGGATTTTTACTCAGGGAAACCAATTCTATTTAAATCTCAATTAAGGCAAGTGTAATTAAACCAAAGATTAACAGGTAGCTGGACCTTGGGTTCTCAAGGTGAGGCTGTCATTGCTGGGAATGAAGTATTTTTGGGTTTCACTTCCTCCTGTTTTCAGTAGGTAATCCTATCTGATGATCGATCACATTAATTTAAGACTAAATCTCTTCCTGCATCAATCAGGTGCAGGAAATCGCAAAGCTATGCCTATCTTTTTCTGGGTTGCACTGAACACTCCTTGTTTCAACCCCATTCAGATAAAGTCAATTGTCTTTCTCCAGTACATTGATGACTTCATCACTGCAGTTTGCTGGACTCACACTGAATTAAAAAAAAAAATAATAATTTCCCTGCCCTTTCCCATCTGACTACGATAAGATCATAATATTACATGTGATAGGAGTAGAATTAGGCCATTCGGCCCATCAAGTCTATTCCGCTATTCAATCATGGCTGATATATCTCTCCCTCCTAATCCCTTTCTCCTGCCTTCTCCCCTTAACCTCTGACGCATATTGACACATGTTCACATGGTCCTTCCCATTCTGGATCTCTCCGTCTCTTTCCCAGGGTGTAGGATAGTTAGTATAGTCCATTACAAGCCCACAGATTCCCACAAATATTCAGACAGGTACATGGATAGGAAGGACACAAAGTGCTGTAATATCTCAGTGAGTCAGGCGGCTCTCTGGAGAACGTGGATAATTGATTTTTTTGGTTCGGAACCCTTCTTCAGACTCGCAATGTTGCCTTTCCATCTACTCTGACGATGCTGCCTGACCCGCTGAGTTACTCCAGCACTTTGTGTCTTTTTATGTGAACTAGCATAAATAGGATAGATTGAGAGGGATATGGGCCAAATGCGGGTAGGAGGGACTACTGTCGATTGGGGCAACTTGGTCGACATGGATGAGTTGGGACGAAGGACCTGTTTCCATGCTGCATGACTCTAAGTATACATCACCCCATTCTAACTCCAGTCTTTTCTCCCAGTTTTCGCTCAATTGCATAACGTTTGAGAGATATTTGGACAGGTACATGGATGGGCTGGGTTTTGAAGGATATGGGCCAAATGCAGGGACTAGTGTAGATGGGGCATGTTGGTTGGTGCGGCCAAAGGACCTGTTTCCACGCTGTAGGACTCTACGAATTATGAAGTATACTCCACAGGTGCCCTGGAAATGTCTTCCTTCTTTCCTATCTATGCTTTCCCCTCAAATATACGCAGCCCGTAACCGCATCTTATCTGTTTCCTATCTCTCTGCTCCTCTATTGTGCAGGGCAAGCAGAGAGCTAGGACTGAGTTCCTCTTGTCACATCTTCCAGGCACTGTGATATATATTGCAAGACATAGAGTTATAGTGTCAGAGTTATAGTATTAGAGTTACAGCATGGAAACCAATGGAAACTATTTGGCAGCACAGTAGCACAGCAGTAGAGTTGCTGCCTTACAGCAAATGCAGTGCCGGAGACCCGGGTTCGATCCCGACTACAAGTACTGTCTGTACGGAGTTTGTGCGTTCTCCCCGTGACCTGCGTGGGTTTTCTCCCAGTTCGTCGCTTTCTTCCCACATCCCAAAGACGTACAGGTATGTAGGTTGATTGGCTTGGTAAATGTAAAAATTGTCCCTAGTGGGTGTAGGATAGTGTTAATGTGCGGGGATTGCTGGTCGACGCGGACCCGGTGGGCCGAAGGGCCTGTTTCCGTGTTGCATCTAAACTATCTCTCTTAACATTGGCTCAACTCAGTCAGCTCGACCCAGATGCCCCATCTAAGGTAGCCCCAGTTTCCCGTATTTGGCCCATATCCCTGTAAATCTTTCTTGTCCAGAGAGCTACCTAGTTCTCGTATATGGCATGATATGTCTTGATGAAATGCAATACAGTTGTTTTTCGTTGGATCTCGGGAAACATGGCATTGTAAACAACAAAGGCAATTGTCAATGATTTGTGATTTCCTCGCAATTATTTCCAGACCTTGCTCCACTCCATTTACAGGAGGCCAACATCTGTCATCTCATTGCTGATTACAGCTTGATCCGTTGCTGGAGGGAAGGAACGGGTGATGACTTCAGGACAAGACCTTTCTTCAGTCTGAAGAAGGGTCTCGACCCGAAACATCACCCATTTCTTCTCTCCAGAGATGCTGCCTGTGCCGCTGAGTTACTCCAGCATTTTGTGTCTATCTTTGTGTAAACCAGCATTTGCAATTCCTTCCTGTACCTTGGTCCATTACTACATGGCTTCCTGCTGCTAAAGAGGAAGCCGCCTCTTACTTCTCTTTGCCTCGAACTAACCGTCAGTGACCAAGTCAAGCCAAGCGGGTTTATTGTCATGTGTCCCAGATAGGACAATGAAATTCTTGCAATGCTGCAGCACAATGGGATATTGCAATCATAAATACAGATCAGGTTTGTGTGTCCATATACCATAATAGTAAGATTAAACAAGAACTTACCAGTTTGAAGTTTGATCTTTATTTTATGAGGAGTCGAGTTGAGGGACTACGTGAATAGAAGCCCGTACAGCCGTTGGTGCGTCAATCTTCAAAGCAGCGGAATGAATTCACAACTAAACCATGACTGAAGTATAATGGTAAGATGATAAAACTAGAACTACCAGATGAGATCTATGAGGGTGGGAGCGGAGGGCACGTAGTCCCTCAACTCGACTCCTCATAAAATAAAGATCAAACTTCAAACTGGTAAGTTCTTGTTTAATCTTACTATTTTACTTCGGAGTCACGTGAGTGACTACGTGAAGACTTCAAAGCACTGTGAATTCATGCCGCAGATCGAAATCCGTCGTTCACACTGCCTGGATTGACTCCAAAGTCGTTAACAATCAATCATGCATCATTAACACGTTTGTTAAACGAATAACAATTTATTTACAAACAAATCATAACAAACCCCTCTAACTCAGGGGGAAAGTGCAACAGAACTCAAAACAGAATCAGCAAACATCCCGAGCCTTGAAATCGGCTTGTGATAAAACCTCTGAAAAGTTAGCTCACTGGACCATCCTGCGGCCGCGAGGATATGGTCTATTGGCACGTCCATCGCCCTTGCCGCGGAAGTTGATGCCGCCCTGGTGGAATGAGATTTGAATTTATCAGTATCGATTCCAGCACTTGCCAGGACCTGCTTTAGCCACCTTGAAATTGTTTGCACCGACACCTTACTGTGTGGCTTTTTGTGACTAATAAACAAAGCCGACTCTGTCCCTCTCAGAGGTTGAGTAATCTCAATGTAACGTGATAAATGTGAGACTACACACAAGCGATCATCTGCAGGATATGCTGAAAACACAATCTTACATCCTGTCTTGCCTCTTCTATTATGTTTAAGCAAATCATAGACATAAAATGTAATGGCATCTGCCGACACATGCATTCTATCCAGCCTTAGCTTTTGCAACGTTTGTACACGTTGAGCTGAAACTAATGCCATAAGCATGACCACCTTAGTAGTTAATTTGGCTATAGACAGACTTGTAATCGGAGCCACTGGCGAAGGACCATAAGAACCTCACTCACATCCCAAATCCCGACATACCTGGGTTTAGGAGGATTAGAATTAAAAACTCCCTTCATGAACCGTGAAACTAACGGATGTGTCCCTACTGTATGCAATTCTGCATTCATAGGCAAATAAGAAGACAGAGCACTTCTGGCTGAATTTATCGCACTATAACTTAATTTTTGGTCAAAATAAAGAGTTGACAAAAACTCTAATACATCCGTAACCCCTGCAGTGTGATATACAATATTCTGCTGTAGGCAGAATTGCTCCCACTTCTTTATGTAGGTGACATATTGCTGCTGTGTACTATCCCTGCAGGCCGACGTGAGAACATCCACAGTCCGATGAGATAGTCCTTTCCCCAGGTATGGCCTCCTTAAAATCTGCAAATTAACAGATCAATACGATCATGTAAAGGATGTTGATCCCCAGTGACTGGATTTACCAGTAGATTCTTATTCTTGGGAATAAGCATGCAAGGCTCCCTAGCCATTTGTAATACCACAGGAAACCATGCTTGTGTAGGCCAATCTGGCACTACCAATACCCCTGAAGCAGAGTCCTCCTTGATCTTTTGCAAACACCTGCTAATGAGACAGAATGGAGGAAATACATACACAAACATTCCTCCCCAATGTAGCGAAAACGCATCTACTGCCACTGCCCCAGGATCTGGCTCCCATGAAACATATCGAGGTAACTGATGATTTAACCGAGATGCAAACAGGTCAATATCTGGCAATCCATACTGAACAATCATTTGGTTAAATACATCCTGATTTAACATCCATTCAATGTTGTCATTAAACTGACGTGACCTAGTGTCAGCTACCGTGTTGAACCTTCCTGGCAAATAAAGTGCTGAAAGCCAGATATTTTGGTCAATACACCAGCTCCAAATCTGGTTAGCCAGTCTATCACAAGACTGTGACTTAACTCCACCCATGTGGTTTACATATGCCACTGCTGTGGTGTTGTCAATCTGAACCTGCACATGCAGGTCCCTCCTTGTAGAACAATAAGCTTTGAGCCCATACCAGGTGCCCAACAGTTCTAAATAATTGATCCCTCTTAGTTGAAGAAGCGATGTCTCATCCACATTCCATCTGCCTCCACAACTAGAAACCATGTCTGTTGCACCCCAACCCAGTGCACTTACATCAGTTTGTAATATCAATGACGGTGGTTCCACCAAAACCTTCCTAAAACTTGTCGAAACATTTGCTATCCACCATTGTATGTCAGCAATCGCCCCTGCTGACAACTGCATAGGCCTATCAAAATGGCCCCTTTGTATTCTCAGTGCCTGTTCCTTGGACCGTTGTAATTGTTGATGATGCAGAGGACCATAACTGCACAGCTGGAAATGCTGCCACCAACTTCCCAATTAACCTGGCTACTTGTCTAATTGAAGGCCTTTGTTCTCCAATGAGATTAACACAGTCCTCAATTAACTGATTCAATTTATCCCTGGGCAAAGTCACCAACATGTGATTTGAATTAATGGTGAACCCCAGATAATCAATAATTTGGACTGGTGATAATTTAGATTTATCTGGATGAATCACAAATCCCAATTGTTCAAAAGTGATTTTAACAACTGAAACTGATGATTGAGTTTCAGCACGAGTCTTGCCAACAATCAGAATATCATCTAAGTAGGCCATTACCACATGCCCCTTAGCTCTAAGTGATGCTAACACAGGTTTTACCAATTTAGTAAATAGCCTAGGAGCTGAAGTTAATCCATTGGGCAATGCCCTGAATTGCCACAACTGAGTCATCCAAATAAATTTCAAATACCTTCTATCATCCTCATGAATAGACACTGAGTAATATGCATCCTTTAAATCAATAGTTGCCATATAACACCCTTTGGTCACTAGATGCTTGGCCGTAATAAAGGTTTCCATTTTGAAATGCTTATAACAAACAAACTTGTTCAAACTCGATAAATCCAAAATAATTCTACACCCCCCAGTCTTTTTAGATCTAGGAAATATATTTGACACAAATTGTCGACTTTGATAGACAGAGGGCTCAATTACCCCTTTCTTATGCAATGACTGAATCTCTGCATAAATAAGCACATTTTCCTCATCTGAGAAAACAAGTTTACGACTAGGAAAATGTTGATTAGGTAGACTGTCCTTAGAGTAAAATTCAATTTTTACCCCTTCAATACTACTAAGTATGAACAAGTCAGATGTCAACTGCTGCCATTGCTTGAGAAACAACTTTAACCTTCCACCAATTTGAACAGGAACATCAATTAATTTATCGTCTGTTAATGTTTTCCTTATCTGCATCCTTCCTTGCGGACCTTGTTGTCCTCGCCCTCTCGTGGAGAAAGGCACCTTCCCCTTCGTGCTGGCAGCCTGCCAGTTCCGAAATTGGAAAACCTGAACGGCTCGTTCCTTCTCCAGGATCCATATTAGCTCCTTTCCAATATGGAGAAAACCTTTTGCCCTGCTTGCCACCCGGCTTAATAAGGGCCATAGTCTTAACATCTTCATGACACTCTTTGACTCTTTTCGCAAGATTACCTCCAAACAACAAATTTTGTGGTGGAATATTGGTTGGTTTGCACAAACTTGCCAAACTTGTATTAAGCACTGGCCGAATAGCAGTCCTCCTGATGTTATTAATCTCAAAAAAACGCATTGCAAAGAAAACCCAGTCCATCCTGGTGTGTGTCAGCCACATTGCTTGGATCAATCATTTTTACCACAGCTGTGATACCTGCCGACAGCAGTTTAAGAACTTTCTGGAACTTCATCTCCTGAGCCCTAGCAGGCATACCCATTTGTGCCCAGATCTGATGATTAACCACCGGCACCTTCAGGAGATCACAATTAACCGGAGCCTTGTAATTTTTTAGCTGCTTCGTCCAGAGCTAGCTCCTGTAACAGGTGGGAGAGCATATACTGAATTGCTTCAGCCAATTCCCCATCAATCGCCTCTCCAGCCTCTCTAGGCTCAGCAAACTTTCCAGCTATGTTCGGGATTATCTCCAACCGAACTTTTTTACTGCTCTCCCCCAGTATAGACTCAGTGTCATCAAACTGCACTGATTGAACATCCTCCTCACAGGCAGGATAGTTCTGCAGCCCTGAAACAGGCGCTGCTAGCACAAGCTCTCCATCAGCCTGGCTTGGGCACCACTCCTCCTCACGGAGCTGGTCCCTGTTGAGCATTCTCTGTAATAAAATCTCGACTTGGGAGAGCCGTGAGCAAACGGTCTCTCCAAAGGAGGGTATACCTCCTGGCCCGACTCATCTACGGGCCTGACAGACTTGCCAGTGGCCTTCCTCCCTACTGGCAAGCCTGCACTGCCCCCCGGCAGGCAACCACTGGCTGTGTAGCCAGCACCGGACCAGGTGTACCAGACGGGCCTCCTTCCCCACTACTCTCTTGGTCAGTCTCCTTTCTGCCTACGGAGCGCCTCGCCGACACCTTCTTGATTTTCTGCAACATATCGCCAACAACCCGTCGCAGAAATGACCTAAAGGTATGTTCAACAATTCTTACCTTGGTTTTTAAACTTACCGCTCGGAGGAGCGCTGCTGCTCCAACCGCGACTGCACCAGCGTCTGACGTCATGACGCACCAACGGCTGTACGGGCTTCTATTCACGTAGTCACTCACGTGACTCCGAAGTAAAATATATATATACACACATCAGTAAACTGATAAAGTGCAATAGGCTGTTCTAGTTCATAGTTTGTTTGAAGTTGTGTTTAATAGCCTGATGGCTGTGGGGAAGAAGCTGTTCCTGAATCTGGATGTTGCAGATTTCAGGCTCCTGTACCTTCTACCTGATGGCAGCGGAGAGATGAGTGAGTGGTCAGGATGGTGTGGGTCCTTGATGATGCTGCCAGCCTTTTTGAGGCAGCGACTGCAATAGATCCCCTCGATGGTAGGGAGGTCAGAACCGATGATGGACTGGGCAGTGTTTACAACTTTCTGCAGCCTTTTCTGCCCCTGGGCGATCAAGTTGCCGAACCAAGCCACGATGCAACCGGTCAGCAAGCTCTCTACTGTGCACCTGTAGACGTTCGAGAGAGTCCTCCTTGACAAACCGACTCTCCGTAATCTTATCAGGAAGTAGAGGCGCTGATGTGCTTTCTTTATGATCATTCTTTCAGCAATTAATTGTCATCTGTAAATCTATGGAAATATCTTTTTAAAATAAATAATGTTATGGCAAGCCCAGCTGCTCCATTCTCTCAGCATATGACAATCCCGCCATACCGGGAATTAACCTTGTAAACCTATGATGCACTCCCTCAATAGGAAGGACATTCTTGCTATTGAGGGAGTAGGTTTACAAGGTTAATTCCCGGGATGGCAGGACTGTCATATGCTGAGAGAATGGAGCAGCTGGGCTTGTACATTCTGGAGTTTAGAAGGATGAGAGGAGATTTCATTGAAACATATAAGATTGTTAAGGGCTTGGACACACTAGAGGCAGGAAACATGTTCCCGATGTTGGGGGAGTCCAGAAACAGGGGCCACAGTTTAAGAATAAGGAGTAAGCCATTTAGAACGGAGACGAGGAAACACTTTTTCTCACAGAGAGTGGTGAGACTGTGGAATTCTCTGCTTCAGAGGGCGGTGGAGGCAGGTTCTCTGGATGCTTTCAAGAGAGAGCTAGATAGGGCTCTTAAAAATAGCGGAGTCAGGGGATATGGGGACAAGGCAGGAACGGGGTACTGATTGGGGATGATCAGCCATGATCACATTGAAAGGCGGTGCTGGCTTGAAATGGCCTACTCCTGCACCTATTGTCTATTGTCTATTGTCTATTATCACCTTAAATTGAATTTAAACTGGTAACGCTACACCCTGGATTGTCAGATCATTATATAGGGAGGCTTTGTTGGACCACACCTAGAATATTGCGCACAGTTTTGGTGTTTGCATGCTATACAGTCACTATATGCAGAATATAGTGTTAGTTTCTGAACTGTGAGTGTCTGAAGAAGCGTCTCGACCCGAAACGTCACCCATTCCTTCTCTCCAGAGATGCTGCCTGTCCTGCTGAGTTACTCCAGCATTTTGTGTCTATCCTCGGTTTGAACCAGCATCTGCAGTTCCTTCCTACATATAGTTTAGTTTATTGGCACGTGTACTGCAGTACAGTGAAAAGCCTTTGCCGCGTGCTTACCAGTCAGTGGAAAGAGTGTACGTGATTACAATCGAGCCATCTGTGGAGTCTTTTAAGTTCCTGGGAACCATCATCTCCAAGGACCTTAAGTGGGGGGCTACCATCGACTCCACAGTCAAAAAGTCACAACAGAGGATGTACTTCCTGCGGCAGCTGAGGAAGCACAATCTGCCACAGGCAATGATGGTCCAATTCTACACGGCCATCATAGACTCTGTTCGCACCTTCTCCATCATGGTCTGGTTTGGCTCAGCCACCAAGCACGACACCTGGAGGCTGCAGCGAATCGTCCGATCAGCAGAGAAGGTTATTGGCTGCAACCATTGATGAACTGTACACTGCAAGGGCCAGGAAGCGAGCGGGCAAGATCTTCTCTGATCCCTCTCACCCTGGCCACAAACTCTTTGAATCACTTCCCTCTGGAAGGCGACTCCGGATTGTCAAAGCTGCCACAGCCAGACATAAAAACAGTTTTTATCCATGAATAGTTGCTCTTCTCAATAGCCAAAAATCTGTAGCCTCCCTTTGATCTGTTATTGGTTGGTTCACAAATTGATGGTGTTTTATCATTAATGTCTTATTATTATTAATGTTTAGTGCTTTCTGAGTCATTCGTAACTGTCACTGTATGTCATGTTGTTACATGAGGCTGCTGGCGAGTCGCCAGCGGTGACAGGCTGTATGCAAAACCAACGTGGGCGTGAAGGGGCCACAGATACATGATCAATGGAATAATGTTTAGTGCAAAATAACGTGCAGTTAAGTCCGATTAAAGATAAAGGTAGAGACCCTCAGTCTCTAATGAGGTAGATATTAGCTCAGGACCGCCATGTAGTTGGTTCGGCCACACTGGAATATTACAGCATTATAGCATTACAGCTACAGAGAAAGTGCAGATAAAAAAAGTGCAAGGTCTGCAAAGAGGTAGGTTAGAAGGTCGGGGCTTGGAGGACCGTTCGGTCGTCTGATAACAGCAGGGAGGAAGCTAGTCCCAAATCTGGTGGTACGTGTTTTTAAGCTTTTGTATCATCTGCCTGACAGGAGAGGGAGGAAGGATACATGACCAGGTCCTCGATTATGTCAGCCGCTATCACCTGACTGTGTGAATTGCAGATGGAGTTGAAGGTGGGTGGGGGAAGATGACTGGTTTGTGCGATGGACTGGTCTACATCCATAACTCTCCGTGATGTTTTGTGGTCTTGGGCTGAGCTGTTTGGTCCTCCTACCTAACGATGTAGGAATGTTGAAGGCAGTCAGTCCCAAGGAGATTCAACAGGCTATTTGTTAAGATCTGCACATTATCTTTTCTGGGGAGGCTTTGCGTCTGTACTCCTTGGAGCGTAAATGAATGAGGGATGAATTTATTTGAAGATATAAGACTCCAAGAGGACTTTTCAAGGTGGATGTTGGGAACCTTTCACTGGCGAGAGAAACAAAGGGATGTGGCTACAAAATAAGGAATCGGTCATTTAGTTTAGTTTCGTTTCTAATCGTCACGTGTACCAAGGTAGAGTGAAAAGCTTTTTGTTGTGTGCTATCCAGTCAGCGAAAAGACTTAAAGCCCTGAGCCACTGTACAAGTTCATTCAAGTGCTCTCCCGAGTTTTAAAAAAATCAAACTCGTGTTAAGCACGGAGAATGAACGTAACGGGTGCGCCGGAGCTCAGGGACATCTCTTACATACCGCTAACGGCAGGTACTCGGGAAGACTTGCTCATGGCAGGTAAGCACGGGAAGAATCGTGAAGATTTTTCAACACGTTGAAAAATGTCCACAAGAGCCCCGAGTACCGACGAGCGGCCATCACCGTAAATCTCCGAGTTCGAATCAGGGCAAATTCGGGAGAGCTCTTGGAATTAACTCGCACCGTGGGACAGGGCTGTAAACATGATTACAATCAAGCCACTCACAATGTGCAGATGCAGGATAAAGGGTATCAAGTTTAGTGCAAGATAAAGTCCGATTAAAGATAGTTTGAAGGTCACCGATGGGGTAGATGGTAGGTCAGGACCGCTCTCTAGTCGGTGAGAGGACGGTTCAGTTGCCTGATAACAGCTGGGAAGAAACTGTCCCTGAATCTGTAGGTGTGCGTTTTCACACTTCTGTACCTCTTGCCTGATGTGAGAGGGGAGAAGAGGGAGTGACTGGGGTGAGACTCGTCCTTGTCGAGGCAGCGTGTGGTGCAGAACATCGCTTCATTCACTTCGCATTATTAGAGCCAGCTTGTTTAGGCGCTAAAAATCTCTGAACTAGGCATTATAAAATTACAAAAAAGCCACGAAAAAGGCAGATATTGACAAAAAAAGCATAAAAGGGCATTTATTTACACCACCAAAATATTGTTAAAAATGATAATTATAAAGGTATACTACATTCAATGACCAAAATTGCTTGGTTGCACATAATTACTAGCATTTATTTCAAATTATCTGTTCAACTATGTCGTCTGTCAGACAGAATATGCTTCAGTTGTGAAAAACGTCTGTCTACCTCAGCATACCCGAAACAAGCTACATACTCTTATATTCATGTTGATATCTTGAACATAACAAGTACCTTTGATAACTTTAGCTATGTTTTGTATTTCTTCAAGATCTTTGTTAGCTAAAATCACTCTCTCACATTTTCCTTGCATGTCTTCCCCTACTTTGCCATGAACTTTAGGAATATCATCAGTTATTTTGTTGAAAACCTGCAAGTTATTCACTAATGTTTCGCCATTAATGTTTAATAAGGAGTAAGCCATTTAGAACGGAGACGAGGAAACACGTTTTCTCACAAAGAGTGGTGAGTCTGTGGAATTCTCTGCCTCAGAGGGCGGTGGAGGCAGGTTCTCTGGATGCTTTCAGGAGAGAGCTAGATAGGGCTCTTAAAAATAGCGGAGTCAGGGGATATGGGGAGAAGGCAGGAACGGGGTACTGATTGTGGATGATCAGCCATGATCACATTGAATGGCGGTGCTGGCTCGAAGGGCCAAATGGCCTACTCCTGCACCTATTGTCTATTGTCTAGTGCCATGTTTCTCAAGGGAAGTGATCGCTTGTGGGAAGTTTGCAAAATTGGAAGCAATAAACACAAGATCGCGGTGGGGGGACATATTTTGCATGATTTCACTGACAATCCTGACTGCAGCAGATTCTTCTTCTTCAAAACAGTTGACGATTTCTTTTATCTTTTCAAAATTTGCAGCATATTTACAGCATTTACGAAATTTACAAATTTACGAAAAATACAGCATATTTACAAAATTTACAGCAGAAAGCCATGCACCCCACCTAGTAAAAACGGGCGGAGGAGGTAGCGGAATATCGGGTGCCGTTTCCTTGAACAACTGCACACATGACTGTGCTTTGAGGAAGATTTTCTTGACATTGGAAACTAGGCGATCAACATTTGTAAACAAGCTACGTACAGTGGCTTGCAAAAGTTTTCATACCCCTTCAACCTTTTCACATTCTGTCACGTTACAACCACAAACGTAAATGAATGTTATTGGGATGTTATGTGATAGACCAACACAAAGTGGCGCATAATTGTGAAGTGGAAGGAAAACGATACATGGTTTTCAATTTTTTTTACAAATAAAAAACTGAAAAGTGTGGCGTGCAAACGTATTCAGCCCCCTTTACTCTGATACCCCTAAATAAAATCCAGTGCAACCAATTGCCTTCAGAAGTCACCTAATTAGTAAATAGAGTCCACTTGTGTGTAATCTAATCTCAGTATAAATACAGCTGTTCTGTGAAGGCCTCAGAGGTTTGTTAGAGAACATTAGTGAACAAACAGCATCATGAAGCCCAAGGAACACACCAGACAGGTTAGGGATAAAGTTGTGGAGAAGTTTAAAGCAGGGTTAGGTTATAGAAAAAGATCCCAAGCTTTGAACATCTCACGGAACACTGTTCAATCCATCATCCGAAAATGGAAAGAGTATGGCACAACTGCAAACCTACCAAGACATGGCCGTCCACTTAAACTGACAGGCCGGGCAAGGAGAACATTGATCAGAGAAGCAGCTAAGAGGCCCATGGTAACTCTGGAGGAGCTGCAGAGATCCACAGCTCAGGTGGGAGAATCTGTCCACAGGACAACTATTAGTCGTGCACTCCACAAATCAAGCCTTTATGGAAGAGTGGCAAGAAGAAAGCCATTGTTGAAACAAAGCCATAAGAAGTCCCGTTTGCAATTTGCCACAAGGCATGTGGGGGACACAGCAAACATGTGGAGGAAGGTGCTCTGGTCTGATGAGACCAAAATTGAAGTTTTTGGCCTAAATGCAAACGGGACTTTGCATTTAGTGTGACGGAAAACTAACACTGCACATCACCCTGAACACACCATCCCCACTGTCAAACATGGTGGTGGCAGCATCATGCTGTGGGGATGCTTTTCTTCAGCAGGGACAGGGAAGCTGGTCAGAGTTGATGGGAAGATGGATGGAGCCAAATACAGGGCAATCTTGGAAGAAAACCTGTTAGAGTCTGCAAAAGAGTCTGGGAAGGTTCACCTTCCAGCAGGACAACGCCCCTAAACATACAGCCAGAGCTACAATGGAATGGTTTAGATCAAAGCACATTCATGTGTTAGAATGGCCCAGTCAAAGTCCAGACCTAAATCCAATTGACAATCTCTGGCAAGACTTGAAAATTGCTGTTCACAGACGCTCTCCATCCAATCTGACTGAACTTGAGCTATTTTGCAAAGAAAGGTGGTTCTACGAAGTAGTGACTCAGGGGGGCAGAATACTTTTGCACGCCACACTTTTCAATTTTTTATTTGTAATAAAATTTTGAAACCATGTATCATCTTCCTTCCACTTCACAATTACGCGCCACTTTGTGTTGGTCTATCACATAAAATCCCAATAAAATACATCTACGTTTCTGGTTGTAACGTGACAAAATGTGGAACTGTTCAAGGGGTATGAAAACTTTTGCAAGCCACTGTATGTGTTCGGCAATTCTATGGAGTCCGTGAGCTAAGCATGTCAAATGCAACATTTTGGGGAATAAAACTTTTAAGAGCACGAGCAGCTTTTTTCATGCATCAGTCACAAACAGAAGAACATTCTCGTGTTCTATACCTTCTGGCCAAAGTACAGCAAGTGAAGATGTAAACAACTGAGCAATAGTTGAGCTGTTTGACTTCTCCAATAATTCCAATGTCAACAAATACTCCTTTGATGGTTGACCTGCTTCCACTGTACCAATGACCACATTGGCAACATATCTCCCCACAGCATCGGTTGTCTCATCTATTGAGATCCATATTTTGTTGCGTGCAACTTCATCTCTAATTTTCTGCACACCAATGTTGAAGTTGCTGTCAACATAATTTTTCCGTAACAATGACTCGCTCGGTATATGTTCCTCTGTGTTTTTCTCTAAAAAACCTCTGAGAGATTGATTTTCCAATTTCCATAGTGGAATTCCAGCATCAATGAATGCTTTGCACAGATCACTCGACAACTCAGATTTGCGACTGGAGTCAGCAGTAAATGTTGTGAGGAGTCAGCAGTAAATGTTGTGAGGAGACAAGCTTGCGTATTTCCTACCTTCAGTTTCACTGCCGCCGACTTATGTTTAGCTGCCTGTACATGCTGGGAGACAAATATTTCTTCTCATGATTCACTGCTTGCTCACATGCTTTGCAAAACTGCACACAGTTGTGTGTAGAGAATATATCACTCCTGTACACTCTCACCAAATCATTTTTACATGGCGTTGACTTGACTTTAGGCTTTTTGATGCTTGCAGGGGTAGATCCTACAGGAGCGGGAATGCCGACCTTTACAGGCAGGCCAAGTACAAGCTGAGAAGAGGAATCAGAGCTGCCAAGGAAAGGTACTCTGAGAGGTTGAGGAGCAACTTCTCAGCAAATGACTCTTCTTCAGTGTGGAAGGGCTTGCAAGGAATCACAAGCTAGAAGAGGAACACCCCCCCTGCTCCTTGGACAATCATCAGCTGACCAACGACCTGAACGAGTTCTACTGCAGGTTCGATAAACAGAAACTTAACCCTGGCACCCCCACACCCCATCCCCAACCAACACTTCACACGTACTCATAGCCTGACTCCAGTTTAAAAAGACTGGACCCTTCCCCACCTACGGCTCCCCAATCACCACTTCACACCTACTTAAAGCATGACTCCAGTCTGCAAAGACTGGACCCTTTCCCACGCACCTCTCTCCAATCACTACTTAACACTCACTTACAGCCGGGTTTCGCCGTGGTGGTGTAAATTCTCTTGTAAATTACGTTAACACGGCAAAAAAGGCTGATTTAGGCACTCAATTGTGCTGAAATCATCAAAAAAGGCATGAAAAGGCACATGGCATTTATGGCAAAGTCCTGGTTCTACTCATTACCATTAAGTAGCCAAGTCCAAAAAGGGTCCTGGTGATTTAGTTCAGTTCAGTTTAGATTTTGTCACGAGTACCGAGGTACAGTGAAAAGCTTTTTGTTGCGAGCTAACCAGTCAGCAGAAATACTATACATAATCACAATCAATCCATTTACAGTGTATAGATACATGATAAGGGAATAATGTTTAGTGCAAGGTAAAGCCGGCAAAGTCAGGTCAAGGATAGTCTGAGGGACATCAAAGAGGTAGATAGCAAAGATATATATTTGGTAGATAGTAGCTCAGTACTGCTTTCTGGTTGTGGTAGGATGATTGAAATCACCTGATGACAGCTGGGAAGAAACTGTCTCTGAATCTGGAGGTGTACGATTTCACACTTGTAGATCTTTTGGCTGATGGGGACGGGGAGAAGAGGGAGTGGCCAGGGTGTGACTTGTCCTTGATTATGCAGCTGGGCTTGCCGAGGAAGCGTGAGGATCAATAGAATTGGAGGCTGGTTTGTCTGATGGCTTGGGCTGCGTCCACAATTCACTGCAATTTCAACTTTCATTAATAATGACAACAGAGTGCCGATAGTGAAATCCCCGGTCAACCCGATCCTCATCTATCTTCCTCCACCATTTTCCCACTGATGTGTTTCTTCCCTGTTGTTACAGGTTTTCTGTGATCCTTGAAGTGAATTTGGAAACTTTTTGAACAAACATCACTAAGCTTGAAAGCGCACACCACCAGACTCAGGAAAAATGCACCTTCCATAAGGTACTGTCCAATTCACCTCTACCCCATTGCGGACATTAGGCTTTGTCTATGGAACTGGTGCGCTACAATGCTGAGAGCTGTATTCGGCACTCTGTATCTTCCCCTTGGAGCTACCTATCATACTTGAGATTGGCTTGACTGTACCTATGTAAAGTATTATCTGATCTGATTGGATTTATGGCATGGTAATCCTTGCTTTTCGGTACATGTGACAATAATGATCCTAAATCTAAACCTTCTCCCATGGGATCAAGTGTTTGCTGGTTTTACCACAGTGCCCAACGACACAAAATGGACAAAAGACCAACTAATCTGCCAGATTGATTGATTAAGGTTTATTTAAATAGGGACAGATACAAAAACAGAGATACACTTGAAACAGTCATCTGATGTATGCATCATAGTGTTTTTAGCCAAAGCTAATTCGCAACACTTGTCCCTAGTAGGGCTTTTGGTTAAAAATGATAATACAGATTAACATTATTAAAAATAGGAAAATGGAAATGGAAATGAGATAAAAAATGGAAAAGAGAAAAAGACTACAGAGAGAGCACAGTGTAAAAACTAAATATGAGAACAAGATTGTTGTTGAATTAGCCACAATGTTGTGTTTCTTTTGAATGTGACATATGCAGGGATACATTTCAAGTGGTCTGGCAGTGAGTTCCATAATTTTGTCCCTTTTACTGAAAAGGCAGTTTGAGCAAAAGATGTTCTGCAGAAGGGGATACTACAATTGCCTTGTGACGCTGCTCGGGTGGTGGATCCGGTACCACTTTAAGTCTTGTCATTGTTTTGCACAGCAGCTAGGGAGCAGCGCCATTTAGGCACCTGAAGACCAATTTAACTAAATGTTAGGAAATAAAGTTAGCAAAACTTAGGATCTTATATTTGCTTAGAATTTGACAGTGATGATACCTTATTCTTTTTTTGTCTAGGACTTTCAAGGCTCGGTTATAGAGACACTCTATGGCCTTAATTGATGACTGGTGAGCCTGGGACCATGTGGTTAATCCATAAGATATATGTGAGAGAATCATAGAATTCATGAAAAGAAAAGCACAGTTAAAAGTCAAACAGTTTCTTATAGTCATAAAACAGCCCAAGTTTGCCTTAATGGTTTTACACATTTTCTTAATATGACTTTTAAAGTTCAACTGATTGTCTATAATTATTCCCAGATACTTTACTTCAAGTACTTGTTCAATGAGCTCACCATTGATTTTTATATTGAGGAGGTTTGTTAGGGGTAGTTTTTTGATGGAGAAGCAGACAGAGTTTGTCTTTTTAGTGTTTAAAGTTAAACAAGATGAGACCAGCCAAGATGATATTTTGTCTAAGTTGGCATTTAGTTTCTCAGCCACAAAAGCACAGGTTTTACCAGATGCATATACAACTGTGACATCTGCATACATCTGTAGACCTATATCTGGGCAGACATCTGGCAAATCATTGATGTAGAGGCTGAAGAGTATAGGTCCCAAGACAGTGCCCTGAGGGATCCCTGTTTCAATTTTGAGCAAAGTGGATCTCACACTATTAATTGTAACACATTGTTCACGGCCCTTTAAGTATGACTCAAACCAGGACAATGACTGTTTTGAAAAATTGAACTTAGTTAGTTTTGAAATTAAGATGTCATGCTTTACTGTATCAAACGCCTTTTTTAGATCTAAAAATACTGCACCAACCACATTTCCTTTATCAAGTGAATGTTTGATATTTTCGGTTAAAAAACAAGTGGCAGATTCTGTAGAATAGTTGCGTCTGAATCCGAATTGCAGGGGATGCAAATAATGATTTGTCTCAAGGTGGTGCATCAGTTGTTCTGAGACAATCTTCTCCAGGACTTTAGAGAAAACTGGAAGAAGACTAATGGGTCTATAGTTAGAGGTCATTTCAGCATCTCCAGATTTAAAAAGTGGTATTACTTGAGCAGTTTTCCACCCATCTGGGAATTGCCCAGATTTAATGGAGATATTAATAAGATGGGTGAGAGGCTGGATTAGAATGCTACTACATTTCTCAAGAAAAGTTGTGTCTAGATTATAAATATCTTTTGAGTAAGTGGTGTTTAGGTCATGTATAGCTTTTAGGACAGCTGTCTGACCAACCTCCCTGAGCTGAAATGAGCTATCTTGATCATCAGGCATGTTTATTGCTGTTAGGGCAATATCATTCCTGCAGGAGAAACCTGAGGCAAGCTTTTTAACAGATTCTATGAAGAAATTATTGAACTCGTTTGAGACATTGTGTACTATCAGTGATTATGTTTTCTCGAATTTTAAGTTTATATTGGCTTTGGGTGGTGTTAACCTTTGATATAATAGGCTATTTAATTGCTTCCAGATAATTTTGCCATTTCCTTTTGCCTCTGATAGAGCGTGGATGTAATAATTTGATTTGGACGTTCTGAGTTGTTTAACCACTTGATTACGCAAGCCTTTCAATAGTTTCAGATCAATGTCACTACGAGTTTTGATAAAAGTTTTCAGGGTATAGTCCCTCCTTTTCATTAATTTTCGAATATCATCATTCATCCATGGTAGCTGGAATTTTCTTTGGGATTTTTTTCGCTTTTTAATAAATTTATCAACAATACATCCAATGGTAGACGTTAGCTGATTACAGCAGTCGTTTACTTGGTCAAGTTGTTGGAGCTCATCCCAGTTAACACCCTTTAATTCGTTCTCAAATTCAGTCATTGTTTTACGAGGGATCTCAAGTTTAAAAGATTTCTGGTTTTGATTTATAAACCTTGTCAGTCGTTTCTTTGTGAGTTTTCTTGCTATCAATGTCAAGTTATGATCAGATAGGCCAGTGACTAGATTATACATTTTTATGATTCTATCAGGTTTGTTTGTGAAAATTAAATCTATTAGCGTTTGAGGTTTCTGGTAATACGTGTGGGGGCTTCGATCTTCTGACTGAAGTTATGTTTAGATGTGAGATCCTTAATTTAGCTTAGTTTATTAATGTCACCCTGTACTTTAAATAGCTCATTCTAAGCTCCCCCCAGTCTAGTTTCAGTCAATAAAATACCGTGTAAAGCACTTACACATCTAAACTTTATTTTGGAAAAACACAATAACTGTTCCCCACTACTATACCTAACCACAAAGCCCTTCTAGCCTTGTGCAAGCAGAGACACTCCAAAAGGTCACACAGTCCCAAGCGTTCTTCCAGAAGATCGACACAGGGCCTCGTGGGAACTACATTTTATAGATCCCCGAACCTTGAGGGGCCGAACCATATGGGGGTGGTCTCTTTACAGTACAATAACAGATATCGATTAACACAGTACATGATAGACATTTCCCTAACCCAATAATACAATGTTTAATACAATGTATCTGACAAAGTTTCGAGATGCAAGTTAACAGAGATGAATTATGCTACATGCGCCTGGATATTCAAGAAACCCAGACAAGGTTCAACACTTAACCCAATCAACTACTATCAAAGTAAAGCTTTGGAACAATATTTACAATGTGTATGTCTGGTTTGCATTCACCCAATCCGTTTCATGCAATTTACACCTAATTGTAAGAATCTGCAGATGTCTCATTCTTTCCCTGCAACTCTTATCTGGGCTCTAGACAAGCTGGCACCATCCTGCAGCGTGTCCCATTTCAGCTGAAGGCACATTTAAATTGACCAAATGGCCTAGCAGCCCAGCAGCCTTTACTCAATTTTAGTGTCCTGGCATCTCCAATTTGGCCGGAATTAACATTCCTTCCTTTTATCATATATGATAAACCATCATTTATGATAACCAAATAATCAGATAATCAGATCACCAGATATAAATATGTGTGCCTATTACATTCTCCATCTATTTACAACAACAAAGCGATGATATTTCTTTCCAGAATCCTCTAATGAGTCTTCACCTCCTATGTTTTCGTGGGTGCGAATTCCCTCCGTTCATGTTGTTGCCCATTCTTCCATCCCTTTCCATGGTCGAACCTATAACCTATAATTCCATGAAAAACTTGGGACAAAGCAAGTTACCATTCATGTACTAATGCTTACCCATACATTCACTGTAACTCTGTTCTGTCAATACTATCCCTTTTCCATTTCACTATACTATCTCTATTATATTCTGCTCTATAATATACTCTTTACTATCCTAGGATCAACACTAATCAGCCATCTCCTTATTCACACAATGCTCCTTAATGTATTATCTGATGATGGTTTCTCATATAAATTTCAGCTGGGTTCAGTCCAGATTTCCCTTATTTAAAGCAAACCATGAAAAATGGCAGTGCTCTCTGTCTGAACTCTTGTCATCTGCTGCTCACTGGCTTCGCTCATATGTAACCCACTTGCGACGCTCCGGGCACGGAGCCACCGCATTGTGGCCAGGGAGTGAATTAGCTCGGGTGGCTGCGAGTGGCTACCGGGACCAGACAACCCCTTCGCTCATGTCAGCCGCTTCCCGCAATTCCTTAAATTCCGACAGCCGAGTAACCTCAAATGGTCCTTTGAGTGCTCTGTCGGAATTTAAGGATTTGCGGGAAGCGGCTGATATGAGCGAAGCCGGCGAGCGGCAGGAGAGAGGTTTTCAGATGGAGAGCACTGCCAGAGGTTAGCGGGGACCGGCAGAAGGGGTTGCCACTCGCAGCCACCCAAGCGAATTCACTCCCCGGCCACAATGTGGTGGCTCTGTACCCGGAGTGTCACAAGTGGGTTACTGCCCCTGATCCCCTCCTTCACAACGCTCCTGCCCGCTCCGCAACTTAACCCCGGGCCAGTCTCCCCAAACACTGTGAAAGGAGCTCTCCCTGGGAAATACAGTATTTAAAAACATAAAGCAACAAGAAATGTACTTACCATGTTATTCGGTACATGAACTCCATTCTTCACTCTGTGTTTCCTAAGATACTCTTAAAATAATGGCAATCCATATTTGAAAAACCCGCCAAGAAACTCGCGCTGCGCATGCGCAGTAGGCTGCTGCGCATGTGCATTACTGCAAAGGCAGAATTTCTGCTGCCTTCAGCTCCGCTTGAAATTGACGGACTTGAAGCAGCGCTGACGACACGTGGGCTGCACAGACCTTCACGTGTTACAAGTGCTGCGCTTGAAACACACGGAGAATTATGCCTACCTAAGAGATCGATTGCTTAGATAGGCATAATTCTCCCATGCCTTTATTATTTATATTTAATAATTGCCATTTCATAATTTTAGTCAGGGCAGGCAGTGCCTACCCTGCCTACCCTGACAGCACGTGCCTGGTCCACAAGGGTTCTTCCTCATAGCTAGTTTCCTTTTACCACTAAGTAACTTTCTAGTATGCTAACTTTGGTCTCTTAAAGGGAAGTCTTGATTTCCAATTCCAACTCTCATGTTCCCTGAATAATTCTTGCATGTTACCAGATCTTCCCAAGTTCCATCCTTTCCTGAATAATCTTTTTCTGAATAATCTTTATCTGAATAATCTTTCCCATCTTTGGCTGTCTGTCTGGGGATGAGACAATAAAAATACCAAATTAATAATCAAACTTTAAATACTCCTAAGCCAAACCTTACAAGTCAGTTCCAAATCTCAAACTTTAAAGTCACTCTAATTCATCACTATACAATTTAGAGATCGAATTCAAAATTTTGTCAATTTATTAACATCGGGAGATTTGCTCCGATCTTAAAAGTTATCGATGTCAGGATCAGCCACTTCATAGCCTCCTGCTGTCTCACCCTCAGAAAAACTGCTCGTTCTACTACGGGAATCTCTAAACTTTCCCACTTGATTACCCAATTAATTTTGGCACCCACTTCTGAGGAACCTTCCTTCTAACTCCTTGATCCCCCACACTATCCTCTGCTGGTTAAGCAATCATCGGAGCTAGAGAGTCCTTTCCCGGGTTTCCTACTTTGGATTTGAATTTAGTGGGTGGAGTCGAAGATACCACTGACTCCACCCGAGCGCCCTGTTCGCAAGCTGCACATGGTGTCTCTGAATTAAGAACATGAGAGTGCTGAGAGGAATGCTGTGACTCTGTTCCAAAAAAATCTGCCCACCCTTGTATATATTGGGCTTCTCTCCCTTCGAGATCCACGCTAACCGCAGCACTCTTACTAAATGTAATAAGTTTGATTTTAGTCAGCACCTTCCCTTTATGAACCATTACAGTCCTTTCTCTTTTAAAAGCTGATGTTCTCTCTTACTCCTGCTCCTGCTGCTGGCTTCCACTATCTTCCTTTCCCTGTTCTGGAATGTCCAGAGAAGGACCAGTACTCTCTTTTTCCATTCTAATCCCTAACTTGAACGCTGCCATTCTTAAAGTATTATCTGAATGGTGGCCGATTAGGAAAAGGGGAGATGCAATGAGACCTGGGTGTCATGGTACACCAGTCATTGAAAGTAGGCATGCAGGTGCAGCAGGCTGTGAAGAAAGCAAATGGTATGTTAGCATTCATAGCAAAAGGATTTGAGTATAGGAGCAGGGAGGTTCTACTGCAGTTGTACAGGGTCTTGGTGAGACCACACCTGGAGTATTGCGTATAGTTTTGGTCTCCTAATCTGAGGAAAAACATTCTTGCCATAGAGGGAGTACAGAGAAGGTTCACCAGACTGATTCCTGGGATGTCAGGACTTTCATATGAAGAAAGACTGGATAGGCTCGGCTTGTACTCGCTAGAATTTAGAAGATTGAGGGGGGAGCTCATAGAAACTTACAAAATTCTTAAGGGGTTGGACAGGCTAGATGCAGGAAGATTGTTTCCGATGTTGGGGAAGTCCAGAACAAGGGGTCACAGTTTAAGGATAAGGGGGAAGTCTTTTAGGACCGAGATGAGAAAAACATTATTCACACAGAGAGTGGTGAATCTCTGGAATTCTCTGCCGCAGAAGGTAGTTGAGGCCAGTTCATTGGCTATATTTAAGAGGGAGTTAGATGTGGACCTTGTGGCTAAGGGGATCAGGGGGTATGGAGAGAAGGCAGGTACGGGATACTGAGTTGGATGATCAGCCATGATCATGTTGAATGGCCGTGCTGGCTCCAAGGGCTGAATGGCCTACTCCTGCACCTATTGTCTATGTTTATGTTTCTATGTTTCTATGTTTCTAGAAAGCAGACAACTTCTTTATTTACTTTCCTATCAGTGAAGAACATTCTCCATATTTCAATAAGCTCGTTCCCTTCTTCACTGTTTCCATATCGTCTAACAATTGTCTCTATGTAGGTTATTCCTACTTTTGACTTCAGCCCACTTATCGGCCAAAGTTCGTTCTTCAAAACTTTATTTAATTTTCCCGATAAGTTTCTTAATCTCTCTGCTTCATAAAGAATTTTCTCACAAATTATTCTTATCGGACTTTCAGGAATATTTGATAGGTCCTCTGCGGTACATTCCCCATGCTCTTGCACAATAGACACAATACAGATAAAATTCAAAGCACTGAATACTCGCTCCTTCCTTTCAGACACCAAGGTCACTGAAATTGCTCCCACACAATAACTAACGTCTAGCAGATTCACACCTTCTCACACATTTGTTCCTTCAATCTTTCCCAACTGTTATTCAATCACTCCACTCAATCACTCTATTCAATTGTTCACTCGATCACTCTTATTCAGTCACGCTCTCAACTTTCTTATTAGCTCGATCACAATCACTTCATTCAACTCTCAGCCTGTAAACAAAGAATCTCCGGTTTCCCAAACTAAGGGAAACATTTTTACATTTTAGCAGCAATCTCTCCCAAGCAGCAATCTCTCCCACTCAGAACACTTTAAGTTCACACAGACAAATAAATCCGAACCACGCAAGTAAAACTACAATCATACAAGAAATTATTCCCCCGATTACAAGTAAACCAAGACACACCCCAATATAAACTGCAAGCATCCACTTATTATGATGACGAATCACACTCTAATAAATCCTCCTCGTGGCGTTACTTGGTCAAGGGAACAACTCCTCCCCTGACACAGCAATCGAAAGAATACGAACCCAGATCGATCCACCACGAATCGGATTCAAACAATACTACAATCCCAATTTAAACAGATCCCAAATATTCAATACAAACACACTTTACCCCAATTAGCTAACACTCACAAATCCTTAAGCACTCACACAGACAATACAAGTTGCGGTCTACGATCACACTCTTAATCTTAACACACTCTAAATATTTTACATACACAAAGTATTTATACAATACGGATCCAATAAAGATGCTTAAAAAGACGATGCTGGATTTTTACAATTTACAATAATAATTGAACACGCTAGCGCACAGATTACAAATACTCGATCTCAATGCCATGTTGTGCTGTTATTAATCAGTGAACCTCTCCCTCCAATACCGAAGATTTTCCCCTTCCTAAGGTACTCTATGCTGTGGGGTATTACTTCTTAAATGGACTACTTTTCTTCCTAAATGTTACTTTCCCCTGCTAAGACTGGACTTCTATAGGGGGACCTCTATCCCTCCTCTCTAAGTTCTACAGAATTAGGGGTACCTCTCACATCGAGGGTACTTTGCACAAAGTAAACCAGGTTCCCGTCTCTCATTACTCTTCGCTATCAGGTACTAATCAACAATCGATCAGAGGGTTACTATTCACTATTGATCAGCCGCTATTCAAAATAAATCTCAAACATGCACAAACTCCGAAGTTCTATTTACACAGAATTCGAATTTTACCGTACGGGCAGAACTTCGATGTGAAATTCTGTATTTGGAAATTTGATTCTGTAAATCTAAATTCGTTCTCGGACCAACTAGTTTTGTTGCGTATCACTCCGCATACGCGGGCTCTCAACTTCAAATTTAATTGCCCAATGAAATCTCGAATGGAGTAGAGTATTCCCAGCCAATCTATACTCTAGCCACCGAGACCAGTGCCTTTACGAGATTCCTTGTCCGTCACTCCAGGGAGGGATACAGATATCTTTACGCAGGCGTGGCCTCTAACCAATCTAGGTTTTACCTCTTCAAAAGGATTTCCTTTTCACCTGCTTGGCACTGGGTGTCAGCATCCAGCCTCTTCGTGCTGGCAGTCGATGCCGATTTTCGGAACGCACCTTTCCAATCAGCGCTCCCAGCAACGACAGGTCAAATGCTTCACCGCTTAGCATGTAAACCAGGCTTGTATTTCAATACCCCACCAATTGGATACCAAATCTGGGACAGGATGTGCATTTGGCTCTCTTAAAAGCAGCTGCTGTCTGCCAACTACGACCAAGTTTTGGGTCTCTAACCCGGGAAAGGGCCTTTAACCCAACCCCAGCAGAGCCACTAACCCCATCCTAGTTTTATGGGCCCCTAACCCAAAGGAGTGCTATAATCCCCCCCCCCCCCCCCCCACACACGCTTTCTAGACTCTGTTCTACGATCTCGTTGGGATCCTTTCCCAAGCCGTCGAATGATCGATCTGCTCTAACTACTGAAGTGGCGAAAATCAATGCGAAAACTGCACAGTGGCACCAATTTCTGCACTCGCGATCGGGACAGCTCAACACCCTTAATCGCAAACTTGTGTTTGGGGGTCCGTTGAGATCCCAGGCAAGCCCCCAATGTAAATCACTAATTCTAAGCTTCCCCCAGTCTAGTTTCAGTCAATAAAATACTGAGTCAAGCATTTGCACATCTAAACTTTATTTTGAAAAAACACAATAACAGTTCCCCACTACTATACTTAACCACCACGGGTTTGGCCCTTGTATCTGCTTGGCCAAGCCCTTCTAGCCTCATGCAAGCAGAGACACTTCAAAAGGTCATGCAGCCCCAAGCATTCTTCAAGAAGATCGACACAGGACCTCGTGGGAACTACCTTTTATAGGTCCCCGAACCTTGAGGGGCCGAACCATATGGGGGTGGTCTCTTTACAGTTCCAATAACAAATATAGATTAACACAGTACATGATACACATTTCCCTAACCCAATAATACAATGACTAATACAATGTATCTGACAAGGTTTCTGGACGCAAGTTAACAGAGATGAATTATGCAACATGTGCCTGGATATTCAAGAAACCCAGACAAGATTCAACACTTAACCCAATCAACATCTAGCAAAGTAAAGTTTTGCAACAATATTTACAATGTGTATGTCTGGTTTGCATTCACCCAGTCCGTTTCATACAATTTACACCTAATTGTAAGAATCTACAGATGTCCGATTCTTTCCCTGCAACTCTTATCTGGGCTCTAGACAGCTTGTCCCATTTCTGCAGAAGGCACATTTAAATTAACCAAATGGCCTAGCAGCCCAGAAGCCTTTACTCAATTTTAGTGTCCTGGCATCTTCAATTTGGCCAGAATTAACAGTACGAGATACAGTGAAAAGCTTTTGTTTGCGTGCTATCCAGTCAAAGAAAAGACTGTATATGATTATAATCAAGTCGTTCAGAGTGTACAGATCAAGGATAAAAGGTCCAAAAAGCTTTTCACTGTATCTCGGTGCATGTGGCAATAAGAGTAAACTAAATTAACTAAACTGTGGCGCGGTGGTGCACAGACCTGGGTTCGATCCTGACTACAAATGCTCTCTGTACGTTCTCCCCATGACTGCATGTGTTTTCTACGCGTGCTCCGGTTTCCTCCCACATTTCAAAAACGTACAGATTTGTAGGTCAATTGGCTTGGATAAAATTGTAAAATTGTCCCTCGTTTGTAGGATAGTGCTAGTGAATGGGGTGACCCGACTCGGTGGGCCAAAGGGCCTGTTTCCCTGCTGGATCTCCAAAACTAAACTAAACTAAACTAAACTAAACTAGCTAAACTGAGTCTGAAGAAAGGACTCGACCCAAAACATCACCTATTCCTTTTCTTCGAAGATGCTGCCTGAACCGTTGAGTTACTCCAGCTGTTTGTGTCTGTCTTCGATTTAAACCAGCATCTGCAGTTCCTTTGTGGCACGCCAGCTAAAATAAACATTTAGTGTGAGTTCTAACATTGAGGCAAGTTCTTGTCATTCCCTCCCTCCTTGTCTCTGGATGAAGAATCTTCTGCAGAGTGGGTAAAACCTCCTCCATTCACCCCTCTACCTCGTGCAAGCGTAGGGCTGTTTGCAGCCGGTTGCCACCGCGAGCAGAAGCTTGAGAGGTTGGTAGCTGCGGCTGCAACCAACACAGTTCCCACGCAGGATGGGCTGTGCAATAATGTTTGGCACCAGAAGGTTGAGCTGTAAAGTAGCACAGCCCCTGGGAATGTTGGAGAGTCTTCAAAACAGGCAATAACACGTCAGAAACCTCTTAATATTAGGTAGCAGGATAGATCTTTACACAAAAAAAGGCTGCTTCAGTTGGCCAAGAGAACCAAATAACATTTTTTCTCATTTATTATTTTGTTTACAGTGTACTATGTTTACATTTGTGCTGCTGCAAGAAAAGTCTGTAGCCTCCTTATGCTCTGGTATTTTATTTCATTCATCACGTTTAAATTATAATGTTTTATTTTTAATTGTCCACTGTATCTTGTGTTGTTATTTGCGAGCAAAGCACCAAGGCAAATTTCTTGTATGTGCACATACTTGGCAAATAAAATGTATTCAATTCAATTCAATCCAAGAATGTCATGGTTCTATCTGGCACATACGACAATTAATCACTCTTAACTCCTAACTAGTTCTTTAGTTTCAGAGATGCAGCAGGACATTATTTATAATTTCGCCCTGTTCATTTATAAGAATTGGGAACTTAAGTTCTGGGAATGAAGTCTCAGTGTTAATTACACCATAATAAATGGTAATGCTTTAGGTTTCATTATGAGCCAGCTGAGGTAATACTTTGCAGTTCCGCATGTGCTTTGTGTCTTTTGTACACCTGGGGCTTATAAATGTGAAGCAATATTTCATATTGAAAATGGCAGGGTGGTTTCAGTTAGCCACCCTAAAGGAATGTAATCCAGTCTCTATCTGCAAATGGTGCAGAACATGTAATACATTGAAAGTATATTAACAAGAATAGATTCCCTGTTCAATGGAGAAAACAGGAGATTATTGCTTTAAAGAGCATTGTATTGTCATATGTGCTGGCTGCAACAACCTGGCTGCTCAACACCCGGCTTGAGATCTAACTATTCCTTTGGTTTATGTTTTATTCGCAAGAAGATATGTCCTGAAATGGAAAAATGAAATATATATATATAAATGAAGTGCACACACACGTATATATATGTATACACACACACACACACACATATATATATTATATATTGTATCTCAGATGTTATACACACACACACACACAAATATAATATGTAGGCATGTTTTTTTATAATATATTATATATATACACATGCTATAATGTCCAAGTTATAATTATTTATATATATTATATGAAAATGTATGTACTGTATATATATATATATATATATATATATATATATATATATATATATATATATATATATATACACACACACACACACACAGGAGTTTGGGAAGTCCAAGGGTCACTGTTTAAGAATAAGGGGTAGGCCATTTAGGACTGAGATGAGGAAAAACATTTTCACACAGAAAGTTGTGAATCTGTGGAATTCTCTGCCACAGAAGGCAGTGGAGGCCATTTCACCGGATGTTTTCAAGAGAGAGTTAGAAATAATTAGAAAAGAGATAGATAGGGCTCTTAAAAATAGTGGAGTTAGGGGATATGGGGAGAAGGCAGGAACGGGATACTGATTGGGGATGATCAGCCATGATCACATTGAATGGCGGTGCTGGCTCGAAGGGCCGAATGGCCTACTCCTGCACCTATTGTCTATTGATGCATCACAAGCATGGTTTGGGAACAGCTCCAACCAAAACCGCCACAAATTGCAGAGAATTGTGGACTTGGCCCAGAACGTTGCACAAACTAACCTCCCTCCCATCGACTCCATCTACACTTCATGCTGCATCGGAAAGGCCACCAGCACAATCAAGGACGAGTCACACCCCGGCCATTCCTTCGTCACCCCTCTCCCAACAGGGAAGAGGTGCAAAGGTGTGAAAACGCACACCTCCAGATTCAGAGGCGGTTTCTTGCCAGCTGTTTCAGGCAATTGAACCATCTTCTGAGCAGCTAGAAAGTGGTCCCGGGCTATCATAGAAAACAGTTGCAGGAGTAGGCCATTCGGCCCTTCGAGCTAGCACCGCCATTCAATATGATCATGGAGGTGCTAGCTCCAATATCAGTACCCTGTTCCTGCTTTCTCCCCAAAATCCCTTGATTCCATTAGCCCTAACTCTCTCTTGAAAGCATCCAGAAAACCTGCCCCCACCGCCCTCAGAGAATTCACCACTCTGTGTGAGAAAAAGTGTTGCATCCTGACACAATGCGCTCTACGGCATAGAAGTTGGTGAGAGCTGTTGGGGACATGCCAAAGCTTCCGTGGTCACTAGAAGCATTGGTGCACTTCCTTTGTTGATACCCAGATGTGCAATGATTCATCTCCACTAACTCATCTGCACACTACCAGCAACATGTTCCTATAATTTCACATTCCTGGAAATCTCACGTTTAAAATGTTGGTACAGGCGTGTAAGCAAGATTGAATGAGTAACAGGAAACAGAGAGACGTATTCTTAGTTTAGTTTAGAGATACAGATACAGCGCGGAAACAGGCCCTTTGGCCCACCGGGTCCACGCCGACCAGCGATCCCCGCACAGTAACACTATCCTACACACACTTGGGACAATTTTTACATTTACCAAGCCAATTAACCTACAAACGTGTACGTCTTTGGAGTGTGGGACGAAACCGAAGATCGCGGAGAAAACCCACGCAGGTCACGGGGAGAATGTACAAACTCCGTACAGCAGCACCCGTGGTCGGGATCGAACCCGGGTCTCCGGCGCTGCATTCGCTGCAAGGCAGCAACTCTACCACTGCGCCACCTTGATCGCCCAAAGTCACAGGTTTGGAGCGGCAGGGAGAGTATGGTGGAGTTCCCCAAGAATTAGTTCACTGCTGTCCTGCAAATATGCTGTCAGAGTGAGGCCCACGGTAAAGTGAAGGAACATCACCTCATATTTCGCTTGGGCAGCTTACAACCCAGCAGTATGAATATTGACCTCTAACTTCAAGTAACCCTTGCTTTCCCTCTCTCTCTCTGTCCCAGTAAGATTAAATTTTACTGCTCGTATACCTCGTTGTCACCTTCCCCTCAGCCAACAATGAACCATTGTTCATTGCCCTGATCTATCCTTTTCACACCTTACATGCTGGTTGTGCCCTTCCATATCTCTAGCTTCCTTCTCCCCGACTCTCAGTCTCGGCCTCGACCCGAAACGTCGCCCATTCACTCTCTCCCGAGATGCTGCCTGACCCGCTGAGTTACTCCAACATTTTGTATCTATCTTTATCACTTGGACTGAGGTGTGCCGGAAACAGTTACCAAGACCACAAGTGCAGTGAACTGTGAGAAGGAACATATGACATAGAACACAGACTGACTAGTACAGCAAGAACAGGCTCTTCAGCCGACAATGTCTATGCTGAACATAAAGCCAAAACCTTCTCCAAGGAATGTAATTGTCTTCTAGGAGATAGTCTTCATGGAGGGAGACAGGCTAGTAAGGTTTAGGGTTTAGGTGTAGGGTTATTATTGTCGATTAGGTACTGTGAAAATCTTTGTATTGCATGCTATCCAAACAGATCAGATATACAATCCATAGACACAATCAGCACAAACTCATGTATAACAGATAAAGCAAAGATACAGAGTGCAGAATCACCTCTACCCCATTGCGGACATTCTTCTTCTTGCATATGGCGTGCACAGCCTAAAGTTGTAGGCCAAGGGTAGACATCCAGGCCAGGACAGCACCAGTTACTGCAGGGGTCGGCAACCTTGTACTGCATAGGGGCCGGGACGCATGTCTGTGAGTGGATGGCGGGCCACATCTATCACGTGTACACATGGATCTCGCCCTGGATGGCAGGCAACAAATCACGTGTCACCACAGATCCCGCCCCTGCGAGGATGCCACCCGGAGCACCGGCCAAAGATCGTAGAGATATGATCGCCAAGATACTCCACTATGCAGTATATGCACTATGCAAAATATGCAGTATCAATGCCAACCATTTGCACAGGTTTGTAACTGAAGGTGCTGGGTACAAAGGCAAGGAGGTTGTGTTGAACTTAATTAAACCATTGGCTTCATTAAGTCTGGGATACTAGACACTGCACTGTACAGCACGAACGCACGGCAAAGATCGCAGACAAGGTTTGCTAGAACAATGTAGGAAGGAACTGCAGATGACTGCCCCAGGTCTGGCTGTGACACCCAGGTCAGCTGCATGCCCCGCGAATGGCTGAAGTTCCCAGGTCGGCTCGCTTGCCCCAGGTCTGGCTCCAGTTCCCAGGTCGCGAAAACTACCGGTACAAAACACAGAGTGCTGGAGGAACTCAGCGCCCGCCAATCCAAGACAGGTGCAGGGAAAAAATTACGCCGACTGGCCGTAATGGTTCTGGGGCGCCCGGAGCAGCAGGCACCGCAGCCGCTGCAACTACACTTTTAGATGCGGGGAAAAAAAAATGACCACCGCGGGCCGGATGAATGCGAAAAAAAATAAATCCGCCTGCGGGCCGGATGATTTCGGATTATGAGGGCCGCATTCGGCCCGAGGGCCGTAGGTTACCGACCCCTGAGTTACTGGGTGGATGGCTTTAATGGCCCCAGGGAGCAGTCATTCACCATGTGTGGAGATGGTCTGATCTGGATGTCCGCAGTCGCAAGCAGGGCTGTCTGTCATCCCCCACTTATGCAGGTGATGGGCTGTTCTTGCATGGAGGGTGGGATTCTGTTCAGAGTTAGCCACTGCTTGCGATGGAGGTCAAAACCCGGTGGTTTCACTGCGGGGTCTGTGATGACCTCTCCGTTGTTGGCGTTGGCATCTTTCCAGGCTCTGCGCCACTCAGTCTTGGAGTCAAAGACTTCCAGGGATTTGACTGAAGACCAGAAGGGTTTGCGAGACTTCAGGCGCATGTTGGGGAGATTGTTCAAGCCAGCATGGATGGGAAGGTCAGGGTTAGTTAGCCTCGATGGCGCACCAATCTTGCAACATCCTCTCCCTTCTGCGTATGCTGGGATGGGCGATATGAGAGAGGACAGGGAGCCACTGCAAAAGTGTTGACTTAAGCGTCCCTGTATGACCTGCATTGCAGAGTTAAGGACAGTGTCAACTCGTTTGGTGTGGCAGCTATTAGCCCAAGCTGTTGAGCAGAACTCAGCTGTTGAGTAGACTAGGGCTAAGCTTGTGGTACATTGTACTTGTGGTGCTAGGCTTGTGTGCATTGCGAACATTGGACTTTGTCTCTGGAGCTGATGCGCTACAATGCTGAGAACTATATTCTGCACTCTGTATCTTCCCCTTTTCTCTACCTAATGTAACAAATTTGACGATTGTATTTATGTATAATATATCTGATCAGTTTGGATAACATGTAAAACAAAGCTTTTCACTGTACCTCAGTTCAATTGACAGTAATAAAGCTAAACCTAAGCCAAAACCTGAAACCACACTTCCTTACAGCTGTTGTTACAGCTTACAACCCAGCAGTATGAAATATTGACCTCTAATTTCAAGTAACTATTGCTTTCCCTCTCTCTCTGTCCCAGTAAGATTAATTTTCCTGCTCGTAAACCTCCTCGTCACCGTCCCCTCAGCCAACAATGAACCACTGTACAGTGCCTTGATCATCGTCTGCTTTGATCTGTCTTTTTCACACCTTACATGCTCGTTGTGCCCTTCCATATCTCTAGCTTCCTTCTCCCCGACCCTCAGTCTCGGCCTCAACCTGAAACGTCACCCATTCACTCTCTCCAGAAATCCTGCCTGGCCCGCTGAGTTACTCCAGCTTTTTGTGTCTATTTTGGGTTTAAACCAGCGTCTGCAGTTCCTTCCCATGTATTTTATACAGCCCCTGGCTCCACGTAATGCAAACTAAATGCTAATAACAGTAAAACCCTCTCACTGAAATTATCACGTTCAATTTTAACAAGTTACCTTTTAAGTTTGGTGTTTGAGATCCATCCTTATTGTTCCATAAAATACATCATATTTTTATGCTGTGTAAAATCCTTTGTGGTCTTTCAAGTATGTGATTGGCTAGCTATTCTGGTGCTCATCAAAACCAATGGTTGAATTGTCAGCTGTAGTTCCTGCAATACAACAATGACAAACGGTTCTTCATCTGAAAAGTATTTTGGCGGCTCTGGAAACGTTTAAGGTGCCACATAATCTGGCTAAATGATTTAACATTGAGTTGCACGGTGACGCAGTGATAGAGTTGCTGCCTCACAGCGCCAGAGACCCGGGGTCGATCCTGACTACGGAGTTTGCACGTTCTCCCCGTGACCTGCATGAGCTTTCCCCCAGGTGCTCCGGTTTCCTCCCACACTCCTAAGACGTACAGGTTTGTAGGTTAATTGGCTTGGTAAAATTGTAAATTGTCCCTAGTGTGTGTAGGATAGTGTTAGTGTGTGGGGATTGCTGGTCGGTGCGGACTCGGTGGGTCGAAGGGCCTGTTTCCGCGCTGAATATCTAAACTAAACTAAACTAAACTAAAACTATGCCGCTCAATGACAATAAACCCAAATGAGTACAATACAAAATCAAACGCATTGTAGAACATAGAACAGTACATTTAAAGAACAGGAGTAGACTCGATGGGCTGAATGGCTTAATTCTATTCTTATGACTTACAAACTCTCAGATCTGCTTCCACACCACCCTCTGCATAAAACAATTGTCCTTTAATATATTGTTTTAAAGAAGAAAGAAATAAGGCAACATTCTGTGATATGCATGCAATGTGGATATAAAGACCTGTGCAGGAAGAGGGCTAAGCTGGTTATTAACTTTCCATCACAACCAAGCAGCTATTTTTCAGTTTAGTTCAGTGTACAAAATCATGAGAGGAATAGATCGGATAAACGCACGGAATTTTTTGCCCAGAGTAGAGGAATCGAGAACCAGAGAACATAGGTTTGAGGTAAAGGAAGGAATTGCAGATGCTGGTTTGCACCGAAGATAGACACAAAATGCTGGAGTAATTCAACGGATCAGGCAGCATCTGGAAAGAGTGCCGGAGGAGGGAGTTGGGGCAGGGACTATCGCAATGTTTAAGAAGAAATTTAACAGGTACATGGATAGGACCAGTTTAGAGGGAGGTGGGCCAAACGCAGGCAAGGAGGACTAGTGTAGATGGGACGTGTTGGTCAGTGTGGGCAATTTGGGCCGAAGGGCCTGTTTCCACACTGTATGACTCTATGACTCTGTGACTCCACATTATTTCATTAGCATTCTATGTGATAATGTTTCCCAAAAACCATAATTATACCCGGCACCCTTGCTACTCTTGTGGCCCCATGGGGTGATATCCTTTGCCTGGTGTGAGGCGCGTCTTCACCACACTCTGCCTCCCGATGTCCAGCAGCAGAAGGAACCAAGACTGTGGTCCTCCCCCACAGAGCCTTGCCGTTGGCTGCACCGAGCTTCAGTGCGTCCCTCAGCATGCGTTTGGCCTCAGTCATTCGTAGAACCAGATTGAATGGCAACTTTCTAAAGGAAATGTAATATATTGTTTTAAAGAAGAAAGAAATAAGGTGACAGGGAAAAGGCAAGAGAGTGTGACTAATTGAATGGCTCCATCAAAGTGCGGACAGTGTGGACTGAATTGCCTTTCTCTGTGCTGTTTATCTTGTATCTGTACACTGTGGGTGGCTCGATTCTAATCTTGTACAGACGTTCACTGGAGTTTAGAAGGATGAGGGGCAATCTTATAGAAACATATAAAATTATAAAAGGACTGGACAAGCTAGATGCAGGAAAAATGTTCCCAATGTTGGGCGAGTCCAGAACCAGGAGCCACAGTCTTAGAATAAAGGGGAGGCCATTTAAGACTGAGGTGAGAAAAAAACATTTTCACCCAGAGAGTTGTGAATTTGTGGAATTCCCTGCCACAGAGGGCAGTGGAGGCTAAATCACTGGATGGATTTAAGAGAGAGTTAAATAGAGCTCTAGGGGCTAGTGGAATCAAGGGATAAGGGGAGAAGGCAGGCACGGGTTATTGATTGGGGACGATCAGCCATGATCACAATGAATGGCGATGCTGGTCATTGACGTCAATTGAAGTCAAAGAATCATAAAGTATGGAACCATGATCTTCAGAGATGCTGCCTGACCTGTTGAGTTACTTGGCCTATTTATTTACAGAAATAATAGGTTATCTTGGTCTGTCCAACTTGTCCATGCCGACTATGATGCCCCATCTACGCTAGTCCCAATTGCCCGCGTTTGGCCCATTATCCCTCCAAACCTTACCTGTCCGTGTACCTGCCCAAGTGCCTTTTCAATGCCATTATAGAACCTGAAGTGTTTTCATAAACTCAAAGTAAAGCTTACAATACACGGCATAGAAATGGTGTCAAGTTTCTTCCTTCTGAGAACTATTAGAGTGCATCACAATTAACTTGCTGTATTAATGTTCAGCGAGCTATTGATGAATATCCCTCATGATGGATTTCGAGCAATGATGCCTTTGGACACGTTGCTGGGAACTATTTCATGGTTTAATCCCGGTCTGAAATTTCCACCATTCGTTGTTGCCCAGGAAGGAATGAGAATAATTATCCTGGCTGCTTCAAAGAAAATAACAGGTTTTGATTTCCAAAATGAGCAGTTGCAGGTTGGTAAAGTCAAAACATTCTGTGATATGCATGCAATGTGGATATAAAGACTTGTGCAGGAAAAGGGCTAAGCTGGTTATTAACTTTCCATCACAACCAAGCAGCTATTTTTCAGTTTAGTTTAGTGTACAAAATCATGAGAGGAATAGATCGGGTAAACACACAGAATCTTTTGCCCAGAGGAATCGAGAACCAGAGGACATAGGTTAGAGGTAAAGGAAGGAATTGCAGATGCTGGTTTGCACCGAAGATTGACACAAAATGCTGGAGCAACTCCAACGGGTCAGGCAGCATCTTTGGAGAGAAGGAATGGGTGATGTTTCGGGTCGAGACCCTTCTTCAGTCTGAAGAAACCTGAGATGTCATCCATACCTCCTCTCCAGAGATGCTGCCTGTCTCACTGAGTTACTCCAACATTTTGTGTCTATCTTAGGTTTACGATGAGGCGGGAAAGATTTCATAGGAACCTGAAGGGTGACATCTTTACACAGTGGGTGGTGGGTGTATGGAACGAGCTGCCGGGTGAGATAGTTGAGGCAGAGAATATCGCAACGTTTAAGAAGCATTTAGATAGGTACATGAAGAGGATAGGTTTAGAGGGATATGGGCCAAACACAGGCAGGAGGGTTAGTGTAGATGGGGCATGTTGGTTGGCATGGGAAAGTTGAGCTGAAGGGCTTGTTTCCATGTTGTATGACTCTGCGACTTAAGTTTAGTTTAGATAAATTATATTATTGTCACGTGTACTGAGGTACGGATTTAAGTTAGTTAGGTTACTGTGGAGATTATAGCATGGAAACAGGACCTTCTCCCCACCTAATCCGTGCTGACCATCGATCACCTATACACTAGTTCTATGTTATCCTAGTTTCACATCCTACACAATGGGGGCAATTTACCGGAGCCAATTAACCTACAAACCTGCACGTTTCTGGAATGTGGGAGGAAATTGGAGAAAACCCACGTGGTCACAGAGAGAACATACAAAGTCCGTACAGACCATAGTCTAGATCAAACCTGGGTCTCTGGCGCTGTACGGCAGCAGCTCTACCCGCTGTGCAACTGTGCCGCAGTGAAAAACTTTTGTTTGCATGCTAGCCAGTCAAAGAAAAGACTAGACATAAAACATGACCACAATCAACAGAAAAATGGAACTGCATATGCTGGTATATTGATTAGAAAACAAAGTGCTAGAGTAACCCAGCGGTGCAGGCAGCAACTCTGGAGAACATGGGTAGGTGACGGGTAAGTCCCGAGAGCAACCAAAGCAGTTTGCACACAATGCTGGAGTTACTCAGCACGGCAGGCAGCATCTCTGGGGAGAAGGAATGGGAGAGTAGGAATGGGTGACCATTTAGCAAACACTTTAATTCTCCTTCCAATTCCCACGCTGACCTTTCTGTCGTAGGCCTCTTGCATTGTCAGAATGAGGCTAAATGCAAATTGGAGGAACAGCATCTCATACTTTGCTGGTTTGCATCCCTCTCTCTCCATCCCTCTCCCACCCAAGTAACAGCAGCTTTTCTTCCTCACCTCGCAAACAGCTAACAATGCCCTGTTTCCTTTATCATTGTTGCTTTTTTGCATATCTTTCATTCATTTGTTCTATATCTCTCTACATCATAGTCTATATCTCGTTTCCCTTTCCTGTGACTTTCGGTCTGAAGAAGGATCTCGACTCGAAACGTCACCAATTCCTTCTCTCCAGAGATGCTGTCTGTCTTGTCGAGTTATTCCAGCATTTTGTGTCGATCTTTGGTTTAAACCAGCATCTGCAGTTCCTTCCTACACAAAGTTTACTTGGAGGTTGTAGTGTTGAATAGCTTGGTGGCTGCAGTGAAGAAGCTGTTCCTGAATCTGGACGTTACAGTTCCCTGATTCATATATCTTCTTACTGGTGGCAAGTGTGAAATGAGAGCGTGGCCAGGGTGGTGTGGGTCTTTGATGAAGCTGCCGGCCTCTTTGACCTCCTGTCGATGTCTTCGATGGTGGAGTGGTCAGTGCCCGTGAGAGAGTGGGCAGTTTTCACCACATTTTGTCATCTACTTCAATTCTGGACATTCGAGTTGTCATAGCATAGAAATGGTGTCAAGTTTCTTCCTTCTGAGAACTATTAGAGTGCATCACAATTAACTTGCTGTATTAATGTTCAGCGAGCTATTGATGAATATCCCTCATGATGTATTTCGAGCAATGATGCCTTTGGACACGTTTGCTGGGAACTATTTCATGGTTTAATCCCGGTCTGAAATTTCCACCAGTCGTTGTCGCCCAGGAAGGAATGAGAATAATTATCCCCTGTTATCCTGGCTGCTTCAAAGAAAATAACAGGTTTTGAGTTCCAAAATGAGCAGTTGCAGGTTGGTAAAGTCAAAACATTCTGTGATATGCATGCAATGTGGATATAAAGACTTGTGCAGGAAAAGGGCTAAGCTGGTTATTAACTTTCCATCACAACCAAGCAGCTATTTTTCAGTTTAGTTTAGTGTACAAAATCATGAGAGGAATAGATCGGGTAAACACACAGAATCTTTTGCCCAGAGTAGAGGAATCGAGAACCAGAGGACATAGGTTAGAGGTAAAGGAAGGAATTGCAGATGCTGGTTTGCACCGAAGATTGACACAAAATGCTGGAGCAACTCCAACGGGTCAGGCAGCATCTTTGGAGAGAAGGAATGGGTGATGTTTCGGGTCGAGACCCTTCTTCAGTCTGAAGAAACCTGAGATGTCATCCATTCCTCCTCTCCAGAGATGCTGCCTGTCTCACTGAGTTACTCCAACATTTTGTGTCTATCTTAGGTTTACGATGAGGCGGGAAAGATTTCATAGGAACCTGAAGGGTGACATCTTTACACAGTGGGTGGTGGGTGTATGGAACGAGCTGCCGGGTGAGATAGTTGAGGCAGAGAATATCGCAACGTTTAAGAAGCATTTAGATAGGTACATGAAGAGGATAGGTTTAGAGGGATATGGGCCAAACACAGGCAGGAGGGTTAGTGTAGATGGGGCATGTTGGTTGGCATGGGAAAGTTTGAGCTGAAGGGCTTGTTTCCATGTTGTATGACTCTGCGACTTCAAGTTTAGTTTAGATAAATTATATTATTGTCACGTGTACTGAGGTACGGATTTAAGTTAGTTAGGTTACTGTGGAGATTATAGCATGGAAACAGGACCTTCTGCCAACCTAATCCGTGCTGACCATCGATCACCTATACACTAGTTCTATGTTATCCTAGTTTCACATCCTACACAATGGGGGCAATTTACCGGAGCCAATTAACCTACAAACCTGCACGTTTCTGGAATGTGGGAGGAAATTGGAGAAAACCCACGTGGTCACAGAGAGAACATACAAAGTCCGTACAGACCATAGTCTAGATCAAACCTGGGTCTCTGGCGCTGTACGGCAGCAGCTCTACCCGCTGTGCAACTGTGCTGCAGTGAAAAGCTTTTGTTTGCATGCTAGCCAGTCAAAGAAAAGACTAGACATAAAACATGACCACAATCAACAGAAAAATGGAACTGCATATGCTGGTGTATTGATTAGAAAACAAAGTGCTAGAGTAACCCAGCGGTGCAGGCAGCAACTCTGGAGAACATGGGTAGGTGACGGGTAAGTCCCGAGAGCAACCAAAGCAGTTTGCACACAATGCTGGAGTTACTCAGCACGGCAGGCAGCATCTCTGGGGAGAAGGAATGGGAGAGTAGGAATGGGTGACCATTTAGCAAACACTTTAATTCTCCTTCCAATTCCCACGCTGACCTTTCTGTCGTAGGCCTCTTGCATTGTCAGAATGAGGCTAAATGCAAATTGGAGGAACAGCATCTCATACTTTGCTGGTTTGCATCCCTCTCTCTCCATCCCTCTCCCACCCAAGTAACAGCAGCTTTTCTTCCTCACCTCGCAAACAGCTAACAATGCCCTGTTTCCTTTATCATTGTTGCTTTTTTGCATATCTTTCATTCATTTGTTCTATATCTCTCTACATCATAGTCTATATCTCGTTTCCCTTTCCTGTGACTTTCGGTCTGAAGAAGGGTCTCGACTCGAAACGTCACCAATTCCTTCTCTCCAGAGATGCTGTCGAGTTATTCCAGCATTTTGTGTCGATCTTTGGTTTAAACCAGCATCTGCAGTTCCTTCCTACACAAAGTTTACTTGGAGGTTGTAGTGTGGAATAGCTTGGTGGCTGCAGTGAAGAAGCTGTTCCTGAATCTGGACGTTACAGTTCCCTGATTCATATATCTTCTTACTGGTGGCAAGTGTGAAATGAGAGCGTGGCCAGGGTGGTGTGGGTCTTTGATGAAGCTGCCGGCCTCTTTGACCTCCTGTCGATGTCTTCGATGGTGGAGTGGTCAGTGCCCGTGAGAGAGTGGGCAGTTTTCACCACATTTTGTCATCTACTTCAATTCTGGACATTCGAGTTGTCATAGCATAGAAATGGTGTCAAGTTTCTTCCTTCTGAGAACTATTAGAGTGCATCACAATTAACTTGCTGTATTAATGTTCAGCGAGCTATTGATGAATATCCCTCATGATGGATTTCGAGCAATGATGCCTTTGGACACGTTGCTGGGAACTATTTCATGGTTTAATCCCGGTCTGAAATTTCCACCATTCGTTGTCGCCCAGGAAGGAATGAGAATAATTATCCCCTGTTATCCTGGCTGCGTCAAAGAAAATAACAGGTTTTGATTTCCAAAATGAGCAGTTGCAGGTTGGTAAAGTCAAAACATTCTGTGATATGCATGCAATGTGGATATAAAGACTTGTGCAGGAAAAGGGCTAAGCTGGTTATTAACTTTCCATCACAACCAAGCAGCTATTTTTCAGTTTAGTTTAGTGTACAAAATCATGAGAGGAATAGATCGGGTAAACACACAGAATCTTTTGCCCAGAGGAATCGAGAACCAGAGGACATAGGTTAGAGGTAAAGGAAGGAATTGCAGATGCTGGTTTGCACCGAAGATTGACACAAAATGCTGGAGCAACTCCAACGGGTCAGGCAGCATCTTTGGAGAGAAGGAATGGGTGATGTTTCGGGTCGAGACCCTTCTTCAGTCTGAAGAAACCTGAGATGTCATCCATTACCTCCTCTCCAGAGATGCTGCCTGTCTCACTGAGTTACTCCAACATTTTGTGTCTATCTTAGGTTTACGATGAGGCGGGAAAGATTTCATAGGAACCTGAAGGGTGACATCTTTACACAGTGGGTGGTGGGTGTATGGAACGAGCTGCCGGGTGAGATAGTTGAGGCAGAGAATATCGCAACGTTTAAGAAGCATTTAGATAGGTACATGAAGAGGATAGGTTTAGAGGGATATGGGCCAAACACAGGCAGGAGGGTTAGTGTAGATGGGGCATGTTGGTTGGCATGGGAAAGTTGAGCTGAAGGGCTTGTTTCCATGTTGTATGACTCTGCGACTTAAGTTTAGTTTAGATAAATTATATTATTGTCACGTGTACTGAGGTACGGATTTAAGTTAGTTAGGTTACTGTGGAGATTATAGCATGGAAACAGGACCTTCTGCCAACCTAATCCGTGCTGACCATCGATCACTAGTTCTATGTTATCCTAGTTTCACATCCTACACAATGGGGGCAATTTACCGGAGCCAATTAACCTACAAACCTGCACGTTTCTGGAATGTGGGAGGAAATTGTAGAAAACCCACGTGGTCACAGGGAGAACAAACAAAGTCCGTACAGACCATAGTCTAGAACAAACCTGGGTCTCTGGCGCTGTACGGCAGCAGCTCTACCCGCTGTGCAACTGTGCCGCAGTGAAAAACTTTTGTTTGCATGCTAGCCTGTCAAAGAAAAGACTAGACATAAAACATGACTACAATCAACAGAAAAATGGAACTGCATATGCTGGTGTCTTGATTTGAAAACAAAGTGCTGGAGTAACCCAGCGGTGCAGGCAGCAACTCTGGAGAACATGGGTAGGTGACGGGTAAGTCCCGAGAGCAACCAAAGCAGTTTGCACACAATGCTGGAGTTACTCAGCACGGCAGGCAGCATCTCTGGGGAGAAGGAATGGGAGAGTAGGAATGGGTGACCATTTAGCAAACACTTTAATTCTCCTTCCAATTCCCACGCTGACCTTTCTGTCGTAGGCCTCTTGCATTGTCAGAATGAGGCTAAATGCAAATTGGAGGAACAGCATCTCATACTTTGCTGGTTTGCATCCCTCTCTCTCCATCCCTCTCCCACCCAAGTAACAGCAGCTTTTCTTCCTCACCTCGCAAACAGCTAACAATGCTGTTTCCTTTATCATTGTTGCTTTTTTGCATATCTTTCATTCATTTGTTCTATATCTCTCTACATCATAGTCTATATCTCATTTCCCTTTCCTGTGACTTTCGGTCTGAAGAAGGATCTCGACTCGAAACGTCACCAATTCCTTCTCTCCAGAGATGCTGTCTGTCTTGTCGAGTTATTCCAGCATTTTGTGTCGATCTTTGGTTTAAACCAGCATCTGCAGTTCCTTCCTACACAAAGTTTACTTGGAGGTTGTAGTGTTGAATAGCTTGGTGGCTGCAGTGAAGAAGCTGTTCCTGAATCTGGACGTTACAGTTCCCTGATTCATATATCTTCTTACTGGTGGCAAGTGCGAAATGAGAGCGTGGCCAGGGTGGTGTGGGTCTTTGATGAAGCTGCCGGCCTCTTTGACCTCCTGTAGATGTCTTCGATGGTGGAGTGGTCAGTGCCCGTGAGAGAGTGGGCAGTTTTCACCACATTTTGTCATCTACTTCAATTCTGGACATTCGAGTTGTCTCACACTGCCAGAGACCCGGGTTCAATCCTGACGTCGGGTGGGTGCCGTCGGTGCAGAGTTTGAATGTTCTCCCTGTGACCGCGTGGATTTTGTCCAGGTGCTCCGGTTTCTTGCCACATCCCAAAGACGCGCAGGTTTGTTGGTTAATTGGCCCTCTGTAAATTGTCCCCAGTGTGTAGGGAGTGGATGCAAAAGTGGGAAAACATAGAACTAGTGGGAACGGGTGATCGATGGTGGGCTGAAAGTCCTGTTTTCATGCGGTATCACTAAAACCAAAAGAAAACTTAAAGATGTGTGCATGGTCTCTGTTTAAACGAATCACTGTTTATATCAGTGGTGATAGAATGAGGCTAGTTATGTCCACAGTGCAAGGTAGAATCATAGAGTCATAGAGTGATACAGTGTGGAAACAGGCCCATCAGCCCAACTCGCCCACTCCGGCCAACAATGTCCCAGCTACACTAGTCCCACTTACCTGCGCTTGGTCCATATCCCTGCAAACCTGTCCCACTTGGCCGATGTTCCTTTCCCCTCAAATAACCAGCTCCAGTCAACTTGAGCGAGACCTTCTCTCTCACACCCACAAAGTTGGCCTTACCCCAGTTGAGCATTTTAACACGTGGACCCTCTCTGTCCCTATCCATAACAACCTTAAACCTAATCGAACTGTGGTCACTGGTCCCAAAAGGCTCCTCCACACACACGTCATTAACTTGCCATTCCCAATTTCCCAATACTAGATCCAGAGTTGCTCTCTCACCTGTGGGGGCCTCCACATACTGTCTAAGAAAACTCTCCTGAACACTTTTGATGAATTGCACCCCATCTAAACACTTCACGCTATGATTTTCCCAGTCTATATTGGGAAAGTTAACATCCCCAACTACAACAATCTTATTTGACCTGCAGCTGTCTGCAATCTCCCAGCACATTTGTTCTTCTAATTCCCGTTGACTATTCGGGGGACTATAGTACACCCCCAACAAGGTGATCATCCCTTTCTTGTACCTCAGCTCCACCCATATGGCCTCACTAGACGAACCGTCCGTAATGTCACCTCTGAACACAGCTGTGACATCCTCCTTAACCAACAATGCAAACCCTCTCCTCCTCTATTTCCCTCACCCTTGTCTCTCCTGAAGCTGCTTTACCCCCGGAACATTGAGCCGCCAGTCCTGACCCTCCCTTAACCAGGTTTCAGTCATAGCTACAACGTCCCAGTCGCTCGTACCTATCCATGCCCTCAGCTCATCTGCTTTACCCGTCAGGGCTCTTGCGTTAAAATACGTGAAGTTTAAACCAACCCTCCTTCCTCGCTCTCTGCCTTTCACCTGCCAATTCTGTCCACTAACCTTTCCCACAACACCCTCCATACCAACTTCTAGCCTCTCACGTGCCTCTGTCTTGCACGAGATCCCACCCCCTGCTGATCTAGTTTCAAACCCTCCCGTGTAGGATTAGCAAACCTTTCCGCTAGGATATTGGTGCCCCTCCAGTTTAGGTGCAATACGTCCCTTTAATCACCCCTGCCCTGGAAGAGATCCCAATGATCCAGAAATCTGAATCCCTGCTTCCTGCGGCAATTCCTCAGCCACACATTCATTTCCCCAATCTTTCTATTCTTACCTTCACTAGCACGAGGTACTGGAAGTAATCCTGAGATCACTACCCTGCAGGTCCTGGTTTTCAGTCAATTCCGTCAATTCTTGTTGCAGAATCTTCTTCCTCTTCCAACCTATATCAATTGTGTCAACATGCACACAAACTCCGGCTGCTCCCTTGCACTCTTGAGGATGCCGTGCAGCCGCTCCGAGGCATCCTGGACCCTGGCACCATGGAGGCAACACACCATCCTGGAGTCTCGCCTGCTGCCGCAGAATCTCCTCTGACAATGGAGTCTCCCACCACTATGGATCTGCCTGAGGTAGGATTGCAAAGGTGGTGCAATGGAACAGATTACAGTACAGCCCAGGAACAGGCCCTTCAGCCCACAATATCTGCGCTGACCACGATGCCAAGCTAACTTCCTCCGTCTGCATGTGATGCATATCCCTCCATTCCCTGCATATCCATGTGCCTATCCAAAAGCCTTAAAAACGCCACTATCGTATTTACCTCCGCCACCACCCCTGACAGCTTGATCCAGGCCCCCACCGCTCTGTGTGTAAAAAAACTTCCTCTGCACATCTCTGATAAACTTTGCCCCTCTCGCCTTTGATAGTTCCACCCGGGGGAAAAAGATTCTCACTGTCTACCTTTGATATACTTCTATCAGGTCTCCATGCACCCTCTGACATTCCAGAGAAAATAATCCAGGTTAGTCCAACCCTTCCATTCCCTGTATATCCTGTGGCTATCTAAACGCATTATATTTGAGGAATTCCCTGCCACAGAGGGCAGTGGAGGCAAATCACTGGATGGATTTAAGAGAGAGTTAGATAGAGCTCTCGGGGCTAGTGGAATCAAGGGATATGGGGAGAAGGAAGGCACAGGTTATATATTGGGGACAATCAGCCGTGATCACAATGAATGGCAGCACTGGCTCATAGGGCCGAATGGCCTCCTCCTGCACCTATTTTCTATGTTTCTATTGCCACTGTTCTATCCGCCTCTGCCATCCTTGGGAGGGCATTACAGAAACCCTGCACTCTGTTATTAAAATCTTGCCCCACACATCCACTTTCCCTCTGCTTTTCAAAATCCTATACATTGTCATCTAGTCACGGGGAGAAGGCAGGAAAATGGTGTTGCAAGGGAAAGATAGATCAGCCATGATTGAATGGCACCCAATGTGCAAAATGGCCTAATTCTGCTCAGATTACGATGAACATGTCTCCCCTCAGCTTCCGATCCTCCAGGGAAAACAATCCAAGTTTGTCCAACCTCTCATAGCTAAAGATAGACACAAAAAGCTGGAGTAACTCAGCGGGACAGGCAGCATCTCTGGAGAGATGGAACGGATGACGTTTCGGGTCGAGACGCTACTTCAGACTGGTTTTTTTGCATTAAATTATAATTTTTAATTTATTGAAGTTTTTTTGTTCATCTATTATATTATCTGTTAAGTGTAATGTTTAAAAACCTGTTGTGCTGCTTGCTGTCAGGAAGAGTTTAATTGTTCCAGAGAAACTTATCCAAATCTGACCAACCACTCCCTGTAGCTAAATACACTCAATCAAAGGGTGGTGCTGGCACAAAGGGCCGAATGGCCTACTCCTGCACCTATTGTCTATTGTCTATTCCATTAATAACTTTCTGCCTGAGCGTTTATTGGTCTTTTTACTGGTGCAGGGAGAATGCCGATACTTAAAAATAGCTGACACTAAGTGCTGGAGTAACTCCCCAGGTCAGGTAGCATCTCTGCATCGTTTCATGTTGGAAGAAGGGTCCCAGATAAACTCAGCGGGTCAGGCAGCATCCGTGGAGGGCCGCAACCTACAACGTCACCTACCCATGTTCTCCAGAGATGCTGCCTGCACCGCTGAGTTACACCAGCATTTTGTATTCTAATCAAGACACCAGCATATGCAGTTCCATGTTTCTGTTGATTGTGGTCATGTTTCATGTCAAGTCTTTTCTTTGACTCGCGACCATGCAAACAAAAGCTTTTCACTGCGGCACAGTTGCACAGTGGGTAGAGCTGCTGCCGTACAGCGCCAGAGACCCAGGTTTGATCTAGACAATGGTTTGTACGGACATTGTATGTTCTCTCTGTGACCGCGTGGGTTTTCTCCAAATTCCTCCCACATTCCAGAAACGTGCAGGTTTGTAGGTTAAATTGCCCCCCACTGTGTAGGATGTGAAACTAGGATAACATAGAACTAGTGTATAGGTGATCGTTGGTCAGCACAGATTAGGTGGGCCGAAGGTCCTGTTTCCATGCTATATCTCTAAAGTAAACTAAACTAACTTAAAACTGTACCTCAGTACACGTGACAATAATATATTAAACTAACCTAAACTTGAGTCACAGAATCATACAACATGGGAACAAGCCCTTCAGCTCAACCTGCCCACGTCAACTAACATGCCCCATCTACACTAGTCCCTCCTGCCTGTGTTTGGCCCAATATCCATCTAAACCTATCCTATCCATGTACCTGTCTAAATATTTATTAAATGTTGCGATAGTACCTGCCTCAACTACCTCCTCCAGCAGCTCGTTCCATATATCCACCACCCTTTGTGTAAAAAAGTTACCCCTCAGGTTCCTATTAAATCTTTCCCACCTCACCTTAAACCTGAGATAGACACAAAATGATGGAGTAACTCAGTGGGACAGGCAGCATCTCTGGAGAGGAGGAGTGGGAGAAGTCTCAGGTTTCTTCTATGGGTGCTGTCTGTAAGAAGTCTGTACGTTCTCCCCGTGACCATGTGGGTTTTCCCCAGGTGCTCCAGTTTCCTCCCACACTCCAATGTCGTGCAGTTTTGTAGGCTAAATGGGTTGGTATAATTGTAAATTGGCCCTATTGTTTGCAGGATCGTGTAGGCGTGCGGGGAACGCTGGTCGGTGTGGACCCGGTGGGCCGAAGGGCCCGTTTCTGCGCTGTATCTCTAAACTAAACTAAACTAAATTAAATTAAACTAAGCCTGATCAAAAGTATGACAGTGATGGGTTTTGAATATTGACGGATGCAAAATATTTAAGATCATATCGAGAGGAGATTAGAGGGAGTGTCAGTCCTGATTATCACCCATGCGGGAGACTGCGATTGTCTTGGAACAACCAGAAGTAGAATGATCTGTTCAGAGCTAAGAAAGAATAGAGATGCGATTTTTTGATAACACCACTGGCACTGCAAACAAGTGTGGGGGGGGGGGGGGGGGGGGGGGGGAGCAATTGAGGAGGAAATTGGCAAGAAAATTGCAGGATAGTTCAAAAGCCAGGGACTTCACGTCTCCAAATGTAGACTGGCTTACGCATAACATCAGGGGAAAAGAGGGGACGAGTTTCTGAAGTGTGTTTAGGACAACTTTCTGAATTAACAAGGTAAGCCACGTTGCGTGACTTGAAGCAAGCAGATGGCCAAGTGGTGCGAGTATCAGTCAGGCAACATTGAGGAATCATTCACCATATCACCATCAGTTTCAAACAGGGTGGAAACTAAATGCTGGAGTAACTCAACGGGACAGGCAGCATCTCTGGGGAGAAGAAATGGGTGACTTTTCGGGGCGAGACCTTTCTTCAGACAGTTTTAGACAGGGTATGACAAAGCAAATTAAAGCAATCAATCTAACTTGAAGAAAATATTGCCAAAATTTGAGCTGTAGGGAGCTGTTGGGCAGGCTAGTGTCACCCCAGGTCAGGTAGCATCTCTGCATCGTTTCATGTTGGAAGAAGGGTCCCAGATAAACTCAGCGGGTCAGGCAGCATCCGTGGAGGGTCGCAACCTACAACGTCATCTACCCATGTTCTCCAGAGATGCTGCCTGCACCGCTGGGTTACTCCAGCACTTTGTATTCTAATCAAGACACATGTTCCATGTTTCTGTTGATTGTGGTCATGTTTCATGTAAAATCATTTCTTTGACTCGCGACCATGCAAACAAAAGCTTTTCACTGCGGCACAGTTGCACAGTGGATAGAGCTGCTGCCGTACAGCGCCAGAGACCCAGGTTTGATCTAGACTATGGTCTGTATGGACATTGTATGTTCTCCCTGTGACCGCGTGGGATTTCTCCAATTTCCTCCCACATTCCAGAAACGTGCAGGTTTGTAGGTTAATTGGCTCTGGTAAATTGCCCCCATAGTGTAGGATGTCAAACTGGGATAACATAGAACTAGTGTATAGGTGATCGTTGGTCAGCACGGATTAGGTGGGCTGAAGGTCCTGTTTCCATGCTATATCTCTAAGGTAAACTTAACTAACTTAAAACTGTGCCTCAGTACACGTGACAATAATATAATTAAACTAATCTAATGCTGTCACTGAGTCATACAACATGGGAACAAGCCCTTCAGCTCAACCTGCCCACGTAAACTAACATGCCCCATCTACACTAGTCCCTCCTGCCTGTGTTTGGCCCAATGTCCATCTAAACCTATCATATCCATGTACCTGTCTAAGTACTTCTTAACTGTTCCGATAGTACCTGCCTCAACTACCTCCTCCAGCAGCTCGTTCCATACATCTACCACCCTTTGTGTAAAAAAGTTACCCCTCAGGTTCCTATTAAATCTTTCCCTCCTCACCTGAAACCTGAGATAGACACAAAATGCCGGAGTAACTCAGTGGGACAGGCAGCATCTCTGGAGAGGAGGAGTGGGAGAAGTCTCAGGTTTCTTCTACGGGCGCTGTCTGTACGAAGTTTGTACGTTCTCCCCGTGACCACGTGGGTTTTCCCCAGCTGCTGCAGTTTCTTCCCACACTCCAAAGACGTGCAGGATTGAAGGCTAATGGGCTTGGTATAATTGTAAATTGACCCTAGTGTGTGCAGGATAGTGAAGGCGTCGGGGAACGCTGGTCGGTGTGGACCCGGTGGGCCGAAGGGCCCGTTTCCGCGCTGTATCTCTAAACTAAACTAAACTAAATTAAATTAAACTAAGCCTGATCAAAAGTATGACAGCGATGGGTTTTGAATATTGACGGATGCAAAATATTTAAGATCATATCGAGAGGAGATTAGAGGGAGTGTCAGTCCTGATTATCACCCATGCGGGAGACTGCGATTGTCTTGGAACAACCAGTAGTAGAATGATCTGTTCATAGCTAAGAAAGAATAGAGATGCAATTTTTTGATAACACCACTGGCACTGCAAACAAGTGGGGGGGGGGGGAGCAATTGAGGAGGAAATTGGCAAGGAAATTGCAGGATAGTTCAACAGCCAGGGACTTCACGTCTCCAAATGTAGACTGGCTTACGCATAACATCAGGGGAAAAGAGGGGACGAGTTTCTGAAGTGTGTTTAGGACAACTTTCTTAATTAACAAGGTAAGCCACGTTGCGTGACTTGAAGTAAGCAGATGGAAAGTGGTGCGAGTATCAGTCAGGCAACATTGAGGAATCATTCACCATATCACCATCAGTTTCAAACAGGGTGGAAACTAAATGCTGGAGTAACTCAGCGGGACAGGCAGCATCTCTGGAGAGAAGAAATGCGTGACTTTTCGGGTCGAGACCTTTCTTCAGACAATTTTAGACAGGGTATGACAAAGCAAAATTAAAGCAATCAATCTAACTTGAAGAAAATATTGCCACAATTTGAGCTGAAGGGAGTGGTTGGGCAGGCTAGGAATTTATTCCTTGGAGCACAGGAGGCTGAGAGGTGAAGTGTATAAAATCACAAGGGAAATGGATGGGATGAATGCACAGGGTCATTCACCCAGAGTAGTGGAATCAGGAACCTGGGATATAGGTTTAAGGTAAGAGTGGAACGATTTATTTGGAACCTGAGGGGCTACTTTTTACATAGAGGGTGGTGGGTATATGGAACGAGCAGCCAGAGGAGGTAGTTGAGGCAAGTACAATAACAATATTTAAAAGTCGCTTGGACAGGTACATGGTTAGGGAAGGTTGAGATTGGATATGGGCCAACATGGGCATTTGAGACAAGGGTAGATGGGGTATCTTGGTCAGCATGGACGAGTTGGGCCAAAAGGCCTGCTTCTTTGCATTATGGCTCTGTGACTATGACTTGTTTAGAGAGAGGCGACTTTCAATGGGGTGAGGAGATCTGGCCCAGGTTTATTGGAATCAATCAAAACACAAATTGTTATAGTAACTCAGCGGGTCAGGCAGCTTTGTGGAGGGGGTGGATGGGCAAAGTTTCTGATCGGGACCCTTCGTCAGACTGGAATCATAGCTTGGTCGGTGAAAATGTATTTGGTAAATGGGTGACATTGAAAGTGGAGCTGTTTCAGCTAGGTTCTATGGGGAGGTAGAGGTCAGGGAAAGAGGGTAGTTTCCATGGCCAACTAAAATCTAGGGAGTAAAATAGAGCAGAATGTTAAAGTTTGATATTAGGGCGGCACAGAGACCCGGGTTAGAGCCTGACTACGGGTGCTGTCTGTACGGAGTTTGTACGTTCTCCCTGCAACCACGTGCGTTTTCTGCCCGTGCTCTGGTTTCCTCCCACACTCCAAGGACCTACAGGCCTGTAGCTTAATCGGCTCATAAAATTGTAAAATGTCCCCAAGTGTGTGGGATGGTGGTAGTGTCCAAGGTGATCGCTGGTTGATGCAGACTAAGTGGGCCGAAGGACCTTTCTCTACTCTGTATCTCGAAAGTAAAGTCTAAAGCAGGGGTGGGGAACCTTCACATATTGGAATGCCACATTAAGTTAGCTGTAATCTAATAAGGCCGCATCCAAGATACTTCAAAATGTACATTATTTTGTTAAAATAGCCCTCATGACTAATAAAAAGGTTTGTGCTACAAAATTTGGATTCATTCAAAAGGCCGACCTTAATGACTTAGAAGGCCGCAGGTTACCCACCCCTGGTCTAAAGACTAAAGTCAAATGCCACCTATCCAGAGACGCTGCCTGACCCGTTCAGTTCTCCAGCACTTTGTGGGGTTTTTTTGTGAACCAGCATCTGTAGTTCCTTATACCTCCAGTTTATTAATGGACATGGATACGAGGAAATGTTCAGAGACAAAACGGAGTGATTACATTTATTAATAATCTTTTCCTGGATTAAACTATACACTATTTCACCACAGACCCTGTTTTTGTTCGCGTTTTGTGATTGAGTGCTTTTATTATAAAGGAATGCCGCTGTAACTTTGCAATGCTCCCACTGATGAGATGTGGCTAAGTGTGACTTTGGGCGAATTGCTGTAAATGGGATCATTCACAGATTGGATAATTATGTCGCTCATTGTAATTGAAAGATAAAATGACACCTCATACTTGATCCCACCGTCAAATGCATAATAAGGAAGGTGAAATTTAATATTCCTTGTTTGAAGATTACAGTGCTCAAATAAGCAGTTTCCACTGACTCTCATATAAGCAAACACACGCATAAACGATATGTGCATTTCTTCCATTTATTGTCCATCATCATTGATTTTCAGTGGAGGTAAGCTGCCTTCAAGAATTCTTCTCCAGTATGAAGGGTCCCGACCCTGATACATCACCCAGCCTTTTTCTCCAGAGATGCTGCCTGACACCGCTGAGATACACCAGCACTTTGTGTCTATCTTTGGTAGACTAGAGGTGCCGCATGATGGTAGCCTCTGCCTACAGTCTGTCTGTTTTTTCTATCTTTTTTTCATTTTTAGTTTGTTAGAAATTATGTTCTGAAGGACTTTTTTAGTATTTCTATGTAGGGGAGGGGGGTAGGGTAGGGGGAAACCATTTCCCTGTCACTTCCTGGCGAGGACGCGACTATTCTCCAAGTCGCGTCCTCGCCTCCCTCTCGCGGCCTACCAACTGGATTGACACGGCCTTTCCTGCCGGAGACTGGAGACGCAACACTGGATTCACCGCGGAGGAGGCGATGCCTTACCTGGATCGCCGTTTGAAGCTCCGGAGTGTTGGGCCCGCTGCTTCAACATCGCGGAGCTGTGGTTGCAGAGCTTCCAGCGCGGGCGGCGCTGACTAACATCGCGGAGCCCTGGGATCCTTTGCCGGGGGTCACCAACATTGATTCTCCGCCCAGCTTGGCCTGAGGACTTCGGGATCCACGGACTCCGGTAAGAAGTGGCCGATTCGGAGGTCCAAGCCACTGAGGATGTTCTCCCGTTCCGACGTCGGAGTTCCATCATCCCGGCAAGCGGGCCTGAACATCGGGCCTCCTGTAGCGGCGATTACGGAGGGCTCGGGAGGCACCGACCATGGGTGAACAACAGAGGAGGAGGACTGAACTTTGGTGCCTTCCCTCACAGCGGGAAACTTTGATACCGCTGCTTGGGGATGTTTATGTTAAAGACTATCGTGTTCTGTGCTCTTTATTTTATTCGTATGGCTGTATGGTGACCACACATTTCACTGTACCAATTGGTGCATGTGACAATGAATGTCTCTTGTCTTGTATAAACCAGCATCTGCAGTTCTTTATTTCCGTGTTCTGCCTTTATGAATTGTTACAACCCGTGAGAAGGTGCACCCACTGTGAAGATAGGTAGGAAGGTAGACAAAAGTGCTGGAGAAACTCAGCAGGTGCAGCATCATCTATGGAGCGAAGGAAATAGGCAACGTTTTGGGCCGAAACCCTTCCTCAGTCTGAAGAAGGGTTTCAGCCCGAAACGTTGCCTATTTCCTTCGCTCCATAGATGCTGCTGCACCCGCTGAGTTTCTCCAGCACTTTTGTCTACCTACGATTTTCCAGCATCTGCAGTTCCTTCTTAAAAACAAGTTAGAGGGGAAGTTGTGAGATTTAGACCCAGTGACAGGCTTGGATTGTTTTCTCTGGAGTGTTGGAGGTTGAGGGGAGACCGGATAGATGTATATAACATTATGGAAGGCATAGATACGATAGACAGTCATCCCAGGATAGAAATATCCAAGAATAGAGGGTGTTGTTTTAAGGGCAAAATCTAAGAGAAATGTGTGGAGCGAGTTTTTTACATGGAGAGTGGTGAACACAGAGAGGTTGGAACGTACTGCCAGGGGTGGTGGTGGAGGTAGGTACGATTGTGGCATTTATGAAGCTTTTTACATATGGATCAGGCACAGGAGATTAGATTAATGCCATTATGGTCAGCACGGATATTATGGGCTGAAGGGCCTGTTACTGCACTGTACTGTTCTATATTCTACATTAAGAAGCAGAGGTATATTTCCAGGACAGGTTGGTATATGATTCAAATGGGATGTGGCGGCGCTGCCTGGCAGCTGCGGCTCGCCTGCAGTCCGTCTGTTTTTTCTTTTCTTTTTTGTTTTCTTGTGTCTGTTTTGGTTAAATTTTAGTTTATTAGGCTGTGTATTCGTGTGTGCGTGTGGGGAGGGGGGTGGGAGGGTGGGAGAAACAAGGTTTTAGTCTCTCCCTTCGGGGGGATGTGACTTTTCTTGTCGTGTCCCCCGTCACCGTCTCCATCTGTGCTGAGGCCTAATGGCGGAGCTGGCGGCCTCGGAGCTGTGGCGGCATTCCAGCGTTACAGCGGCGGCGGCGGCACGGCTTCAGAGCTGTGGCGGTGTTACGGCGGCGACCCGGCTTCAGAGCTGTGGTGTTCCAGCGGCGACTCGGCTTCAGAGCTGTGGCGGCGTTCCAGTGGCGTCCGCGGACCCGGCTTCAGAGCTGTGGGTGTGGCGTTCCGGCGGCGGGCCCGGTTTCAGAGCTGTGGCGTTCCAGCGGCGGACCCGGATTCAGAGCTGTGGGTGTGGCGTTCCGGCAGCGGTCCCGGATTCAGAGCTGTGGGTGTGGCGTTCCAGCGGCGGACCCGGCTTCAGAGCTGTGGGTGTGGCGTTCCAGCGGCGGACCCGGCTTCAGAGCTGTGGGTGTGGCGTTCCGGCGGCGGGCCCGGTTTCAGAGCTGTGGCGTTCCAGCGGCGGACCCGGCTTCAGAGCTGCAGCGGTGTTCCAGCGATCCGGCAGCGGACCCGGCTTCAGAGCTGTGGCGGAGTTCCAGCGTTCCGGCGAGGGTGGTGGCGGCAGCCCGGCTTCGGAGGCTCGGCCGCGGGCCTAGTGGACGACAACATCAGATGCCTGGATCGCCTCAGCGCAGAGGGAGAACAAGGAGGGAAGAAGACAAAGACTTTAAGACTTTTTGCCTTCCACCACAGTGAGGAGGTGCCTGGTGAACTCACTGTGGTGGATGTTAAATATGTGTTTATTGTGTTTTGTTTTTTATTATATATATGACTGCAAGGCAACCAAATTTTGTTCAGACCGAAAGGTCTGAATGACAATAAAGGATACTTTGACTTTGACATGTTACTGGCGCTCAATGCTAAATGAGCCAAATGGAATTGTGTTTAGGAGATAGAGGCATAGCGAGGTACAGCAGGGAAACAGGCCGTTCAGCCCACTGCCTGTGACAACCCTCGACCACTCGTTTACACTAAAGGGCCTCTCCCACTTGGCCCTCATTTGGGTCACACAGGTGGCGTGTGAAGTTTCTGTGAATCCCAAAATCCTGGGGCGCCGCGCGCAACCGCGCATCACTGCCTATGCCACCACGCCTCACCACGCGCCATGCGCGCGTAATGCACGCCATGCACGCATCACGTGCACATCACGACGCACGCTTCGTGCATCGTGCGTCGTGACGCGTAAATGATGTCGCGTAAATAACGCGCAAATGACGCCCAGTGGGACAGGCCCTTAACCCTCCACCAATTTCACACTCTCATCAGCTCAGCCCACATTCTACCACTCAAGTCAAGAGCGTTTAATTGTCACATGTACCGACAATGGAACAATGATATTCTGACTTGCAGCTGCATAACAGACCTGTGAACAAGGTACGCATAGAAAACAAATTATAAACAAAAAAAACAAATAAATCAATAACACCAATATTAGTGCAACAAAGCCCATAGTCCTCAGTGCGACCAAAGACAGTTCCATAGTTCGCAGTTCAGTTTGCGATTTGTAGTGTTCAAGAGCCATTGTAGTGATGGTTGTTGGGAAGAAGCTATTCTTGAACCTGGAGACCACAGTCTGAAGAAGGGGCTCGACCCGAAACGTCACCCATTCCTTCTCTCCAGAGATGCTGCCTGTCCCGCTGAGTTACTCAAGCTTTTTGTGCCTATTCACAGTTTTCAAACTCATTTATCTTCTTCCTATGATCAACACTCCCTGCACACTCTGAGAAATGTACAGGGGGCCAATTAACTTACAAACCTGCATGTCTTTGGAATGTGGGAGGAAATCAGAGCACCCAGAATGAACCCATGAAGTTAGTATAGATTAGTTTATGTAGATGATATGTGTATACACCTTTAATTGATAGTAACGATGTCCATGCTAACCACTCCCCCCACCATTTAGTATAATTGCAACCCACACGCCCCTAGCTCGCTCTCTGGTGTTCGTGACAGACCACGTACAGCCAGGGCTATGTATGACGTGTGCTTAATAAAAGTACTGAAGACTTTAAGGTGTCTGTGAGCCTTCTTTACATGGTGTCAGAAGTGGGTGGTGTGATTGTAACATAATGCTCAAAGTCCCGTCGGAACACACTCCAGCGCATGATGCTCCAGCTACAACGCTTCACTTTCACAGTGGTTTATCGCAAGGGCAAGGACATGGTTGTTGCGGACACGCTGTCTCGGGCGCCTCTCTCATCCACAACCCAGCATCCGTACGAGACGTCCGATCTGATAATCCTGGGCGTGAACTTCGTGCCTTCCGGTCAGTTGAAGTCCCTAGCCGAGCACACGGCGGCAGACGCTTCGCTACAGCAGCTGGCCGCGATCATCAGGCAGGGTTGGCCAGACCGCCGTTCTTCCCTGCCGGCCGCACCGGAGCCTTACTTCTTGGTTCGTGACGAGTTGGTGCTGCGTGGTGGTGTGATTGTGAAGGGGCACAAGGTGGTGGTGCCCGAAGCACTACGGGAACAATACTTCGAGACCGCTCATCGTGGCCATCCCGGGGCCGAGGCGACCCTTTCTGTCGCTCAGAGCCAGTTCTTCTGGCCCGACATGCCTCGCTACTTCCGGGATAGGGTCTCCGCGTGCCCTACCTGTAACAGCCTCGCTCCACAACAACAGCAGCAGCCGCTCCTGCAGCAGCCAGCTGCTGACCTGCCATGGTCTGCGCTAGCAACCGACATCTTCGAGTGGCACGGAATTCCTGGTGCTTGTCAACTCTTACTCCAGCTGGTTTGAAGTTGACCAGCTCCACTCCCTCTCTTCCTCTGCAGTCATCGACAAGTTGCGCCGCCACTTTGCCACCTTCGGGTCCCCCGTCAGCCTGCAGTCGGACAACGGCAGCCAGTTCACCAGTGCCGAGTTCCGCGATTTTGCTGAGCGTTGGAACTTTCGTCATTACACCAGCAGCCCGGAATACCCACAGAGCAATGGACTGGCGAGCGCGCGGTCCGCAGTGCTAAAGGATTGTTGGAACGTTGCCGCCTATCCCGCTCTGACATCTACCTGGCCCTGCTGAACCTCCGCAACATCTCCCGCGACCATGCCCTGGGCTCCCCGGCTCAGTGACTCATGTCCCGAGTCACGAGGCCCACGGTCCCAGTGTCTCAGCAGTCCCTGTCCCCTTCCGTCTTTAAACCTGCCTTGGTCCGGGAACGCATTACCGAAAGACACAGTATCCAGAAGCGTTCCCACGACAGGTCTTGCTGTGTCCTCTGCCCTCTTCTCCCAGGCCAGGTCGTCCGTATGTGGTCCTCTTCTGGCCGTTCCAGGCTGGCCGTGGTCGTCGGCTCTGCCGGTTCCCCTCGTTCATACCTTGTCAACCGCGACGGAAGGGTGTACCGCCGGTCCCACCAGCATCTGCGGCTCGTGAACGAGCCTCTCCCACCCCCGGCGGCTCCGTATGCCCCCCCGCTGCCCCTGTCGCGGCCCTGTGCTTTGCCCGTTCCTCTGGGGCCGGCCTCCCCTCGTCCTCCTCCGGAGCGCCTCCCGGCTGCGGTCCCGCTTTCTCCGGCTTCCGCGCCCTTCTCTTCGCCTCCCTCCCCGCTGCCTTCATCGCCAGGGAGTTCTCCTGTCCGTAGCCCCCACCATGACCCGGCGTCCCCGCTTGTTCCCGTCGGGGAAGGAGGTGATGGCGAGGTGCGGACCCGGTCTGGTCGCCTGGTCAGGCCGCCGGTCCGTTACGGCGATTACGTGTGATCCTCTATCCCTGTGCTTTACTGTTTGCACTCACCCTGGCGCATGAGACGTGGTCGCCCTGTCACTCACTGTTTGTTTTGGTAGAGGAAGGATGTAGATGATATGTGTGTACACCTTTAATTGATAGTAACGATGTCCATGCTAACCACTCCCCCCACCATTTAGTATAATTGCAACCCACACGCCCCTAGCTCGCTCTCTGGTGTTCGTGACAGACCACGTACAGCCAGGGCTATGTATGACGTGTGCTTAATAAAAGTACTGAAGACTTTAAGGTGTCTGTGAGCCTTCTTTACAGTTTAGTTTAGGTTAGTTTAGTTTAGTTTAGGTTAGTTTAATTGAGAATTAGGGCATGGAAAGATTTCCTTCGGCCCTTCGAGTTCACGCTGACCATCAAACACCCATTCACACTCGTTCTATGTTATCTGACTTCCTACACGTTAGCGGTCATTTACAGAGGCAAATGTACCTACAAATCCTGCTCATCTTTGGGACTTGGAAGGAAACTGGTACACCATATGGGTACAAGCAAAGATCCTATAGCGGAGAAAGATGAACGTGCGGTCATGTGCAGATTCATGGGTAATTATAGGACCCATTTCCGTTACCAGCTTCCGGCCATCTTGCTTCCGCCCAAAGATAGGATCTTCGCTTCCTCCTCCGCACTCGTATCCAAATATCCTATAGCGGAGCAAGATGGACCATTCCTGCGAAAAAAAACAATCGACAATCGGCAATGTAGGCAATGTAGGCAACCCGACTTGTCTTTCTTCAGGTTCCCCATTAAGGAGGAAAGGTAAGAAAACATTTATTACTTCTGTGGCATATTGACATTTTTATTTAGCCTGTTCAATCTCTCACTGTCGTTAGATCATTGAGCTCAGTCGAGTCCTCAATGGCAACATCCGTGTAAAAATATTCTCCCAAGACCATTTTCTTTCTACCTTTCTGTTATTTAATGCAGAATAAGTACATATTGACTCTGTTTTATACTGAGAATTTTATTAAGTCTGCCCGAACTCTCACTGTAGTTCAGATCTTAGAGCTGGGTGCTCCCTTTTGTCTCAAATACAGTCGAGGCCTCATGGCAACACCCTTGTAAAAATCTTCTCCTCAAGAGCATTTTCTTTCTACTTCTCTGTTATTTCATGCAGACTAAGAACATATTGACTGCATAATATTTTCTGTAATTTCAGATGTCGACAGTGGATCCAGAATACTCGCCGACATGATCTCCTACACCGAACTGCGGAGTATTTGTCAAATAACTGCCATCTTATGTACATTGTGTGAAATTGGGACAAAACAATGCGAATTGCCATGTATTTATTGTTGTATCTACGTTGGGCGTTTTGCTCTATGGTGTAAGCAGGGGTGGGGCTGTCATTGTGTTACATACGCTGAGTTGTACATCACTTTCAATGGTTAGCTGATATGCTGAACACTGCAACCCTGTACATCTCACGCACAGAATAATGTGAATTATGTAAATCTTACCATGCATGTCAGAAATAAAGTGCTAACCATGTTAATGGATTTCTATTATAAATTATTTAAAATTGAGTGGGTTGGTGCAATATTGGTGCCATATGCTGCTAATGTGTCGTTATCAGATAGTCAGTGTTACAAAGAGAAATAAATCACAATAAAAGCGAAAAGATGTTCCTTCCACAGCGTGCGGGGAGTCTGGCTCGGATCAGCACGGCTGAGACACCAGAGTGAAGTTGCAGGGAGGTTTATAATGTTTTTTTATATTAATGTTGTCCCTTGACTAGTCTGAAATAAAGTTCATCATTTGATATAAAAATCGGAAGAAATGTAAATGTGTGTGTTATATTATTATATACGTCTATA
>CM069156.1:32454394-32608539 GCA_035221665.1 Okamejei kenojei | reverse complement strand
ATTTGATGGTTTGATAATAGTTATACTCAAATCCTTAGCCAAAGAATGGCAAGTATAACAGTGTGAACCGCTCTAAACAGTCTTGTGTTGCCACTTTTGGAAACAATGGAACTACCTACCATCATCTCCAAATGAATTGTTTGTAAAAAAGTGGAAAGGCAACAAATTCCTGATTAACTTTCCTCTTCTGATGGGCAACGGCTAATGCTAAAGAAAATTAAGTTCCCATCGCAGTACTGCTCGATTTAAAACCCATCTGAAATCCAAAGGAAACATTTCACTAATTGCACCCTAGAGATCCACAAGTTTATTAATTTATCTTTCGTCTTGGCCAAAAAGTACATCTTGGCGAAAGCTCCGATTCAAACTCATTCTGAACATTTGTACGAATAATGCAACTTAACATTTACCATACAATGCTTTACACAAGACTGCCTTTTCATAAAAAAGGATCGCTTGACACTTTTGTGCGTGTTGGGAGAGGTTGTGTGGGGATGTGGCAGAGGGGTGATATGGGGGGAGTGGGGGGGAGGGGGTGTGTGGGGGGAGGGTGTGTGGGGGAAGGGTGGTGGTGTGGGGTGTGTGGGTGGTGTGGGGGAGGGTGTGCTTGTATGGGTGTGGGTGTGGGGGGGTGGTGGGAGGGTTTGTGGGGAGGGTGTGTTGTGCAGGAGGGATTGGGGAGGGGGTGTGATGAAGAGGGTGGTGAGGGGAGGGGGGCGTGTGGGAGGTAGGAGGTGTGGTGGGGGGGAGGGGTGGTGTGGGGAAGGGGGAAGGAACAGGGGAGGAAGTAAAGGGGTGGTGTGGGTGTGTGGGGGGGAGGGTATTCGTGGGGGAGGAGGGGAGGGGGAAAGCCAATGAAGGGGGGTGTGTGGGAGGAAGGGAGACAGGGGGAAGGGGTGGGTTGTGTGGGGGGGAGGGGACACAGTTACTCAGAGGCCACCCACACAGCACCACCATTCAAATGTGATCACGCTGATCATCCCCAATCAGTACCCCGTACCAGCCTTTTCCCCAAATCCAGCATCACACAGCGCCTCCCGACTCCACCACAGCGGCTTTCCCCGACTTCCACAAAGCGGCTTTCACAACTCCATTCTTTGCGGACTCAATCAGCACGCCTCCGGGGGCTTTATCTCCTCAGGTGCCAGAAGGGGCGTTACCTCCATGGTAACCTGACAGGCGAGAAGAACAATCTGCTCAACTCATGATTTTTTTAAAGCTTCAAAAACCTTTCTCATATTTCACCAATCGGAACAAAACTGGAACGGTGCCCACCCCCCCCCCCCCCCCCCCCCCCCTTGGAACAGATGATAATGGTGATTAAGATGGCGAAAAGATTCTAGCGATATAGGTAGCGTTTTGGCGCACATTTAATAACAACGCATAACCGGCAGTGGTCACGATGAGAGTTTTAGTAATATTATAGATAGAAAATAATATTATAAGGCATGGATAAGGTAGACAGTTAGAACCCTTTTTACCAAGGGTAAATGTCAAAGACTGGATGATGTAGCTTTAAGGTGAGAGGAGCGAGTTTTAAAGCAGATGTGCCCAGGGAGGCTTTTACACAGAGGGTGTGGGTGCCTGGAATGTGATGCGCAGGGGTGTTGAGGAAATTGGATAATGATTGTGGCATTTGAGTTTTTAGATAGGCACGTGGATACACAGGAATGGAGGGGTGTGGATCACGTTGGAAGTAGATGAGATTCGTATTCTCTGGCATCATGGTTTTGCACGGATTACCTGCACCAGAAGGGGCTATCCAGTGCGTGTGCTTTTCCATGTTGCCTTTTTGGTATGGTAAACCAGAGCGAAGACTTACACATTAAAGGGAGGTGTCTCAGGTGTGTGTGGTAGTTTTAGTTTTTAAGTTTTAGAAGATACAGAGTCTGTCCAGGACCCCGACAGTCACGTTCATGTTAGGCAGAGGTTCACGTTGCAACCCCTCCAACCTCATCTACTGTATCCGTTGTTCAATGATGTGGACTCTTATACATCTGCGATCGTTCGCTTGAACGCCTTTCGCAAACCCTCGCCTGTAACTACCAGATCTCCCAGGTGCGGACACTTTAATTCGCCTTCCCATTCCTAAACAGACCCTTTCTGTCCTATTTTTCCCCCCACCTCCATTGTCGAGAGTGAGGCTAAACACAAATGGGGAAACAGTCATCTCATATTTCTCTCACTGGCAAACACTCAGGTAGCCCGACAATTCCCCCTCTCTCTCTTTCGAGCTCCCAGTTCAAACTCAACCAAGTCACACCAGCTTCTCATTTTCACCGTACAGACCAGCTAACAAGTGGCTTTTCCTTTACAGCATCATCGCAAGCTTTTGTGCATAACTTTTCATTCGTTGTTCTTTCTCTCTACTTATCACTGCCTATATCTCTCGATTCCCTTTAATCCTAACCATTCTGAAGAAGGTCGAGACCCAAACGTCACCCACATCCTTCCTCCAGAGATGCTGCCTGTCCCGCTGGAGTTACCCCAGCGCTTTGTTCAATCTTTGGTTCAAACCAGCATCTACAGTTTCCATCTTATAACATAAAATTTTTGGCAAGGGTACACCAAAAAAGCTGGAGAAACTCCAGCGGTGCAGCAGCATCTAAGGAGCGTAGGAGATAGGCGAAGTATCGGGTCGAGACCCTTCTTCAACTGGCAAGTTTGGCAGTTATTATTTGCAACTTGTCAGCGTGTCCTGACAATGATGAGCACATGGCAGCCTACCGTGTTGAATACTCTGGCCATTATATGACTCCAAAATGGACTTTCTTCTGGAGGCTAATGTCAAGACATTCCTCAGAGTCAAATGTATAAGACTTGAACTATTTGTATAGCCCCGAAATATGTCGGATTAATTTTTTTTTGCACTTTCTGTATTGTAATATATTTATTACTTGAATAAAGTCTATTTTAGAAATATTTTTTAAAAGTTAGAGCTTGACATCAACATGTTCACTCACATGTTGCGAAGTTAATGCCCTTCATCATGTACAATCCTGCGGCCCTCAATTGAGTAAATTTTTTTTTTTAATGTTTCTGCGACTACAGAGGCTCGTGTTTTTTCTCTGTGTTTTTTAGTTTAGTTTAGAGATATAATACGCAGAAACTAGTCCCTTTGGCGCAGCTGCGTTCCACGCTTGGCCAGAGATCCGCAGCCTAAAGCTATCTACACACAATAAGGGAATAATTTTAACCGAAGCTCAGTTAACCTATAAACCTGTACTCTTAGATTGTGGGAGGAAACCAAAGTTCTTGGAGAATACTCACGCAGGTCACAGGGTAGAACGTACAGACAATCTCACGCAGCCTAGATTCCAGACCCGGGTGTCTTGGGCTGTCAGCGCTGGAAGGCAGCAACTCTACAACTGCGCCTCTGTGCCGCACGTCATTATAATTCTTATTTTGTGGAACAAAAGGTTCGGACAACTTGAAGCCTGACCACAAGTAGGGATAACAACTATTTTGGAATGTGTAAGAAGGAATTGCAGATGCTGGTTTATACTGAAGATAGACACAAACAGTTGGAGTAACTCAGCGGGACAGGCAGAATCTCTGGAGAGAAGGAATGGGTGACGTTTCGAGTAGAGACCTTACTTCAGACTGAAGAAGGGTTGAGATTTAAAATGTCCAGAACCAGGGGTCACACTTAGAATAAAGGGGAGGTAATTTAAGACTGAGGTGATAAAAAACTTTTTCCCCCAGAGAGTTATGAATTTATGGAATTCCCTCCCACAGAGGACAGTGGAGGCCAAGTCACTGGATGGATTTAAGAGAGAGTTAGATAGAGCTCTAGGGACTAGTGGGATCAAGGGATATGTGGAGAAGGCAGGTACGGGTTATTGATAGGGGACGATCAGCCATGATCACAATGAATGGCGGTGCTGGCTCGAAGGGCTGAATGGCCTCCTCCTGCACCTATTTTCTATGTTTCTATGTTCTCTCCTGAAGGAAATCCACATTAGGCAGGAAATGGTGTTGGGTAGACTGATGGGACTGACGGTTGATAAATCCCCAGGGCCTGATGGTCTGCATCCCAGGGTACCTAAGGAAGTGGCTCCAGAAATCGTGGACGCATTGGTGATACTTTTCCAATGTTATATATATTCAGGATCAGGTTCCTGTGGATTGGAGGGTAGCTGATTTATCCCACCTTTTAAGAAAGGCAGGAGAGAGAAAAACCAAGGAATTTAGAAGACCACTTAGCCCGACATCGGTAGTGGGGAAGATGCTGGAGTCAATTAAAAAAGAATAGAGGCACATTTGGATAGCAGTAACAGGATCGGTCTGAGTCACATTGATACGAAGGGAAAATCTGCTTGACTAATCTTTGAAATTTTGAGGTATGTAACTGGGAAAATGGACAAGGGAGAGCCAGTGGATTTAGTGTTACCTGGACTTTCAGAAAGCATTTGTATATGGTATTGGGGGTAGAGTGCTGACATGGAGAGAACATGGTTGGTAGACAGGAAACAAAGAGTTAGGGGATAACGGGTTCCTTTCAGAATAGCAGCAGCAGTGACAGTGGAGAACCGCAAGGCGACGGTGCTTGGGTCCGCAGCTATTTACAATATACATCAATGAATCAGATGAAAGGATTCAAAGTAACATTAGCAAATTTGCAAATGACACAAATCTGGGTGGCAGTGTGAACTGAGAAGATGCTATGAGGAGATGGCAGTGACTTGGATGAGTGAGTGGTCAGATGCATGGCAAGATGGGTGAGTGGGCAGAGCATGGCAGATGCAGTTCAATGTCGATAATAGAGATTAACCACTCTGGTAGCAAAAACAGGAAGGCAGATTATTATCCAAATGGTGTCCATGTTGGGAAAAGGGAAAGTACAAACGGATATGGGGTCCTTGTTTCATCATCAATGATAGTAAGCATGCAGGTACAGCAGGCAGTGAAGAAAGAAAATGCATGTTAGCCTTCATAACAAGAGAGGATATGAGTATAGGAGCAAAGATGATCCTTCTGCATTGTAATAGGGCCCTAGTGAGACCACACCTTGGGGTATTGTGTTGCAGTTTTGTCACCCCTAATTTAAGAAGGACATTTCATGCTATTTAGAGTGTATGGCACCGTAAGTTTACAAGTTAATTTAAGGATGGCGGGACTGACATAAGCTGAGAGAATGGAGTGATTGGGCTGTATTCTCTGGAGTTTAGAAGGATGCGAGGGATCTCATTGAAACATATAAATTAGTAATTAAGGGATTTGGACACCTAGAGGCTAGAAGAAAACATGTTCCCGATGATTGGAGAGTTCCAGAACCAGGGCCACTGTTTTAAGAATAAGGAGTAAGCCATTTAGAACGAGACAAGGAAACACTTTTTCACACAGAGATGTGTGAGTCTTGGAATTCTCTTCTCAATGGGCGTGGTGGCCGGTCTCTCATGGATACTATTCAAGAGAGAGTAGATTGCGGAGTGAGGGGATATGGGAGAATGCAGACGGTAAACGGAATTGATATCAGCCATGATCACATTGAATGGCTGCTGCAAAGAGCCTGCACCTATTGTCTATTGACCTGAGAGCTGTCCCCTGTCCCTGCTGAGGTTACTCCAGCATTTTCATCTATCTTCACAATTTGGTATTCTGGGCACTAAAATACCTGATGGTAGGAAAGCAGAAGGGTAATGGTGGAAGTTTTGTTATCGCGACGGAGACTCATAACTAGTGGAGAGCCTCCACAGGTCGCTGCCTCAGGTCGCTTGCGCTCAGGGGTGCCTGGGCCTTTCTGTTTGTCACTGATGGCAATTGGTCATTGAGAAGTCCAATGATGTTGCATGCAAGGGCGGCGGCGTGGGAAAAGTGAGAGGACCAGGGAATCCTGTTACTTGTTCCATTCTGGGAGAAAGGGAACGAACATCTGCAGGATATCCAGATATAGGAAGCGCAACTTGATGGAATACGAATTGGCTTAATGGTAGGAACAAAGGATGATGTGAAGATTGTTTTTCAGACTAGTGGCCTAAGATTACAGTAAGTGCGTGCTCAGGGATCGGGGGCCCCCCCCCCCCTTTGTTGTTGTAGTTCATCTCAAATCATGTTTTGGAAGCTGACGATTAAAACAGGTAGACAAAAATGCTGGAGAAACTCCAGCGGGTGAGGCAGCATCTATGCAGCGAAGGGAATAGGTGACGTTTCAGGTTGAGACCCTTCTTCAGACTGATGTGAGGGTGGGGGGGGGGGGGAGGGCGGGAAGAAGAAAGGAAGAGGCGGAGACAGTGGGCTGAGGGAGAGCTGGGAAGGGGAGGAGAAAGCAGGGACTACCTGAAATTGGAGAAGTCAATGTTCATACCGCTGGGGTGTAAACTGCCCAAACGAAATATGAGGTGCTGCTCCTCCAATTTACGGTGGGCCTCACTCTGGCCATGGAGGAGGCCCAGGACAGAAATGTCGGATTCGGAATGGGAGGGGGCGTTGAAGTGCTAAGCCACCGGGAGATCAGGTTGGGTATTCCGAACCGAGCGGAGGTGTTGGACGAAGCGATCGCCAAGTGTTTAGTCGTTCCAGGTGCAGCAGAGGTTCACCTGTACCTCCTCCAACCTCAGCTATTGCATCCGCTTCTCTAGATGTCAGCTGCTCTTCATCGGTGAGACCAAGCGCAGGCTTAGCGATCGCTTCGCCAAACACATCCGCACAGTCTGAACCAACCTGATCTTCCGGTGGCTCAGCACTTCAACTCCCCCTCCCATTCCGAATCCGACCTTTCTGTCCTGGGCCTCCTCCACCACCAGAGTGAAGCCCACCATAAATTGGAGGAGCAGCACCTCATATTGACTTCTCCAATTTCAGGTAGTCCCTGCTTTCTCCTCCCCTTCCCAGCTCTCCCTTAGCCCATTGTCTCCACCTCTTTCCTTTCTTCTTCCCTACCTCAGGGCCGGATTAAGACCATAGAGGCCCTAAGCACTTAAAAGATTCCTAGTGCCCCCATATATGTGTAATTCAAAATATTATCACTGTAAATTTGCCGAGAAATAAACACCACACGCAAACGCCACTCACCAACGCATAAAACTGACTGGCAAATAATACCCAGCAACACGTGAATAAATCATAAACTCTGCCCATCTTGTTTATGATTGGTCAATTTTACATGACGTCACTATGACACCATGAACACTTCGAAATGATATTTCCGATCATATAAACCACTTTGAATACTATTTTAGCAAGTTCAAAGTGATTTCTTTTGTGCCGTAAACCACTTACTATTTCTGTGGTGCCCCCCTTCACTTGATGCCCTAAGCACGTGCTTATTTTGCTTAATGGTTGATCCAGCCCTGCCCCCCCCCCCCCCCTCCTCCCCCCCCCCCCCACCCTCACATCAGTCTGAAGAAGTGTCTCGACCCGAAACGTCGCCTATTCCCTTTGCTCCATAAATGCTGCCTCCCCCCGCTGAGTTTCTCCAGCATTTTTGTCTACCTTCGATTTTCCAGCATCTGCAGTTCCTGCTTAAAATAGGTAGTATCATAGACGGTGAAGATGGTTATAAGGAATTGCAGCAGGATCTTGATAAGCTGGGCAAGTGAAATGGCAACAAAAAAAATGTAATTCAGAAAAGTGTGATATGTTGGATTTTGAGAACCAAATCAGAGCAGGACTTTCACAGTGAACACTGAGCACCTGGGGAATGTTGTAGAATGAAGTATTTAGATCCGAGAAAGTGGGGTCACAGGATGAACGTCTTTGGAACGCTGGCCCTCATCTGTCAGGGAACCGAGTATAGAAGTTGAGATGGGAAGACACAAATAGCTAGAGTAACTCAATGGGTCAGCAACTTCCCTGGAGAATATGGAGAGGTGACATTTCGAGTCTGGACAGAAGAAAGTGCCGAACCGAAACATCGCCTATCCCATGTTCTCCAGAAATGCTGTCAGACCCACTGAGTTTCTCCAGCACTTTGTGTCTTTCCTTGGCAAAGTAACATCCGCAGTTCCTTATTTCTACATAGACTTTAGTCTTTAGTCTTTAGAGATACAGTGTGGAAACAGGCCCTTTGGCCCACCGAGTCCACGCCGACCAGCGATCTATCCTCTACATTTGTTCTATCCTACACACGAGGGACAATTTACAGAGACCAATTAACCTACATACATGCATGCATGTCTTTGGGTTATGGGGAGCGTGAGGCCAAAACCCACGCGGTCACCGGGAGAACGTACAAACTCGCCACTCGTACAGACAGCACCCACTGGTCAGGATCGAACCTTGGTCTCTGGCGCTGTAAGACAGCAACTCTACCGCTGCACCACCGTGCCGCCCCCACCACTGTGCTGCCACCGCTGCTGTGCCAATGTCGGGATGTTATGTTACAGTTCTACAAGGAATTGGTAAGACCGCGCTTGGAGTATTGTGTTCACTTTTGGTTACACTGCCGTAGGAAAGATGCGTTTAAGCCGGAAAGAATGCAGAGATTTATGAGGATATTTGCTGGCTTCAAGGGATTTAGTTATGGGAAGGGATTGGGGAGGGTGGGACTTTATTCCCTGGAGCACAGGAGACTGCAGGGTAATCTTATAGAGGTGTACATAACTATGAGGGGCACAGATAGGGTGAATGCACAGCCTTTTCCCCAGGGTTGGGGAATCAAGATGAAGAGGGCAATGGTCCCAGGTGAGAGGGGAAAGATTTAATAGGAATCTGAGGGGTAGTGGGATGTGTTTAAGGATTACTTTTTCCACACAAAGAGTAGTAAGTACTTGATCTGCCAAAGGATTCCAACCTGTCTTAAACCGTGTACAACTGTGATAAGACCGTAGAAGACTCGATGAGTGTCTGTTTGGGGGTAAAGGTGCGTACCACACCATGTGCCATGGTGCTTACATGCGTTCAATCCCTTGAGGCAACCTGTCTGGCTGGAGTAACGTTGAGTTACTCCAGACACAAAGTGCTGGAGTAGTGGCAGCTACTCTCCAGGGATACTGCAGCATCTACCATGGCTATCTTCGCTACATACCAGCATCTGCAGTTCCTTTGTACACGTATTATAACCATATAACCATATAACCATATAACAATTCCAGCACGGAAACAGGCCCTCTCGGCCCTTCCAGTCCGTGCCGACCATTTATTTTCCCCTAGTCCCATCTACCTGCACTCAGACCATACCCCTCCATTCCCTTCCCGTCCATATACCTATCCACTTTACTTTTAAATGTTAAAATTGATCCTGCCTCCACCACTTCTGCTGGAAGGTCATTCCACACAGCCACCACTCTCTGAGTAAAGAAGTTCCCCCTCATGTTACCCTTAAACTTCTGTCCCTTAATTCTCAAGTCATGCCCTCTTGTTTGAATCTTCCCTACCCTCAATGGAAAAGCTTATCCACGTCAACTCTGTCTATCCCTTTCTCATTTAAAGACCTCAATCAAGTCCCCCCCTTAACTTCTGCGCCTCCAAAGAATAAAGACCTAACTTGTTCAAATCCTTTCTCTGTAACTTAGTTGCTGGAACCCAGGCAACATTCTAGTAAATCTCCTCTGTACTCTCTCTATTTGTTGACATCCTTCCTATAATTAGGCGACCAAAATTGTACACAATAACTCCAGAATTAGCTTACCAATGCATTGTACAATTTTAACATTACTTCCCTACTACTGTATTCAATGCTCTGATTATAAAGGCCAGCACACCAAAAGCTTTTCTTTACCACCCTATCTACATGCGATTCCACTTCAGGGGACTATGCACAGTTTATTCCTAGATCCCTCTGTTCCACAGGCCATTCCTCAATTCCCTACCATTTACCATGTACGTCCTTTTTTGATTTGTCCTGCCAAGATGTAGCACTTCACACTTATCATCATTAAAGTCTATCTGCCATCTTTCAGCCCACTTTTCCAAATGGCCCAAATCTCTCTGTAGACTTTGAAAATCTGCTTCATTATCCACAACACCACCTATCTTAGTATCATCTGCATACTTACTTATCCAATTTTCCACCCCATCATCCAGATCATTGATGTACATGACAAACAACAGTGGACCCAACACAGATCCCTGAGGCACCCCACTGGTCACCGGCTTCCAACCTGACAAACAGCCATCCACCATTACTCTCTGGCATCTCCCATTCAGCCCTGTATTGTCCCTGGCTGTGACTGACGATGCACACGAACCAAGCTACAACCTGCAACATTATTGTTCCTTACCGGAAAGGACAAACGATTTTTTTTTTTGACTGAGGCGGAAAATCGGTCATTTGCCTTGAAACCTACACTCGGCGAGAATGTGCCTCTCAACCGCACAAGCGCAACACTGCTCTTCATGGTAATCAATATCCCTCGGGAATACTTGACAGAATTATGGAATTACGACAATCACTCACTGCCTGCAATAGACACAACATATACAGGTAGCCTCGTAGATAGAAATATAAAGTACAATTTCGTGAAAGATAAGAATCATTCCTTGACATTCCTCACAAGCCTCCCAATGCTCTGAAGGAGCACTGTCACTTCAAGAAATAGATTCTACAACCATAGTTTCGCCCATGCTCGACATCGTTCCCAAAATAGACATGGAACTTGATTTGTGCATTTGCGCAAAATTACCCTTGTGTTACCCTTGGCATTTCGGGTGAGTTGCGCCTTCTTATTTTGGCAGTAGGTGTTTAAGGGTGAAGAGAATCTAGGCAGAGATCAGATAAACAAAGCGGTCAGATGTAATCGTTAACTTTAAAAATGTGTTCGGTTGCTTAAATCAGTCTGGAGTCGAAATGATAAATGAACACCCAGGGAACGAATGTAGACGCGGTTACCCCGTGAGAAACACACGCTGTTGTGTCTGCGATTCCAAGGTCCACGTTGTACATTGTTAACGGAAACGAATAATCCGTGCTTTGCCAGGTCAGAGCCGATTTCTTTCGACTCGATGAACAATGAGACGACGACACAAGATTTAGACCATCTGGGGAACATTCAGGTGAACTAATGAAAGACCAGAATGAGAACGAAATATATTCAAAAGGTGGAATCTGCCATAAATGTGGGTCAAATGGGAAATAATCAATCTATGTTGCATTAAAAGGGCAATGCGTCTTTCTTGAAAGGAGCATTGGTAATGTAAAAATACTTTGCATTTTAGGTCGTCCACAAATCAGATTGTCTTTGAATAATCTTTCTAGAGTACAAAACTCAAAAAGATAATTAATTGTACATGTGATCACCGAATTCGTGTTAAGTACATTGACACATATAGTACATTGACACAAAATTAGTATCTATAAATAGCTTTTGTCTATATATACCGCCCGTGGCAATTTCCACGTAAGACGCGAGCTCTCTGTGTGATGTGAATCTGCAGATGAATAAACTGTGTTCTGATTAAAAAATGTGAACAGGCAGTGGAACGTGACAGTAAGTAAAACATGTACAGTGTGTGTGTATATACGATAGCGATACATCACTCGAACGGTGCATTTTGTGAATCAAAATGGTTGCTTTTGGCTTGGCTGGAATTGCAATGTGATCATGGAGTCTGAAGGGACGGACGAGTCATGTTCATTCACGGTGCCGGAAAAGCTGAATCGATCCCCCCCTCCCCCTCGGGCTGCCTGTGCTGCGGCCGGCGCGGCGCTGCGAGCGCCCATTGATGAGGAGCGCCACTCGCCCCATTCACGTTTCCGCCAGCCGCGTGACGTCAGCAGCCCCGGCTTTTCATTAATGAAAGCCGACGCCGGAAGCGGCTGCCCAAGTGCGCAGGCGCGGCCAGCTTCATTGTTAAAAAAAAACACACAGGTCCACACAGACAAGAAGTCATGCTCTTTGTACCTTCCCGTATCTCTAGTTTCCCTCGCCCCTGGCTCTCGCTTGGAAGAAGGGCCCCGACCCGAAACGTCACCCGTTCCTTCCCTCCAGAGGTGCTGCCTGCCCCGCTGAGTTACTCCAGCATTTTGTGTCTGTCTTCAATTTAAACCAGCATCTGCAGTTCTTTCCCACACAAGATATTTCTCTTCTGTCTTGGTTTGTGTGTGTTTGGGTGTGTCTATGTGTGTGTGTGTGTGTGTGAGAGAGAGAGAGAGAGAGAGAGAGAGAGAATGATAATCTCAGACCGAGCACCCGGGAAATCATCCTTGAGATCAAACGTCAACTGCAAATGCCTTCATAAACACCAGAGCACGACATCTAGGGAAACAAGACAGCAAGATTCTTATTTTTTGTGCCAATAGCATTTTGATCTGGTTCCTTTGAGAAACTGTTAGGGAATCCTTTGTTCCTTCGGACAGGGGGGAAGAACAAAAGGCTGTCTCTTTAACAAAGTCACTCACTGCATTTGCAAAAAAAAAATCGTGTAGAACGCTTTACAAACGTTGAATAATCCCCAGCGAATAAATGTGAATATGAATTTTATGTAATTGGCGTGGTTTGTCATCTTTTTATGTTTTATAGTATCTGCCAATGTGACGCTTTTCCGTGCTGTTTGCGCAACTGGGGGGGGGGGGGGGTTGTTCAGTTTTTCATGAAACAAACAAGGTTTGGCGAGCATTTTAAAGTGAAAAAAAATGCACCTTGTTTTGAAAAAAAAAATCGCAAGTCATATCCATATGCCGACAAAATGGGTGGGCCGAGATGTTGGCGATACGACAAGTGGCTTAATGAATGCAAATTGCGAAGGCCTGGCCGGGGAGGACCGGAGAATTAATTCTGTTCCTCCCACGGTACAAAGTAAATCTATCATTAATAAGTCATTAATAAGAATTGTTATGGCAATTTGAAAAATTTTGATAGGATTATGTACCTCACTAAAATGAAAACACCAAGTTGTGTTGAGGTGCAAGAAAATAAATTACCAGTGTTCTGCATTAGACTGCACCCAGAAAACGTTAACTTATTTTTTCCACGGAGATGCTTATTTCTGTATGTATTATATATATATATATATATATAAATAGTGTGTGCCATGGTTTGGGCGCGTTCTCTTTCTCAGGAGGTTGTGGAGCCTCGATTAGATTCTGGCTATGATAAATTGCGTACTCAATCCAGCCCCGTTTCCACATTCGTTAAAAAAAAACACGTCAAGGGCTACTTGCTTTTAGGGAGCAAATAGAAAACGCTCACGGCGCGAAATCCCGCCATCCTACTTTCTCCCACAAAGACCTACATGACAGCTCAATGGGGAGAAGTGACAGCCCTTACTTGTAGCATCATTAAATGCATTTGGATTATTTCAGAACGGTGGGAATATTTATCACTGCACACTCCCTAATCAATAGCGAAAACTGTACATAAATATTAAAAGATGCTGCAGAAGAATCGACACATGGAGAAACTCAGCGGGTGCAGCAGCATCTAAGTAGCGACGTTCGTCGGGCGAGAACGCCTTCTTCAGGTGTCGGATCAGGGAACGAGAGATAAATAGAGACTGAGAAGATAAGGAGAGGATTGAAAGACGCATAGAAAAGTATCGTGATAAGGAACAACCAATACAGTTTGTCTCCGCATCGATGCAGGAGTTCTAACGTAGTCAGATTTGGTATTTAAATCCAATATTCCTTTTATAATCTTCAATACCAAAACCGTGGTAAATTTTGGAGAACTGTTGTTCGTGACACAAAACACATTTGAAGTAGACAGTGAAAAAATGATGTTTTGGGGGGGGGAAAAGGAGAAGTGATGATAATTCAGTTACTGCATTTGAGTCCTCGTTCATTGCCAGTTGCCTCGCGGAACGGCTTATTTAGGACGCAAGGAATTGCAGATGCTGCTTTAGTAAAATAGATACAAAGTGGTGGAGTATCGACGTGTCAGGCAGCATCTCTGGAGAACATGATCTTTGGATCATGAGATGCTGTCTTACCCGCTGAGTTACTCCAACACGTCGTGTCTTTGAACGGTTTAGTTATGGGTAGTTGTTCCAGTTTGTTTCAATTTCTCTCGTTTCCCTTATCCCTAACCAGTCCGAAGAAGGGTCCCGACGCGAAACGTCACCCATTCCTCCTCTCCAGAGATGCTGCCTGTCCCGCCGAGTTACTCCGGCTTTTTGTGTCCATCTTCGGTTTAAACCAGCATCTGCAGTTCCTTCCTACACATGTTTCCATTTCATTCCTGAACTCCTGCAGCTGGGAGGTGAAGACATAGGAAACATAGACGCATTCAGCCCTGGCCTGCACCGCCATTGATCTGGCTATCATCCAACTCAGTACTCCCGCTTTGGCATTGCTGCTGCTCCGTTAGACAGGGGGGCGAAAAATGCAACTATTTTCCAGAGTGTGACAGTTCTTCCTGTAGCACACACGTTCTGCAACATTTTTCCTGTCCAAGCTCGATACAAGTTCATGACCGTGCGGCTGGAAGCAATTGTAAGATGCGGTCGGCGGGAGCAAACGCGAGCGTAGAATGGAGACAAGAAACATCTTCAAACGGTTCTTATATGTGGAGACACCAGACGCTGCAGTCGCTGGCATCTTTTGGCTTAAATGTGGAAGCGTTTTTATTTTTTAATGCATTTCTTCTGTTAATTGCACCATATATTACATTAGTCTCCGATTCACAGTGAATAGGGTGTTCCTCTATCCTTGCCTGCACTTGTTAAAAACGACCTCTTAAATAAGTTCATGTTCATAAGACATGGGAGCAGAATGAGGCCATTCGGCCCTTTGAATCTGCTCAGCTGCTCGATCATGGCTGTTCGATTTTCCCCTTCCCACCACATTCACCTGCCTTCTCCTCGTAACCTTTGACGCCATTGCTATGAGATGCTGCCTGTCCCGCTGAGTTACACCAGCTTTTTGTGTCTATCTTCGGTTTAAACCAGCATCTGCAGTTCCTTCGTACACAAGAAGCTAGCAATCTCCGTTTTAAAAATACCCAACGACTTGGCCCCCACGGGCGTCGGTGGCAATGAATTCCACAGATTCACCACCTTATGGTTGAAGAAATTACTCCGCGCCTCCATTGTAAAGGCAGGTCCTTTCATTCAGAGGCTGTGCCTTCTGGTCCGAGACTCTCCCACGACAGGTAGCATCCTCTCCACATCCACTCGATCCAGACCTTTCATTATTCGGTAGGTTTCAACGAGATCCCCCCCCCCCCCCCCCCCCCCCCATCAAATGACGTGTGTAAGAAGGAACTGCAGATGCTGGTTTAAGCCGAAGGTAGACACAAAAAAAGCTGGAGCGACAGCGGATCAGACAGTATCTCTGGAGAAAAAGAATAGGTGACGTTTCGGAATGCAGGTAAATTGGCTTGGTATAAAATCTAAATTGTCCCTAGTATGTGTAGGATAGTGTTTGTGATGAAGACCCTTCTACAGGCTGAGAGTCCGGGCTGTCTGAAGAAGGGTCTTAATCATAAACACTTTCCTACACACACTAGCGATAATTTACATTTTATACCAAGCCAATTAACCTGCAAACCTCTGTGTTAAAGAAGGAACTGCAGATGCTGGAGAATCGAGGGTACACGAAAGCTGGAGAAACTCAGCGGGTGCAGCAGCATCTAAGGAGCGAAGGAGATAGGCGACGTTTCGGGTCGAGACCCTTCTTCAGACAAAACCTGCACAACCTCTACGTCATTGAAGTGTGGGAAGATCTAAAGATCTCGGAGAAACCCCACGCGGTCCACGGGGAGAATGTACAAACTCTGTACAGACAGAGCCCGTAGTCGGGATCGAACCAGGCGCTGTATTGCAGCAACGGTACCACTTCGTCATCGTGCCGCCCAAACTACTATAGTTCGGCACTGCAGCCGGCAGAATGTTGACTTCAGAAGATTCTCTCACTCTGAGTAAAACATTCATATCATCTTCCTCAGTTTGTAGGATTTACAGTAAACTCGTGGCGGGATCATTTGGGATGAGAATAAAGCTATTCCAATCTGGAAAATCGCGGGAAAATAAACACGAGCATCCTAATAAATGAAACAGCACAAAACAACACAAACCAAGACGACAAAACCAATCTTGCAGTGTGAAATGTATCATTTGTCTTTTTTTTTAAATGAACGGTCACAACACTCCGTTGGGCTCGGAAGACAAAAGAGACTGCGGATGCTGCAATCTTGAGCAAAACACAAAGTGCTGGAGGAACTCAGCGGGTCAGGCAACACCTGGGGAGGGAAATGGTCAGCGATGTTTCGGGTCGTGAGCCTTCATCAGACAGAAACGCCGTCTGTCCACTTCGTTCCACAGACACTGCCTGGCCCGCTGCGTTCCTCCAGCAGTTTTTTTTTGCACTTTTTTGCTTCGCCCATCACACTGTCATTTTCTTAAAGATGGAATCGTATATTACATTCAATGCGTACTAATAAAAAAACTAAAACATTTATGCGCTCTTAAAGAATGCATGCACACTGAGTATTAGAAGACAGATTCTTGCATCTGGTTACATCAGAGTTAACAATATAGTAATACTTGGAACATCATATGCTTCCTTCACCTTTCATAAGATACAAATAATTACCACAAACTATCTATTTCAATTGAAACGCACCCGGACTCAGTAATGCGAATGTTATTTTACGTTTTGTTTTTTTTAAAGATTGAGATATTTCCTTCCGTCTAGACACAGGAAAAAAGACAAACTTCAATGTTGCAAGCAAAAATAAAACAACCGGCCAGTATTAAATAACGAGCTCGCAGAGTTTGAATGTGGGTTCTATTTTAGGACCGGATTCTGGGAATAACGCGTGTCCTTTTAGACATTGGAACAAGATTTATGGATTTTTATTTCAGTCCTATACAAGAGTTTTCTTCCAGTTGCTAGTTCTGACGGAAGGTCTAAAGGCGAAACGTTAATTCATTTATTTTTCAGCACCTGAGAGATGTCCGAGACTGCCAGCATTTTCCATTGCTGTGTCATTTCCCTTAACATTTATGGTATGGTACTTTATTTGTCACTGTATCAAGGCACAGTGACATCTTATACAGCTCAGTACACGTATCGCTATACATGAGCACTTAGATATATATTAGATGCGCATCTCAGTTACAGAATATATAAGCATATATCAGATAGACAAAAAAAGCTGTAATAACTCAGCATCTCTGGAGAAAAGGAATAAGTGAGGCTTCGGGTCGGGACCCCTTCAGACTCAGGGGGAGAGTCAGGGGGAAAGGAAACGAGAGATATAGATGGTGATGTAGAGAAATATATATATATATTTTAAAAGACACACCTGCAAACATGTGTAGAATCTCAGAGTTAAATAGAACTTAAAAAATAAAACTTTTTTCCACTATCAAATGTACACGTGTAGCAAACAGAAGACAATTGCAACCAATTGGCCGCTTTTTACTTTGCAATCCAGAAATCCTATCCCGCACTGAAGAAGCTGCCGAGCGCCGGGGCGCATGCGCATGCGCGTGGTGGGAGGGAGCAGAGGGGGCGTGGTTCGGCGAGCGGTGACGTCAGCGGCCGTACTTTTTTGTTAATGAACGGCGGCGCGGGCGCGCATGCGCGAGGCGCGACCATGGGAGCCAACGGGAGCGCGCGCGCGCGGGGCGCGCGCGGGGGGGGGGGCACTTCCGGTTATGTCATGGCCGAGCCGTGCCCTGGTTGAATGTGGAGAGAGAGGCTTGAGGGGAGAGGGAGGGAGGGCAAAGCGGAGTGGACAGTGAGGGAACGGGGGGGGGGAGGGAGGGTAATGGGAGGGGTAGGGGAGGGGGGGGTTCACAACTAAACATAGGAAGGGGCGGCGGGGGGGGTTGAACAAAAAGAGCCATCATCTACTGGCTCACCCTGAGGAGAGCGGGGGGAGGAGGAGTTGTCCGGGGGCATGGCGGCTCATAAACCGGTGGAATGGGTTCAAGCCGTCATAACGCGTTTCGATGAGCAGGTAAGACTGATCTTACATGTTGGAGGTGTGCTAGATGTGTGCACTAATTGCTTTTATTCCCCCGCCAAGCCCAGGGTTGTTTGGAATGACTTGCATCCCTTTTCTCTTATTCTCTCTCGCAACGAGCGCGGGTTGAGTGTTTTCTGAGGTAAATTGGTGTCCGCTTGTTTCTGCTTTCTGGGGGTGGGTGGCTTTTCTGTGGCGCCAGGCCTGGCCCTCCTCTGTGTACTCCAGGGCTGGCTCTCGGCAATTCAGGCAACAGCAGCTGGGTGTTTTTTTCCAACCCCCTTCCCCCCTCGATTTATTATTATTGTTAATCCCACTTGTTTTATCGCAAAAATAAAGCCGACATGAAGGTCTGAGCAGTCCCTTTCCAGCTCTCTGAGCATCGCACCACCTCCCCACCACCTTCTCCCGTTGATTCCTGCACGATTCATATGTGTTTGTCAAGCCCTGCACCCCCAATGGATTTAAGCTTGTGTTTCGCTTTATCGTAAACATTGTTCCGTTCCATCCGGATCAATTCAATTGTTGTATGCAACGTTATTTTTTGTGTAGAGGTTGTTAAGGTTGTTTTGTAGTTTATTTAGGAGCCAGTGTGCTTCCCGTTTATCCTGACAACAACATTCAAAAATCATTGCATGCATCTATGTGCATTACGGTCTCTGATTCCCCACCCGTTCTTTGCTTCAGTGTTCAGCTTTTACACGCGGACAGCTCAAGATTATGGATGATTTTGCATACAAGCTGATCAGCGTTTCACTGTGGGCTTGGACATCCCTAACTGAAAGCCATTGTTTAAGGATATTTGAGTACTTCCTACTTCATCAAACTTAAATGTGTAGAATTTCCACTTTGTTGATCGACTGCAACGTATGACCAAAATTGTTCCTGCGGATTCATAAGTTTCGTGTCCATTTCATTTGTTTATTGTAGAATGCACACAGTAAAAAAGTAAAATTTGTTATTGGTAACTTCATTGGACTGTAAATAGATACTCGGTATTTGCAATGGTGACTATTTTGATATGGGTCCTAGGCCAGTTTTGTGGATGGGACAGCTGGTACATTTTCTTTATAACGCTGGTGCAGAAATACGAGTTATAGTCTGTGTAGAAAATTGAGTCGCCTTTTGTGGTTGTTTTGCAGCTTTGAGCAAATTGCACCAACTTTGTGGAAACGTCAGAGTTTATCTTCTTGAGAAAAAATAAGTATTTTGGAGTCATTGAAACAGATACATTTGTCTTTTTTTAATAACTGATAGTTGATATCTCACCCGAATCCACCTGGGGATGGAACTATCTACAAATTTTCTTTAAATGTGTAGATTTTATGTGCACATTTTATAAGTTGTTAGCTGCTTTTGAGTTTAAATGAGATTAAAATGTTCATTTGATGACAAGTTCTTGAGTTTACAGATAACATCATTAACTCTGGCGACAAATTTGTCGTAAAGTTTCAATGTATCCTTTTAGATTCATTTATCAGAAGTTGGGAATACCATTGTAGATGTTTTAGAAAGGGAACTTTAACGTTCTTGCAAACGTTTATTAATCGTTCTTGAGGTGCCAGGGTTTATGGGGAGAAGGCAGGAGAATGGGGTTTGGAGGGAGAGATAGATCAGTGGAGTGGACTTAATGGGCCGAATGGCCTAATTCTGCTCCTATCACTTATGATCTTATGATCTTGAGAGAGATCATAAGACCATCTTGAGAGAGATCACGACATCTACTACATTGGGTACAGATTCCATATGTCTGATGCTCTGAACAGTTACTTATTCCTCAGTGGTGAAGTTTGACCAACTGTTGCAATCACCGTTTGAGAAAGGTGTTTTTTTGGAATCATTTTCATGACACTTTTCTTAGCCAATATTGTTAGACTGCTTGGATGATGTGCTGACCTGAGGTTGTTAGCATTGCTGATATACTTGTCATATTCTTCAACGTTTTTCAAGAAACCATGACCGAATGTACGGACAATTGTCTTTTAAATAACATCTATTTGTAAATGGCCGAAATTTGAATATGAATTTTTTGCTGGTAATATCTTGAGTGTAAAACATTTTTTACATTCATAACATTCCATGTTTATAGTAAACCATTTTCCCTATCAAGAAACTTAATCTTAGATGTCATTAATTGATAGAAACCATTCTGAAATATATAATTCTGTGAGGCATCTGTACAATTTTGCCTCTTGCATGTTATCAATTCTCCTTTGATTCTTTCACCATTTGGGGTCAATTTACAGTAGACAGTTAATCTACCCCAGCATATTTGGGATGTGCGAAGAAACTGGAGCATTGGCGAAAACCTATGTAATCACAAGGAGATGATGACAACATTATAAATGCAGCATCTAACCTGGGTCCCTGTAGCTATCAAGGAATTGCACTAACTGTTGCATCACTATGACAGCATCCTTGCTGTTGAATCAGCAGCTCATGGGTTCAAGCCCCTTTCGAGAAATAAGAACACACCACAAGCTAATTATCATGGGAGAGTTAGCCGTGTCAGTGTTTTTCTCTCTCTCTCTCTCTCTCTCTCTCTCTCTCTCTCTCTCTCTCTCTCTCTCTCTCTCTCTCTCTCTCTCTCTCTTTTTTTTTTATGTAGTGAAATGGTCTTCTATCTCTCCTCTTGGTGGATGTGAAGCATACCACAACACTGCTCTAAAAACAGGTCCATTCTCTCTGTGCACTGGCCAGCACTTCTCTTAACCAATGACATTTAGAAGAAAAGGCATTAGAAAAATTTACTGTTTAAAGAGTTACAGCGTAGAAACAGGCCGTTATAGACTTCTGAGTCAGCGACGACCAATGAGCAACCATACTAAGGACAATTTCAGAAGTCAATTAACCTACAACCTGCACGTCTTTGGAGTGTGGGAGGAAGCACCTGGAGAAAACCCACATACAAACCCCACTCGGACAGCACTCATAGTCAGCATCGGACCTGGTTCTCTGGCGCTGTAAGGCAGCAACTCTACTGCTGCACCACTAGAATTAGTTGATATGGTTCGGTGTTTCTCAATATCCTGAAATGTTTTAAAATAGATGGTGTTTTCCTATGTTCTTTTTTTATTCTGTTTGCAAACAATTAGTTGTTGAAGGGCATCAAGATTATAAATACCCTGCAACTAGACAGTTGCTGATTTTTTTTTTTTAATTTTTTTTTTTAAACAAACACGTCTTTGATTTGTTTACTCCAGAGCCTATCCATTTCCTTCCCAGCCTGTGAGCTGGGATTGCAGAGATCAATTTTTCTATTTCATTTAATCCCTTCTGTTAAAACTGTAATTGTCTAGTTATGCCATATTACTTCTGCAGACGACAATTGAAGAAGTTTTATTTCACAACAAAGTTTGACGTGACTTGCATCTTTCTCCAGTTCTATGAATTTCCTAGGAGTGCTGGATTTACCTCAAAGGTTTTGCAAAAATAATTTATTGCTAAAACAATTGTCTGAATAAGTGCAGTAAAAAAAATGCACTGACTCTGAAGAAGGATCCGACTCAAAACGTCACCCATCCACATTCTTGAGATCTGCTGAGTTACTCCAGTGCTTTGTGTCCTTTTGCGTAAACCAGCATTTGCAAATTCTTTTTTCGACACAATTATTCACTGTTTCAATTGGTCAAGTATTAAATGTTCCTGCGTTGTTGGTACACTAAATAGAATTAATTTATTCTTCTTTGATAAATAGTTGCACAGTTGTAAAATTCTGAGTCTGCCCCAACCCAAAACATCGTCTGTCCATTTTGTCCGTAGATGTTACCCCAACCTTGCTGAGTTCCACCAATACTTTGTGTAATACTCAAGGATCCAGCAACTGCACTTCCTTGTGTCTACAAGATCCTGATGCCTCTGAGGCTGAATAGCTGATGAATATAACTAGTTTTGGTTGCAACAGAAATAGCCATTATATTGGTGAAGAGCTGAGTTTAATGGGCTAATTTCAAGCAAAGAAACAATTTTACCGTCTTTCCAATGAAGACACGCACCTTGTTTAGTTTAGAGATACAGTGTGGAAATAGGCCCTTCAGCCCAATGAGTCTACGCCGACCAATGATCCCCCGTACGCTAAGTCTATCCAACACCCGAGGGACAATTTACGGAATCCATTACAAAACCTGCTCGTCTGGAATGTGGGAGGAAACAAACTGATAAATAGACAATATTAGTGCAAGAATAATGTCCTCAAGTCTATATAGTTTGGAGGTTGTCGTGTTTAATAGCCTGATGGTTGTAGGGAAGAAGCCAAACCTGGATGCTATACTACCTTCCCGATGGCAGAGTGAAATGAGAGTGTGACCAGTGTGGTGTGGGTCTCTGCTGAATGCCATTTTGAGGAAGCGTCACCTATTCCTTTTCTCCAGAGATGCTGCCTGACCTGCTGAATTACTACAGCTTTTTGTGTCTACCTTTGATATTCAATTGCATTTCCAATAATAAGCCCATCACCGCCACCATCCCTGAGGTTACAATTGATTCAAAGCAACAGTGGACCAGAAATACTGTGACTCCAAGAGCTGTTTCAGAGGCTAGATTTAGAGCAAATTAATACTCTCATGAACTTCTACACGTGTACAGTAGAGAGCACATTGACTGGTCGCACACGCCCTGGTTCGGCAACTCAAACGACCAGGAATTAAGAAGATGGTGAACACTGCTCAGCCCATCACAAGTTCTGGCCTCCCCACCATTGAAGGGATCTACAAGAGTCGCTTCCTCAAAATGGCATTCAGCAGAGACCCACACCACACTGGTCACACTCTCATTTCACTCTGCCATCGGGTCAAGACCCTTCTTCACACTGAGAGTCAGGGGAAAGGGAAAGCAGAGATATAGAAGGGACATGTAACAAATGAATGAAAGATGATCTAAGAAAGGTGGTTCCCACAATGGTCCATTGTTGGCTGTGCAGTATGTAATAATGAATTGCACAGACAGTAAAACCCAAAATGTCATTCTCGCTTTGAGGTGTGAATGTTCCTTGTCCCCTGGTAGTCCATGTCTGAATAATGTTCTTGCCTTGGTGGACACGGGCATAGTTTAAATGCTACCTTTATTGTCATTCGGACCTTTTGGTCTGAACGAAATTTCGTGCCTGCAGTCATACATATAATAAAAATAACAAAAACGCACAATAAACACAAATTTAACATCCACCACAGTGAGTTCACCAGGCACCTCCTCACTGTGATGGAAGGCAAAAGTCTTAGTCTTTGTCTCTTCCCTTCTTGTTCTTCCTCTGCGCTGAGGCGATCCAGGCGTCTGATGTTGTGACCCCTGCCGGGTGATGGTAAGTCAGTCCCGCGGGTGAATCCAGCTCCGGGAACGGGCCGGTTCAACTCCGCGGCCCGGGGTGGTCTAAGTTGCCGAAGCTGCAGCCCTCCAGTCCAGAGGACGCAGCTGTTGTTGTGGGAGTTCCGGAAAACAGGTCACCAACCTGTGAGCTCCCGACGATGTCGTCCACCGGGCCCGCGGCCGGGCCTAGGAAGCTCCAGCGCCGCCAGAACGCCGCCACAGCTCCAAGTCGGGCCGCGGCCGCTGCCGGAACGCAGCCACAGCTCCAAGTCGGGCTGCTGCTGCTGCCAGGTTGGGCCAGTCGGGCCACAGCCGCTGCCGCTGCCGGAACACCGCCACAGCCCCGAGGTCGTCGGCTCCGCCGTTAGGCCTCAGCGCAGATGGAGACGGAGACAGGGGAAACGACAAGAAAAGGTCGCATCCCCCCGAAGGAAGAGACTAAAGCCATGTTTCTCCCACCCCCCCACACCCACACTTGCACAACTTAATGAACTAAACTAAAACAGACAGAAGAATGAAGTAGGCTTGATTTACAGATTGTCAATGGAACTGAACTTTGTGCAGATTCAGTGAACATCTTCACTTCTAATCTTGATGGAAGCAAAATCATTTAGCAATTGGAAAATCATTGGGCTTCAGAAAATCATTCTGCGTCCTGGTGCTGATGTAACTAACCTCCAACAACCACGTCCATTTTCCTTTTTGTAAGGTGCAATTCCATCAGTCTGAAGAAGCAATCCAACCCATATTGTCAGCCATCCATGTACTCGGGGGTTACTACCTGAGACATGAATTCTCCTGTTTTTATGTCTTTCCTTGGTAACCCAGCATCTGCAGTTCCTTTTTTTTCTAAATTCCAGTAATTAGAATGTTTTCCTTTTGATCATTATTGACTTTGGTATTTAGAAACATAGAAACATAGAAATTAGGTGCAGGAGTAGGCCATTCAGCCCTTCGAGCCTGCACCGCCATTCAATATGATCATGGCTGATCATCCAACTCAGTATCCCGTACCTGCCTTTCTCTCCATACCCTCTGATCCCCCTTAGCCACAAGGGCCACATCCAACTCACTCTTAAATATAGCCAATGAACTGGCCTCAACTACCCTCTGTGGCAGAGAGTTCCAGAGACTCACCACTCTCTGTGTGAAGAAAGTCTTTCTCATCTCGGTCTTAAAGGATTTCCCCCTTATCCTTAAGCTGTGACCCCTTGTCCTGGACTTCCCCAACATCGGGAACAATCTTCCTGCATCTAGCCTGTCCAACCCCTTAAGAATTTTGTAAGTTTCTATAAGATCCCCTCTTAATCTCCTAAATTCCAGAGAGTATAAACCGAGTCTATCCAGTCTTTCTTCATAAGACAGTCCTGACATCCCAGGAATCAGTCTGGTGAACCTTCTCTGCACTCCCTCTATGGCAATAATGTCCTTCCTCAGATTTGGAGACCAAAACTGCACGCAATACTCCAGGTGTGGTCTCACCAAGACCCTGTACAACTGAAGTAGAACCTCCCTGCTCCTGTACTCAAATCCTTTTGCTATGAAAGCTAACATACCATTCGCTTTTTTTCACTGCCTGCTGCACCTGCATGCCTACTTTCAATGACTGGTGTACCATGACACCCAGGTCGTGCTGCATCTCCCCTTTTCCTAATCGGGCCACCATTTAGAATAATAGTCTCCTTTTTTTGCCCACCAAAGTAATTAAATTATACTGCCCTTTTGTCCTCCTCACCTTGCAGTCTGGTCTCTGGAATTTCTCCAGTCATCTGGTATGCTGCGGTTTTTCTGGCTACTTTGTACGCATCCAGTCTCTTTGCTTTGATACTATCCCTGATTTACCCTTGTTATCCACGCTACTCCACAAGATTCGTCAGACTACCTTTTGTAAATCCACCGACTTGTATTTCTGCCTCTCCCTCCCTTCTCTTAACTGGGATGAACAATTTTTGTACTCTGTATCAATCATCCATGCAGACCCACAGTCTTTATAAAGTGTCTGGTCCATCCTTGTTCCCATATGTACATTTGTATAACCACCTATAAAACTTTTGCAGTCAACCCTTTTAGAATTAATTGCCAAACTGTCAATCACGTCTCATACCCTCAAAGTTACCTTTCTTTAAGTTCAGAACCATTGTTTCTGAATTAACAATGTCACTCTCCATCCTAATGGAGAACTCAACCATATTATGGTCACTCTTGCCCAAGGGGGCACGTACAACAAGACGGCTAATTACCCCTTCCTCATTACTCAAAAACCCAGTCTAAAATAGCCTGCTCTCTCTCGTTGGTTCCTCTACATGTTGATTTAGATAACTATCCCGCATACATTCCAAAAAATCCTCTTCCTCAGCACCCCTGCCAATTTGATTAACCCAATCTATATGTAGATTGAAGTCACCCATTATAACTGTTTTGCCTTTGTCGCACGCATTTCTAATTTCCTGTTTGATACCATCCCCAACTTCTCTGCTACTGTTAGGTGGCCTGTACACAACACCCACCAGCGTTTTCTGCCCCTTAGTGTTTTGTAGCTCTACCCATACCGATTCCACATCCTCCAAGCTAATGTCCTTCCTTTCCATTGCTTTAATCTCCTCTCTAACCAGCAACGCTACTCCACCTCCTTTTCCTTTCTCTCTATCCCTCCTGAATATTGAATATCCCTGGATGTTCAGCTCCCAGCCTACGTCACCCTGGAGCCATGTCTCCGTGATCCCAACTATATCATAATCATTAATATCTATCTGCACGTTCAACTCGTCCACCTTATTACGAATACTCCTTGCATTGAGACACAAAGCCTTCAGGCTTGTCTTTACAACGCATTTACCCCTTATACAATTTTGCTGAAAAGTGGCCCTTTTTGATTTTAGCCCTGGTTTTGTCTGCCTGCCACTTTTTACCTTTCCCCTTGCTACCTAATGCTTCTACCCTCATTTTACACCCTCCTGCCTCTCTGCTCTTGTACCCATTTCTGCCAGTCAGTTGATTAAATGCTGCCTGGATATCAAAGGGTGTTACTCTTGTCTCATCTCTGCCCCATCTCTGCATCAAGCCTTTAGTGCTGGTACGAACCAGTAAAATTAGGGGGAAACCGGGGTAAATTAATAGTTTACCTGTTAAATATAGAGCAAAATATATATTTTTGTTTGTGTACACCGTATGATATAATTTTCCACAATCATCAGTAGTGCAGCTTGGTAATTGAACAGGTGCTCCTAAATCCCACCCAAAGCATGTTATTTCCATTGTGATTGAGATTTGCCATAAATATGTTAATTCATTATTTTAACATCACTGTAAGGCAGACATGTCCAAGAGTCTTGCGCCCGACAAATTTTAAGTTTCCTCTCCTTGTTATTTTTTCAAAAGGATGTTGCAAAAGTAGTGTCATTTTTCCCAGAATATTCCTTTACCAGTATTACCAATGCTATACTGCACGAGGTCAGTCCAGAATACAAAGTTTTCGTCTTCCAGACAGTAGCGGGGCCACACTCCACAATATTTCAATATGGCATTCATTCACATGCAACAAGTAATACACAACACATTCACACATTCACGAACGCTCTAGCGCACAAGCTTGTGCTCACAAAAACACAAACACACGATGTGATTCACACATACGCAAAAAGTCGCTAACTGCACAGTCCACCACACACACACAACGCACACTGCATACTTACAACACACACACACACTTCTTTTTCCACGATCTGGGGGGGGTAATTCCATTTTGGTTGTCGGGCCCCAAGAGGGATTGTATTTAACAAGCTCCAGTTGTCTCCCCATCCCCTACCAAGTGAGAAAATTTCAATTTGCAGCTGATTCAAATCTTGTTAGATTTTATAGTTATGCAGAACTGCAGATGTACTATAACTGACATTGGAATTTCCACCTGTGTCTCAATGATGATCTCAGTTGGGAGAAATTACATTGAAGCCATGTGTGATATAAAGGACAGGTAAAATTCAAGGAACAAGCCATTTACTTGTGTCGGAAGGAACTGCAGACACTGGTTTAAACCGAAGATTGACACAAAAAGCTGGAGTAACTCAGCGGGTCAGGCAACATCTCTGGAGAAAAAGGTAACGCTTCGGGTCGATCCCTTCTTCAGACCGAAGAAGGCCCAACAGAGGATGTACTTCCTGCGGCAGCTGAGGAAACGCAGTCTGCCACAAGCAATGATGGTCCAATTCTACACGGACACTGTAGAGTCTGTCCTCGCCTTCTCCATCATGGTCTAGTTTGGCTCGGCCACCAAGCACGACACCCGGAGGCTGCAGCAAATCGTTCGATCAGCCGAAAAGGTTGTTGGATGCAACCTTCCCCCCCCCCGCCACATTGACGAACTGTACACTGCAAGGGCCAGGAAGCGAGCGGGTAAGATCATCTCGGACCTCTCTCGCCCTGGCCACAAACTCTTTGAAGCACTTCCCTCTGGAAGGCGACTCCAGACCATCAAAGACGCCGCAGCCAGACATAAAAACAGCTTTTGTCCATGAGCAGTAGCTCTACTTGCACAAATAGGGGCGCCGCATGATGGCAGCCTCTGCCTCTGTTTTTCCATCTTTTTTAATTTTTAGTCTGTTTAAAAAGTATGTTGTGGAGGATTTTTTTAGTATTTCTATGTGGGGGAGGTGGGTAGTGTAAGGGCGAAACCGTTTCCCAGTCACTTCCTGGCGAGGATGTGACTATTCTCCGAGTCGCATCCTCGCCCTCCCCCCTCGCGGCCTACCAACTGGATTGGCGCGGCTCTTTCCTGCCGGGGACCGGCCAAAGCTTCGGCGGCGCAGACGCGGATTCACCGCGGAGCGGGCGATGCCTTACCTGGGATCGCCGATTGAAGCTCCGGAATGTTGGGCCTGCTGCTTCAACATCGTGGAGCTGTGGTTTGTAGAGCTTCCAGTGCGGGTGGCACTGACTTCAACATCGCGGAATCCTGGGATCCCTTTGCCGAGGGCCGCCAGCGTGAATCTCCGCTCAGCTCGGCCTGTGGACTTCGATCGGAAGTCCAAGCCACTGAGGATGTTCTCCCGGTCCGACGTCGGCGTTCCATCATCCCGGCGAGAGGGCCTGAACATCGGGCCGCCTGTAGCGGCGACTGCGGGGGGGCTTCGGGAGGCCCCGACCATGGGTGAACATCAAAGAGGAGGATGACTGAACTTTGGGCCTTCCCTCTCAGTGGGAAACTTTGATTCCGCTGTGTGGGGGATGTTTATGTTAAAGGCTATCGAGTTCTGTTCTCTTTTTTATTTGTATGGGTGTATGGTGACCCCAAATTTCACTGTACCAATTGGTGCATGTGACAATAAATGTCTCTTGTCTCTCGTCCACTCAATCAAAAGTCTGTAGCCTCATTTTGCTCTGGTATTTTATTTATTAACATGTTTAAACTATGTTTTATTCTTAATGGTTTACTGTATGTCGTGTTACTTGCGAGCGGAGCACCAAGGCAAATTCCTTGCATGTGTACATACTTGGCCAATAAACTTTTTGTTTAAGAAGGAACTGCATATGCTGGAAAATCAAAGGTAGACAAAACTGGAGAAACTCAGCGGGTGCAGCAGCATCTATGGAGTGAAAGAAATAGGCAACGTTTTGGGCCGAAAGCCTTCTTCAGACTGATGGATTGGCGGGGGCGGGGGAGAAAGAAAAAAGGAGGAGGAGCCAGAGGGCTGAGGGAGAGCTAGGAAGGGGAGGAGAGCAAGGGCTAATGGAATTGGGAGAATTCAATGTTCAGGCCACCGGGATGCAGACTGCCCAAGCGGAATATGAGGTGCTGTTCCTCCAATTTCCGGTGTTGCTCACTCTGGCCATGGAGGAGGCCCAGGACAGAGAGGTCGGATACGGAATGGGAGGGGGAGTTGAAATGCTGAGCCACCGGGAGGTCAGGTTGGTTAGTGCGGACCGAGCGGAGGTGTTCGGCTAAACGATCGCCAAGCCTAAGCTTGGTCTCACCGATGTAGATCAGCTGACATCTAGAGCAGCGGATGCAATAGATGAGGTTTATTCATGCAAATCTACTTAGTTCAAGTTGCACTGGATATGTTAGATCAACTGCTTGCTGGATTTTAGTATCATATGGTGCAAATATACTCTTGGTAATAGGTAAGAGCAGAAACACTATGGAGTATTTTCATAATAGAAAAGCAAAAAGATGAAAGGTTGTTGACATTATTGGACTGGACTGCTATTTTGCATGATCTTTTCATTTGCTATCAAGACTTGCTGATGGGTCATGGTTTCTGTCATAGGCAGCATCCATCTAATTTTAACCTAGCAAGAAGGAGGCCAAAGAATTGGCCTAAAGTTGGGGAGGGGGATGTGGGTAGGTGGTTGCGTGGGTGAGGTGATGATTCACTGGTGCAGGGAGGGGGAGTAGGTAGATGAAAAGAAAATGAGCACAACTTTATTATGCTTACCTGCTTTTAGGGATCCAGTCTGAAGGAGGGTCTCGACCCGAAACGTCGCCTATCTCCTTCGCTCCTTAGATGCTGCTGCACCCGCTGAGATTCTCCAGCCTTTTGTATACCCTTTAGGGATTCATACCTTTTTTCTCTCCCCCCCCCCCCCCCCCCCCCTTCTGGAGAAGTCTGCCAATAGATATTTGCTATGTTTGTTGACAACTTTTAATTAGCCGGAATTGAATTTGATTTTTGTCATCTTGCACTTGGAATCTGCTAATTAGAAACTGTGTCTCAACTGCAGCTTGTGGATTATGGTCAGCCTACATGTTCTTGCAGTTTATCTTTCTTGATGACGGATCCGGTTTGAAATTTGTCATCTTGGTAATTTGGTAAATATTAATTTTACTACTGCAGGCCCACGGGAAGGTATTTTGTAAGTTACTTTAGCATTTGCAGCTTGTAATTGATGTAGATGAGTAAGAATATCTTATTAAATTTGTGGCCTACTATGATTCCTATGGATTTTTATTTTTCCCTGAAATAAATATTTTCCCCTTCTACCTCATGAACAAGATCGTACTTAAATTACAAATTGAACATCGAAAAATTATGGCTGATGAGACCGGCAAAAATATTGATTATTGTATTAATAATGGTGAATCGCAAAAGCCAGTAAACATTTTATTACTTGGAAGTGACAAACTATTTAAACATTTGGCATAAACTAGCAACTGCAGTTCCTTTTTATTATGTATAAACATTAAAAAAAAATAATTGTTATACTTGCCAACAGTGGGTTGAGAATCAGTTCAGTTCTTTTTCGGCCACTGCCCTGTGCTCTGGTAAGTAATGGCTTAAATTCTTCCCTGAATTTAGTCATGTCTATGCACTCGAACATTGGTAACATTGGCAATACTGTGACTTAATCCTGGGAATACAGCATGCGTCCGTTTTTAGATGGAGGTGTAGCCGATTTTCTGTAACGTGACATTGTCAGTACATTGCACTGGAATCTACTTCCTCAGTTTTATGTTGTTGGTTGGACCTTTCTGACGATGATCACTAGATAATTGAGGAAAACTATCTAGTTGAACTGAGAATTGCATGTGAGTAAAATTGCAGACTTGTCTTTTTGAGTGTAGCTTTTCTATTTAAAAATGTGTACTGTAGATCATTGATTGGAGTCCAAAATGTCATTGTAATATGGTGTTGGTTCTCCCTACAGTGACAAATTGTGAATTTAGACTTATGATTATATTGTCAGAGTGAGACCCAGCGCAAATTGGAGAAACCACCTGATATTTTGCTTGGGCATCTTACACCTCGACGGTATGAATATTGACTTCACTAACTTCAAGCAACAATTGTTTTTTCTCCCCCTTCCCAGTTCTCCAACTAGTTTGACTGTCCTCAATTACATTTTATCTTTGTTTGCTTTGTTGTCACCTTTTCCTAGCTAACAATGATCTATTCTGCATTTTCCTTGAACCACATCTCTTTGGATGTCTTGAGTTTACACTTTACTCTTCCTTATCTCTGTATCTCCCTCTCCTCTGACTCTCAGTCTGAAGAAGGTTATTGACCCGAATCGTCACCCATTCCTTCTGTCCAGAGATGCTGCCTGTCCCATTTTGTGTCAATCTTTGATTATACTGAAAACAGTTTATCTCTTACTGGGGTAGGGAGGAGTGAGATTTTCCTATATATACCGCTTTGTTTCTCTATATCAACGATATGGTAATTTAAAAAATATATATTTTATGTGATAAAGTAGAGTTGCAGTTTGAAGTGTATATTCCCTTTACCCTCGTGTCTGTGTGACCAAATTTTACTCTAACTCCATCCACAAGTTTGCAGATGATGCCACTGTATTAGGCTGGATCTCGAAGAATGACGAGATGGAGTACAGGAAGGAGATAGAGAGCTTAGTAACATGGTGTCAAGACAACAACCTCTTGCTCCAGTCAGCAAAATTAAGGAGCTGGTCGTCGACATCTGGAAGCAAGTTGGAGTATTAGTCTCACTGCAACTGTTGCTACAATGCTGTTAAAATTCTATTCTGCATCCTGGTATTGTTCTCCTTGCTCTACCTGTTGTACGTGTGTGTCTTGATGGTATTCATCTATAGTCTGATCTGATTTTACTGGACCGCACGCAAACAAAAGCTTTTTACCATCTGTGACACGTGGCAATAATAAACCAGTGATTTGGTCATTTTAACAGGTCAACTGTCAAATTACAACTGTGATTGTAATTGTAGAGGACTTTAAGTAGCGGAGAGTAAAATATCTTTTACCTCGATGAATAAAAGTTGGGAAACCCCGTACCAATCCTCCTTCTGGAGATCCATTTGTGTTTAAATTGTCACACAATGATATGGCTAGCTGCATTTGGAATAGGTGTACTTGTAGATCTTTGTAAAGCTGTTTATCTACAGGTCCCAATTTTCAATATGCCATAGGCCGTCAACAGCAGGAATCTTGGCTGCAAACTTGGCAGTCTGAAGAAGGGTCTCAACCCAAAACGTCACCTATTCCTTTTCTCCGGTGACGATGCCTGATCCGCCTAGTTATTCCAGCATTTTGTGTGTATCTTTGGTGTTCCTTCCTATGCAGGAATCTTGGCTGTTTTTGCATTTCTATCCTGGGGTGATCAAGATACCCACTGTACCTGGACATGTATGGCCACAGTTCATGAATTAGGGTTTGAGAGGCATACAGCACAGAAACAATGCCTTCAGTTCATTGTACTCGCTGGTCACAAAATGTCTATCTATACTAATTCCATCTTCCAGCATCCATCCTCAGCCTAAAACGCAATGGCATTTGCAGTTCTCATTTAAATACTAATGTTGTGCACTAACTGTATTTTGTATTGCAAACTCGCACCATTCGGTAGCTTTGCACTAGTTGTACGTATCATTACTGTATGTATACTTTACACGACAAGCTTCATGTGAACAAGAAATTTAATTGCACCCTGCAATATATGCCAATAAGCTAATATAATCAGATCTAATACCTGCCTCTTGCGCCCACTTAGTTGAACTTCGGAGTTCAGATCTGTAAAATTAAATGCAGTTGTTTAAGCAGATTTGGCATGTTGCTGAATACTCCATCGAACATCTATAGATGCACGTGGAGAGCATGCTGGCGGGTTGCATCTCGGCCTGATTCACTATTTCAAATATCCAGGAGGGGTGCAGGCTGTGGCAAATGGTGGACGTAATTGCCTAGTGCATCGCGGATATCAACCTCTCCACTGTTGAAGGGATCGATGGGAAGCACTGCCTCAAGAAGGCAGCTAACATCTTCAAAGACCCACACCATGTCACACTCATCTCGCTGCTGTCATTGGAAAGAAGGTAGAGGAGCTTGAGAACCACTGCCTCCAGGTTCAAGAACGGCTTTTTCCCATCGGCTATCTATCAGGCTCTTGAACCAACCTGCACAAGCCTACCTCAGCACTGAACTACTCGGGTTGCATTACATAATTTGGCTTGCCTTATTACGGCCTTGTTTACCATGAATAACTGATAACTTATCATACAATTCCCTCAATAATGTTTGGGACAAAGACCCATCATTTATTTATTTGCCTCTGTACTCCACTATTTCAGATTTGTAATAGAAAAAAAATCACATGTGGTTAAAGTGCACATTGTCAGATTTTAATAAATGCCATTTTAATACATTTTGGTTTCACCATGTAGAAATTACAACAATGTATATACATAGTTCCCCCCCCCCCCCCCAACATTTCAGGGCACCATAATATTAGGGACACAATAATGTCATGTAAATGAAAGTAGTCATGTTTAGTATGTTGTTGCATATCCTTTGCATGCAATGACTGCTTGAAGTCTGCGATTCAAGGACATCATCAGTTGTTGGGTATCTTCTCTGGTGATGCTCTGCCAGGTCTGTATTGCAGCCATCTTTAGCTTATGCTTGTTTGCGGGGCTAGTCCCCTTCAGTTTTCTCTTCAGCATATAAAAGGCATGCTCAATTGGGTTCTGATCAGATGATTGACTTGGCCACTCTAGAATTGACCATTTTTTAGCTTTGAAAAACTCCTTTGTTGCTTTACAAGTATGTTTGGGATCATTATCTTGCTGCAAAATGAGTTTTGAGGCATTTGTTTGAACTTGAGTAGATAGGATGTCTATACACTTCAGAATTTGTTATGCAACTACCATTAGCAGTTGTGTCATCATTGAAGATAAGTAAGTAAGTCAGTACCTATATATACCCAGGCCATAACACCCCCACAACTGTGTTTCACTGATGAGGTGGTATGTTTTGGATCTTGGGCAGTTTCTTCTCTCCTCCATACTTTCCTCTTGCCATCAATCTGATATGTTAATCTTTGTCACATCTGTCCACGAGACCTTTTTCCAGAACTGTAGTTGCTCTTTTAAGTACTTCTTGGCAAACTGTAGCCAGCCATCCTATTTTTGTGGTGAACCAGTGGTTTGCATCTTGCAGTGTATTTCTGTATCTCTGTATTTTTGCTCATGAGGTCTTCTGCAGACAGTGGTCATTGACAAATCCATACCTGAAGAGTGTTTCTGATCTGTCGGACAGGTGTTTGGGGATTTTTCTTTACTATAGAGAGAATTCTTCTGTCATCAGCTGTGGACACGTGGTCTTCCTTGGCCTGCCAGTCCCTTTGCGATTAGTAAGCTCACCAGTGCTCTCTTTCTTCTTAATGATGATCCAACCATTTGATTTTGGTAAGCCTGAGGATTGGCTGATGTCTCTAACAGTTTTATTCTTGTTTCTCAGTTTCATAGTGGCTTATTTGACTTTCATTGGCACAACTTTGGTCCTCGTGTGGATAAACAGCAATAAAAGTTTCCAAAGGTGATGGAAAGACTGGCGGAAAGACTAGGTGCTGAGTGCTCTCTTACACCCGCATGAAAAATGGCCTTTATTAAAATCTAACAATGCGCACTTTAACCTCATGTGATTTTTTTTTCTCTATTACAAATCTCAAATTGTGGAGTACAGAGGCAAATAAATAATTGATGGGTCTTTGTTCCAAACATTATGGTGGGGAATTGTATATTGTTGACGTTGCACTTCACGTGCCTATAAAGCTACAGCATGTAAGAATTTCATTGTTGTGGTCCTGATGCATATGACAAAAAACACTCTTGTCTCGACTTTTGCAAACTGAGCCACTGGAGAATTTACTTCTCGCTTGCGTTTGGAGTCGTGGGTTTCTTCAAATGTTGAAATGATACTTGAATTAGAAATTGTATTCATAGTTCAGAGGAAGTATCCAAATTATGTACCTGAAACTACTTGCAATCAATGTGGACGAAGGAACTGCAGATGCTGGTTTACACCAAAGATGGACACAGAATGTTGGAGTAACTCAGCAGATCAGGCAGCATCTCTGGATAAAGAAAATAATATCCGGAAGGTTCGGGAGCCTTCTTCTGTCTCCAGGACGACTTGGAATCTTACTTGTCTTAACTCTGGCATCCTTTACGGCAGATTGTCCATTCTCCTCCACGCTACCATATCAAGCAAGAAAGGGTTCATGAACTCAACTGTAAAAATTCTTACACGGCTAACTGGTCATGCAAGGTGGAATATTACTGTCAATTATAACAAAAATGTTTCTTAAAAAACAGACACTGTTTGGTTGAAGTAGTAAACTTAACTACATTTTCATCCCTGTGGGACACAACTCTGGGTTATGTGAAAATTCAACGTGGATTTTATGAGTGACTCTTTTCATAGGAACTACAGTTAGTTGCTGGTTGGGTAACAATGAAACTCGTCTTGGCTGTGAACGTTCATCATGGCTGAGAAGAATGTCAATGCACACTTTAAATTATATTTCCTACCCTTTAAAACAAAAAATGTTGTGGTTTCTCCTTTTTTTTGACAATTGCAGTTTTGAAAGGAATTTGTGATGCCTTATTCAAAAGAAAACTTAAAAGGAAATGAATTAGAAAATGTGTCCACATTTTCAGACCATGATCAAGAAACAAAGATTTGCTGATCAGATGAGCTGAGCGGAAATCTGCAGTATAATTATAAATAGAAAGGAATGATTCAAGACTGTAATCCAACCTCCGGGTTTGGATGACGTCCTCTGAACCTCAAGCCCTGTTTTTTTATTAAACTATCCGTTTGTTCTATTTAAAAACAATTTTTTGAAGTGAAGAATAGTTGAAATGTTTCAGTTGATGTTCGTTCAGCTGCGTAATTGCAGTTGATGCCGTTTTCTTTTGATTTCCGTGCTGTTTTGGCTCAAATTATGACAAGGAATTTGGCAACTCCAGCTGCAATTATATATGCAAGTTTGTTTGCGGCATTACATGAAACATCATCAATGAATTTTGTATTACATTGGCTAAGCATTTCTGAGTAGCAATAAAAAATTTAAAGACGAATACTTTTAACAGGCTTCAGAAAGTATCGTGCTGAATGAAATGCAGAATTCCTTTGGTGTGGATAAATATAACCTGATGTGTTTGAGCCAAAATAATTCCAGGCATGTGTCGACAAGTGCAGGGATACCCATTACTGGCTGCAGGGCAGAAGTGAGGCACTTCAGGTCATGACAAATAAAACAATGAATGCAGATGAGCAGTGTGGCAATACCACAGAGAAGCAAATATAACACTAGGATGTATTTCTTAGAACAGAACAATGTTATGCCTGCATAATAGTTAAACGGTGTGAAGACCCACATGGCTAATTTGTCTAGGGTTCTAAGTGCTGGCGAATGACCATAGGCAATTTGCCATAAACCCTACTCTTTGAGTGATTGGAATACGTTAAAGAAGTTGGAATGTCGGTCTTTGCTCAACTAGATTTAGTTTTGTTTAGAGATACGGTGCGGAAACAGGCCCTTCGGCCCACCGGGTCCGCCCCAACCTGCCATCCCCGCACATTAACACTATCCTACACACTAGGACAATTTTTTTACACATACGCCAGGCCAATTAACCTCCATAGCTGTACATCTTTGAAGTGTGGCAGGAAACTGAAGATCAGGAGAAAACACAAGCAGTTATGGGGAGAACATACAAATTCCGTATAGCCAGCACCCGTAGTCGGGATCGAACCCAGGTCTCTGGTGCTGCAAGCGCTGTAAGGCAGCAACTCTGCGGTGCGCCACCGTGCCTCCCCGTGGGTTCCCCGGAACACTTGACAGACAAAATGGGCATTAGAAATTATGGGAACATATTTTCTATTTGAGGTAGTTAGGGGTAGGAATGGTATAAGGAACAATTAGTTGCTGTTATTGGTAGGTATTTATTATTATTTGAATCCATGAATTCTTAAATGGTTAATTGAAGATTTTGCTGAAGGAGAAGGATATTTTTAAATTGTATACAAGGGAGAATGTGTGATCAATGTTACTTGTCAGATGCTAAAATCTTTGTCCTCTGTTATCTTTTGAGGTTGGAAGGGACTGTACACCAGTGAAATTAAGTAAGGTAGAAGTAGCTAATTATTTTCCTTCAGAACAAAGGACCTTGATCGTAACTTTTAGAATCATGACTAATCGAAGCTAGAGATGCAAGGAACTGCAGATGCTGGGATCTTGAGCAAAACACAAAGTGCTGGAGTAAGTCAGCGAGTCAGGCAGCATCTGTGGAGGGAATGAATAGGAGAGGTTTGGGTCAGGACCCTTTGGATTGATTTGGATGGTTCTATGGTCCCAATTATTGACGAATAGGGAGGGATTCTATCTAATTTCTTACTTGAAATTTGTGCAAAAAAGGAAAACTGATTTTGTAAAGTTTAAAGAGGTGACTGAGAACAGTTTTTGCATCATTCTATTGGCTGAATGATGCAGTTTATAATAAATTATTCGTGGCATGGGCTAAACTAAACGTCATTTTCGAGTGGAGGCTGATTATGCGGGAAATATCTGAAGGAGAAAGCTTCTGAAACTTGCCAAAGAACTGGTACCACAGTGGTACAGCAGTCACTGTTGCTGCTGCCACACTATGACAGGCAATGTACATTTGTTTCGGAACTCTGATGTTTTGGTTATACTCCTAAAGATGCAACATGGAAACGGGCCTTTCAGTCCACCAAGTGCACACTGGCCATTGATCACCCATTCACTCTAATTCTATGTCAACCCACTTACTCATCCATTCCCTACATACATGCACACAGCAATTTTGCAGAGGCCAACTAACCTGCAAACCCACATGTCTTTGGGACATGGAAGGAAACCGGAGCACCCAGAGGAAACCCAAGCGATCCCAGGGAGAATGTGCAAAGTCCACAGAAACCGCACCCAGGCAAGTGATAGGTGGATAGAGGTGAGGTGCATTTGATAGGACTTATTGCCATAGAGGGAAGTGCAGAGAAGGTTCACCAGAACTGATTCCTGGGATGTCGGGACTGTCCTATGAAGAAAGACTGGATAGACTCGGTTTATACTCTCTGGAATTTTAGGAGATTGAGAGGGGATCTTATAGAAACTTACAAAATTCTTAAGGGGTTGGACAGGCTAGATGCAGGAAGATTGTTCCGATGTTGGGGAAGTCCAGGACAAGGGTCACAGCTTAAGGATAAGGGGGAAATCCTTTAAGGGACCGAGATGAGAAAGACTTTTTTCACACAGAGAGTGGTGAGTCTCTGGAATTCTCTGCCACAGAAGGTAGTTGAGGCCAGTCCATTGGCTATATTTAAGAGGGAGTTAAGATGTGGCCCTTGTGGCTAGGGGGGATCAGGGGGTATTGGAGATAAGGCAGGTACGGGATACTGAAGTTGGATGATCAGCCATGATCATATTGAATGGCGGTGCAGGCTCGAAGGGCTGAATGGCCTGCTCCTGCACCTAATTTCTATGTTTCTATGATAGGCAAATGGTTAGGAGACGAAAGCCTGACATGAAAGGCAAAAGGAAATCGGGGAGAAGAGGCGTGAAATATGAAGCCCGGGGAAGGGGTTGTGGGAGAAATGGGTACGCGTCCACTTGTGAAATGTGAAGGGGGGGGGGGGGAGAATGTTTGTTGGTTGCTTGTCTAAATTGGAGAATTCAACGTTCATGCTATATGGTTGTAAGCTTCCCAAGAGGAATATGAGGTGTTGTCCCTCCAGTTTACACATGGCCTCACTCTGGCAAAGGAGGAGGACCAGGACAGCAAAGTCAATATGGAAATGTGAAGGGGAATTAAAATGGTTATAAGAAACCATTGTAAGAACATTTAATTAGACATGGATGTCATATCACGCAATTAGTCACAGTTCTAGTATCATACAGCATGGAAACAGACTCTTTGGTTCAATGTTATCCCACTTCCGACGCACTGGGGTAATTTTTACAGAACCCAATTAACTTCCAAACTGCATTTCCTTTGGATATGGGGGGAAGTTGGAACACCAAGAGGAAACCTGCATGGTCACAGGGGGAAGTGAGAACTCCACATAGACAGCATCCAAGGTCGGGATCAAATCCGGGTCTCTGGCGCTGTGATGCAGCAGTTCTGCGCCTCTTTGCTGCTCTGACTCGGGATTTAACAGAGAGTGACAGCCTATTGTCCAGCTGACTATAAGCGAGTTCGGCATTCCGACTGCGCATGCCCAGATCATAGGTCACTCGCTATGAACATTCTCAGCAGCTGTGGTGCTGCGTTGTGTGCAGGCCTGCATTTCGTCCATGGCCGGGGTAGGGCCCGGTGCTGCGGCCGCTGTTGAGTTGCTGCTGGGTCATCCCCTTCCCCTCCCGCGTGTCCCGTCCCTGTCCTGGGCTGGCGGGGTGGTGGCGGCCCCCAGGACTTGCAGACGGTGGGGGGGGGGGGGGGGGGGGGGGAAGGGGCGGGGGAGGCGCAGGCTCCAACTCAGCTCTGCCTGTCCAGCCGGGAGGGGGGGGGGGGTTGGCACTGGCTCCAGTTGTCGGTTGGTCTGGCGGGCAGGCGGAGTTGAACTGGGGTTGGCGCTTCTCCGCGCTGTCTGGGGCTGCTGCTCGGGGCCTGTGTCCCGTTGGTCCGACGTCTCCGGCCGCCCCACAGGTGGGGATGGGACACTCGGGGGTGGGGCGCCGGGGACCCCGGTTCGATCCTGTCTGCAAATGAGGCGCGGGACTGTGTGCGTGCAGCTGCTGGGAATGTCTCTCCGCTGGTCCAGCCTGTTTTTTCCCCCCCCCCCCCACCCCCCGTCTCCCACTCGCATCTGCTCCCTCTATTTCACTGTTACACCCTGCTCACCTGTTCCTCAGATTAAATATATTTGTACACATAAATCATGAATAAAGATAAGAATTTATACACAGTTTATACAGTCAGCACTTTGTTCACTTTTCCTTTTATAGCGAGTGACCTTTGGCAAATCTCATGATTCCTTGTGTTTTTTGGAATACCAAACTCACTTATTATTAATGGTTAAAACATGCTGTATGTGGTCCACTTTTCAGAGTCCTCGCCTCCATCATTTTCACTGGCACCATGAAACTGGGCAACAAGGTCTTCACCTAGTCCTCACCTGGAGATTTGTTTGAGCCTCCTTCCAGAAACTATTTCAGGAGCAGCCAGGAAACAAAGCTAGCGACCAGAGTTTTGCTTTCTGTCAAATGTTTCAGCAATTACTTCAAGTTTGGGGTCTTTTAAAAATATAAAACATTTATCTGCTTAAATTATTAAAAAATAAATTAATTAAAATACAAGCATTTAAAAATAATTAGGAACTACTTGCCTGCATCTTTACTTAATCCTACTATCCCATTGAAATCAAGTGGATCTCCAATCCAGCACTGTTTAATTTAGTTTAGCGATACAGCATGGAAACAGGCCCTGGGCCCACAGTCTACACCGACCATCGATCGCCCGTTCACACACTAGTTCTATGGGATCTCACTTTCTCATCCACTCCCTACATACTAAGGTGCAATTTTACAGAGGGCCAATTAACCGACAAACATGCTCATCTTTGGGATGTTGGAGGAAACCGGACCTCCAGAAGGAAACCCACGGGTCACCGGGAACATGCACACTCCACATAGACAGCTCCTGAGGTCAGACAATACCCATTTTTATGAACAGACTTTCATTTATATGGTTCCTTTCTGAACAACCAAAACATTATTCAATCAATGAGATGCTCCTGAAGCGAAGAAGAAACGTGAAGCAAATTCGTTGATAGCAACCACTCGCAAACAGGAGCATGATAATTTCAAGATAATTGGGTTTTAGTAGTGCTGAATGAGGGGTAATAATTATTAGGATTTTGTGTGATTCCCGTGGGGAAATTGTTAAGTAGCATATGCTTTAGTGGGCAGATTAGAAAATGACTGGAGGAGTAATGGTGGACTTGTTTGATCATAGCTGGAGCCTGGTGAACAGTTCTGGTTGGCACATTGTAGGAAGGATCTATTTATACTAAAGAGTGTACAGATATGATTTTCGAAGGATATTGTAAGAACTAGAGAAGTTTACTTATGGCGAGAGCTGATCTTTGCCTCATCTACACTTACTGAATTTCTTGAAACATCCAGAGACCAAAATTCTATAGCTCAGTCTTGAGTACATTTGGTAATTCAGCCCCCACAAATCACTGGGTAAAATTTTCTGCAGTTCTCAAGAAAATAAATTTCTCCTTATGTCAATCTTAAATAGGTAACCCATCATTTTGGAACTATGCAATTTAACCACGACGTGAGAAATAATTGCTGAATCGACCTTGCCCTTGACTAGCCTCACTGTTAATATTTTAATTCCAATGATCAGAAGTCAAACCAACCCAAGGCAACTCCAGAAATCAACCAAGTGAATCTTCACTGAACTGCCTCCAAAATATTTATCTCCTTAAATAAGGAAAGCAAAGCTAGATGTAGTTCTGCCGGAGTGGTTTCACTGATACCTGTATAACTGTAATAAGATTTACCTCCTTTGGGATAATGGCCGATATTCTATTTGTATTTATAATATTTGCCTTGCTAACTGATTGTTGTAACTGCATGCCGAATTTCAGTTTCATGTAATGGGCGACCCGAATCTCTTTGCACTGTGGAATTCTATAGTTTTTTTTAATTTAAATGATAGTCCTAATTATTCCTATGAATGTGGATAACCTAATTTCTTCACGGTTTACTTAATCTGCCAAAAGTTTGTACAAAGTGTTAATTGAAGTACATAAAATGTATAGGAGCAGACTGGGTGAATTGGAAGGATAGTTTTCCGTGGCAATGGTGTAATTAATTAGGCATTACAAGAGTTACAATTTTAGGTAGAAAGGGTAATTGATGGTAGGTGTCTGGAATTTGGTATGAAAGTATGGAGGCCTCATCATATTTGGTAAAACTGTCTGAATAAGGAAGTCTCATAACTGGCATAGTTACAAGCCAAGAGCTTTGAAATAAGATTTTTGTTCACTGTAGGATGTTGACGTGTCCAGCAAGGTTAGCCCTTCCTTATTTCTCCTGGATTTCATGGTGCCATTTAATTGCTAACTGCAAAGCTGGATGTGGGTCATATATAGTCATTGGTAAGGATAGCAGTTTTCCTTCCCTGAAGAATGTTGGATAGGATTTGATAACAATGCAGTATCTTTGTGGTTATTATGCAGAGTTTACATTTTCATTCCAAATTTATTTAATTATTTGAATTTAAGTTGCACATTGCGATTTGAACTGGTGCATCCCAGTCAATTGTTTTGGTGTTTGGATATGTCATTTAACCATTATTATTCAGAGGAGCCTCTGAAACGGTTTATTATTGAGTGTGGACAGGTTCATACGGATTTTTGGGTTAAACAAAGGAAACGGGACTATCTTGGATGGGACATCTTAGTCGGCATGGACAAGTTTGGCTGAAGGGCCTGTTTGTTGTTTGACTGTCTGCACGAAAGGGCCATAATCTTCAAAATTGTGGATAGGTTTCAGTCATCTGTGGAATAACAGGCCTTAGCGGTGCATTTTTTTTAGTTTAGTTTAGATTTACAGCACGGAAACAGGACCTTCAGCCCACCGGGTCCGTGCCGACCAGTGATCCCCACCCATTAACACTATCCTACAGCCACTGGGGACAATTCTTTACATTTACCAAGCAATTAACCTACATACCTGTTCGTCTTTGGAGTGTGGGAGGAAACCGAAGATCCCGGAGAAAATCCACGCAGGTCACGGGGAGAACGTACAAACTCCTTACAGACACCACCCATAGTCGGGATCGAGTCTGGGTCTCCGGCGCTGCATTCGCTGTAAGGCAGCAACTCTACCGCTGCGCCGCCGTGACCGCCTTCTCTTCTGATAAGGCTCATTACTTTGAAAAAAAGAGCGTTCAATGTCGAACTTTACACGTATCCTGGGAAATTGTTAAATTATTAGATGCTTGGCAGTTTTTCATGAGCACGTACTGTACTGATGTTTGGCATATAAAGGATGGCATCTTGTTTTTTGCTCAATGAGTCTGCTCTTAATGCAGTGGAACAGTCATGAAAGAGGTTTCTACCAGATTTGCTGGTTAACGGGGCTTGGCATGAACTGCCTGGCTATAAAGGTACCCGCAGATTGATTGCCTTGAAATGCCAAGATGATTCAACAGTAGTCCTATTTCTTAAGCTTCCTGAGGAAATGTCCAGCACTTCATAAAATTACTGAGAGCTAAGGTATTAAATTTCGCTCTGCACACTGTGATAATTGTGCAGCGACTGAGTAGAAAGGTGGCGTGCAATACACTGAACTGAAATATAATGGTGAGGACACTTGAGATACAGTTATTAAGCCCCTTTGGATGGCCCTAAGCTCATAATGAGGCGGCCTCTTATTTTTGTGTTTGCTCTGCAAACAACGTTGCTGAATTCAATTGTACATATTGTGCACGGATTTCCAAGTGGAATTATTTAAATATAAATTAATCTTATCTTGTATTGTAGGCTAAAGTTATAAATACTTGGTGATATATCGACACATTATTCTATAAAGTAGTCAATCATCCACAATCTGGTATGGAAGTGCTTCATGGTTACAGGGATATCCTTCTTCGAGTTGTTGTTTTGAACCTTGGTATGTGGACTATGAACGAGATTACCCATCTTGCTGGCAATGAATTACAGATTGGATGATTTGGTTTTCTTTTTGAATATGTTGCCGTAGGGAGGAATGTTGGCAAGAAGGACTTGGAATTTCTTTTCACCGAGTGGTGCAATGATGGGACAACATTTCAGCCTATCTGAGCATGTAGATACCAGTGATTAACAACTGACGTGGAAGATAGCACCTTTGTAGGCAGTGCTGTTTCACTCATGTAAGACTCATTAATAAGAACACAAGTGCAAGCAAGTGTTTAGTTGGAAAAGGCCACTAAGTGCTGTTATAACACGGGGTCAGGCAGCATCTCTGGACAAATGGATAGGTGACATTTCAGACTCGAAACATCACCCATCCATGTTCTCCAGAGATGCTTCCTGACCTGTTATGTTACTCCAGCACTTTGTGTCCTTTTGTGAGAACCAGCTTCTGCAGTTCCTTGCTTCTACTAAGAGTTTACTGAGGCTCTGTGCTAACTGCAATTTGGTCTACTCTGCTCCAAAAATATTTCATCAGTTCTAACTTCTTATTCAGTCCTCATAACGAGTAAAGCTCTTTAGTTTATAAATGCTTTCCTTTTGAAAAATAGTTTTAAGTTTATTATTTCCTTTGCATATCCTTTAAATCAATGTGCAAATAGTTTAGACTTAATATATTATTATCATCATGTCTATGTCTCATCCTGTTTGTGGTCCAGCTGATTATTCTCAATATTGTCAATTACTGGTCCAATCGGGCTTCCAATTGTCTTTAATTTCATTACTGTGAAGACCTTAAATTATGAAATTACCTTTTAAAAACTTTTTTTTAAACCTATATTGCTTTTTTAAGAAGCTCCTTAAAATCTACCTCTATGATCAAGCTTTTAGTCATCTGCCCTAACATTTCTTGATGTGGTTCAGCATCCACTTTTATTGACATTCCTGTGAAGCAACCTGCAATGTTAATTTACTATGCTGACTGCTATTTGAATTTAAGCTGTTTAGTATTAGAAGAAGTTTAGTATGAAGCACGGTAAAAACACAATACTGGAAATAATTAGCGGTCAGGCAGCATCTATTGGAAGAGAAATTAAGTTAACATTTCAGACTGCTGATCTTTCATCAGAAATGAGAGAAGTTGGACATCAGTCAAATTTTGGATTTCAGAGAATGAGGAACAAAGGAGAGTGCAAAGGGTCTGAGTAAAGGGCCTGTCCCACTTTCACAACCTCTGCTGAGTTTGCCCTTGACTCATAATCGCAGCATGGTCGTCACGAGGCCGTAGGAGGTCGTGATGCTAGTCGTAGGTACTCGTGGCATCAAGTAGGTCGGGGCGTTTTTTCTAGCCTGATGAAAAATGTCCACGGGTAAAAAAGGTTGTGAATTAGGTCGTGAAAGTGGGACAGGCCTAAAGTGACACTGACTTGAAGTGCTAACCCTACAATTGTCTCCATAGATGCTGCCTGACTTGACTATTGCTAATAGACACACAATGTTGGAGTAACTCAGCGGGACAGGCAACATCTTTGGAGAGAAGGAATGGGTGTCGTTTCGTGTTGAGACCTTTCTTCAGACTATTCAGAATATTGCTAATATTATTTCAGATTTCCATCATCTGCATTTTTGTAATTTTCATTTTGAGGCATTGTGCCAATTTTATAATTTGAAAAAGCATCATTACTCATTATGCAGGCCATTTGATCTTTCTTGAAGTGTAAGGAAACCTGTAAGGCTGGTGCAATGCTGTTCTGCATTGATTGTTCTGCCCCTGCTCAGAACCTGAAATCATAATTTGTCTGGAACTCTTACATAGCTGGAATAACAATGTTAAAGCATTGTTTCTCAACTCCATCTGATCAACTCTTACTGCTGTGACCCATGTGACAACCTGTGAATTTGTTTTTATGCTTGGAAAGTAAGCAGTGATGGAACACCTCGGCACGGTGGCGCAGCAGTAGAGTTGCTGCCTTGCACCGCCAGAGACCCGGGTTCAATCCTGACTACGGGGGCTGTCTGTAATGAGTTTGTATGTTCTCCCCGTGACTGCGTGTGTTTTCTCGCGTGCTCTGGTTTTCCCCCCACACTGCACAGGGCTGTAGGTTAATTAGCTTCGGTAAAGATTGTAAATTGTCCCTAGCGTGTAGGATAGAACTAGTGTATGGGGATTGCTGGTCGGCAAGGACTCGGTGGGCCGAAGGTCCCGTTTCAGCGCTGCTTCTCTGAACTAAAAACTAAACTAAGAACACAGAGCATCAAGAGAGGCCCATTGTGACATGAGTTTGGAATCGCTGTTTTAAGGTAAATTCTTACCCTGAAGCATTTCCCTTAAGGTCAAGCTTAATTGGTGGCTTGACATATTTGTCTGCTTCTTACATTCCCTCCTCCCAACAATTTCAAATGATTGATGCATGGGAGGAGTGTGTGTGATGTAATGGTGGTAGGAGTATATCATTTACAGTTCTTGTGTCCCGGATAGATTTTCAATTGGTTTTTGAATCCATGAATCCAATTTTCTTAAATGTTGTGCGGGCCAAATTGAGTTACAGGTCAGCTGCGAATAATATTAGGCAGGGCAGATTTGAATTGTTGATAATCTTCCTCCTGACTTGCTTTCACCCATCTTCCTCCTTGGTCCCTTTCCTGCCTCTCCAAAGAAGCCACTCCAGGTCCACCGCCGATTTTCCAGCAGCTGGGGGCCCGACGCTTCTTTTAATCCGGACAAAATTATGAGAGGGCACTTGAAATCCCCTCGAAGTCCCCCCCCCCCCCCACCAGAAAATGTGGCTTTTAGGCCCGGTGAAGCGGCTGATCTCTACCTCATCGGGAGTTCTACTCTGATTGGCAGGTTGAATTTGCTGGCTGCAGCCGGGGCTCTGGAACTCCGGCTCAGCCAGAGCAGGCAGGTCCATTCCCACAGCCGACTTCCGCGGTCGACTTAGCCGGCTGGTATTTCTGCCCCCACCCTCCTCCCCCAAGGCCATGACCTCTTGGTCTGACAAAACGGATAATACAGCAAAGCAAACCAAGTGTGCCGGAAAAACAGTGGTGGATCTGTATTTGAGAGGTTTAATGGCTCATATCCTTTCAACTTTCTATTTTCGACATTGGTTCAATTCACTCTGCACAGATCAGAAGTACATATGGAATCTTCCCTAAACTGTGTGCTGAAGGCAATTATTGGGAGACTGAGTCCCTTTGGAGGAGCTAGCTTCTAACGCCTGATTTAAGAAAAAATCCTGAGAAGTACTATGGGTTACATTCTTTCTTGTGAGGGCAGATTTAAAACTAAGCAAATTCTCTTCAAGGCACTGCTTTACTTTAACCTAGATTTGCTTCCTGCCACCAAGCAGTTTTCTGAAAAGTCGCATTCGGGAAACACACTTTTTGCTTCTCTTAGCCCTGCAGGTGGAACAGGGATAATCTTGGAAAAAGAGTGAAAAGTATTGTAAAGTGTACAGGTTAGGATGGAGTATACAGCTTTCAGTCAGCAGAAGTAGTTGGTTCTTCATCTTCGGAGGCAAAATCATCACAGTAGCCATCAAAGGGTTAATCTAATGAGCATTTCTGCACTATTTTCAACTTGTAATTCAGTCAATCAGTTTCAGTTGATAATCTTCTGTGGTCCGATCCTTAGCAGTTCATACAACTAGTTCTGGCTTTTTGCATAAGGGAAATGGTTGGACTATGACCTTTAAGGAATTCACTGTATGCAAGCAAAACAATGTGTCCACTGTTTTGTGAGCAGGATTTTTTAACATCAGTTTTAACAAGTTGTATGCTGTGTGTGTGAGTCTCCTGTACCCTTCTGAAAAGCTTGTTGAAATCTGGCCTGGAAAATGAGTAGAGTCATGGCGTAGAAAAGAGTGAATTGTATTTGGAGGTCAAAGCTGCATTTGATTCACCACTACTCTGCAGTTAACTGTACAGATGGTAAATAAGTTCACTGCGGTGGATTTTAGATTGTGGTTATTTAAGATATTGGAGTATTTTGTTTTAGGTTTAACAAAATCAGATTAAGGGACAAACTAGTTCTTGGTCAATTGTGTTATTTTATAGTTGATAAACTAAATGGAATGAAATTGTTCGTCAGCTTTAGTTTTGCAAGTTTTTAAAATAAAAATAACTGATGATTATGGGAGTGCGTTTCATTTTTTGTTGCTCTGTTTCAACATTAAATGCTGCATTAAGTACGCTTTTTTTAGCCACAGCAAGAGTGGCTTGAGTTTTCCTATTAAGCTGTACTCGTATCATAGAACTATACGGCATGAAAACAGGCCCTTTGGCCCAGTTTGTCCATGTTGACAAAGTTGGCACTCTAGACTGGCCACATTTGTCTGCCGGGAGACTCCAATCATTCGGGGTGAGGAGAATAATTCTTTACTCTCCTGACTAAGTCATAGCTTTGGGAAACAGCCTGGAAACAGGCCCTTCAGCCCACCGAGTCCACGCTGACATGCTCACTAGTTCTACAGGGCTCAAAATTAGCGGTTGCCCGGGTGCCATTGACCACCCAAAGTGCCTCCGGGCAACCTAAATGCCGAGTCATAATGCCCGGCTTGACACTACAGATACTGGTTTATACCAAAGATAGACACAAAAAACTGGAGTAACTCAGCGGGTCAGGCAGCATCTCTGGAGAAAAGGAACGTGACGTTTCGTGTCGGCGGCGGTAACAAGCTGTAGTGTGGGGTAAAGATACTAGATACAGGGTGATGGAGAGTCAGAGCGAATGGCGTGCCCCGCGCAGCGGCTCCTCCTCCTCCGCCTCCCATACCCCGTCCGCCCTGATAGCGGCCGCTGCTTTCCACTCTGCCATATCCGCTTTCAAAACAAACCCTCCCGCAAGCCGAGGGAGGAAGGGTGAGGCCCCGTTTCGCCGTCTGAGGCACCCGCACCGCTCGGCCCGCACCTTCCTGTTGGCTGGCGGAGGAGGGGTGGCGAGGTGATCCCAACTGCCTCGCCCTTTGGCAGCAGCACTTGGCAGTGGACAGGGAAGATGATGCCGTCCGTGTCCGATGAGCGCTGACCTTCCTCCCTCCCCACCTCCTCTTCAGAGCGAACATTGACTATGTTTGATAACAGAATGCAATCAAATGTGTTTTAATTCCCAATGTTATTATTTGTTTTAATCCATAAAGATGGATTAATTAAATTGTGAACTCGTGAAACATTACAATCGCAGTGTTCGATTGTCACTGCTACCATTGACACGTTATTACAGAATTCATTTTAACGGCAAATCAATGCTCTTAATATGGAGTATCAGTACTGTAGTTATTTAATGAGCAACATTCACAACTATACGTTGGATTTATCCAGGTTTTACTTCTACAGTCGGTCATATACATCACAAATTTGGGCGAGAGATTTTTCAGTTGAAATTTTAACGTTAATTCTGAAGTGGGAATGATGGAAACGGCATTTATCAATATTTTTTTTAAAATCTGCTGCGGACAAACTGGGTATCTTCATTGCTGTTCACAGCACATACATCTAATCTAAATGGCCGGTAATGTGCCGTTTTGACACCTTTAAACATATTACCAAAAGAACATTTGCTGCAGTTATGTCCTTTGCCCAACTCTTGTCAGTTAGTGTAATGTTTAACCTGCCAGATGGGTATAATGGGTTTTAGCAGCTATTATCATAAAATGCCTTTAGAAATTTCCTTGCAACCTGTATATTTTGTTGTGGATAAATTATGTGGGAAGCGAGAATGTTTCTGTACCAATAGCAATAACGACCCCATGCTATGGCCATGTCATAATTTTCGGTCCTTCACAGAAAACATGCTTGCATCAATCTGTAGGGTGCATAGTTAAGCATATATGTTACCATAGTCCAGGATTTATTGACACCGGTTGATCAAATGCTGAATAATCCAACCACATTTTTGTTTGGAAGTGGAAAGAACTAATAGAAATTGCATTAATTGCAATGTGTAAAAATAGTTGAGATATTGTATTATAATTTTGCTGCATGTCATTGTGGTATATATCATGTCTTGATTGGTGAATATGTTTAGTTTGTGACTTTATTTCAAGCAGGAATAATATGTGAATGCTTCATTGAGCATAATTCCGACTAGTAACTACGCACTTCGTCCGGGCACATTATTGCACGCGTCACGCAAGCCGTCTTAAATGACCACCTAAACTGTCATTTGGCAACTTAAAAAGCTGCCTAGGTTGCCAGCTGGCAACAGGGGGGAAAAAAACGTTAAGTGAGAGCCCTGTAAATCTGTTACCCGACTTTCTCAACCACTTCTTACATGGTCGGGACAATTTATAGAGGCCAATTAACCAACAAACGCACACATCTTTGGAATGTGGGAGACAATAGACAATAGGTGCAGGAGTAGGCCATTCGGCCCTTTGAGCCAGCACTACTATTCAATGTGATCATGGCTGATCATCCCCAATCAGTACCCTGTTCCTGTCTTCTCCCCATATCCCCTGGCTCTGCTATTTTTAAGAGCCCTATCTGGCTCTCTCTTGAAAGCATCCAGAGAACCAGCCTCAGAGAGGCAGAGAATTCCACAGACAGGACGTAACCAGAGCACTCGGAGGACACCTATGCGGTCACAGGTAGAGCGTGCAAACTCTGCACAGGAGGGTAGGGATTGAATCTGGGTTTTTGACACTGAGGCAGCAGCTTTACCAAAAGCTGACCTTCTGCTTTGATGGTAGTAGAAAGACTTTGGGAAGTGGGGTAGTAAGTTGTCGACCTTGAATATTTCATCTCAGATTGGTTAACCTCAAATTGGAGGTTAACCACTGCCTGGAAAACATGGGTTGAATATTGCTTATCTAGTCTGACTTCTGACTTCTGTCTTGGTCTTGAAGTAATCTACACCTGCCCATAACACTATGTGGGGAGATGAGAACTGAATTGAAAAATATAATGATGAATGAATATGCATGCCATGGAAGAAAGAGGATTGAAGTAATTGAAGGTGGTTGGGCCCCAAGAAACTGGCTGAAATTATGCCTCAAAATCTCTCGTGCCTTTCTAATTGGGTCTGACCCAAGGCAACGGAGTTTCCTCTGTCTCCCTTTAATTGCAATTTTGTTAAATCTCTTCAACCCCACACAATTGTCATCTTTATATCACCCAAGCCAACACCAAAGTGGTATTGGACGAATTGTCAGCTCTCTCTTTAGGCAGCAAACCTTGAACGGCGCTGGCCACTTCAGTTAAGCTCTGTGGTGGAATGTACTCCCCAAATACCATCAGCGTGCCTCTTGGCCAACGTGGGGTGCTACCACTCTGGACTCCTGCTACATCATCGGCAAGAAGGGCAGTCACTTTGCCCCTCGCCCTAATTTCAGCCAAGCAGTGTCAGAGGTTATGGGGAGAAGACAGGAGAATGGGATGAGAGGGAGAGATAGATTAGCCATGATTGAATGGTGGAGTAAACTTGATGGGCCAAATAGCCTAATTCTATTCCTATCTCTTATGATCTCATGATCATCTGTTGGTGCTGTTCCTGTTGGGTTACACTCACAGAATGAAGTGTAAGGTACAAACAAAAACAATGATACTGTTGCAATCTGATCAGGCTGAGGGTCTACATTAAACCTGGTGGATTGGCACATGTTAAATAATCTATATTAATTGACCACTGCATCCAGCATGAATGAGTATACCTCAATCGTCATCAGGGCAGCACAGGTGGTTCAGCTGTAGACTTGCCTTTCAGCTCCAGAGACCCGGGTTCAATCCTGACTATGGGTGCTATCAGTACAAACTGTTTTTATGTTTACTGTTAAATTCTTTATGTTGTGTATTATCTTTATTTGTGTGCTGCAATGGCAAGTCAAATTTCACTACACCGATTGGTGTATGTGATAATAAATGTCCTTTGTCCTTTGTAATTGGCAGGTAAAATTGTAAATTATTCCTAGAGTGTAGGATAGTGCTCGTGTACAGGGTGATCACTGATCAGCGCGGACTCGGTGGGCCAAAGGGCTGTTTTCCTTGCTGTATCTCTAACGGGTAAAGTTACTGGCTTTATTAAGAAATACGATCCAGCAGAGTCATTTAGTTTACAGCATTGAAACAGGACTTTTGGCCCACCGAGTCCATGCTGACCATCGATTACCCTACACACGAGCACAATGCTACACTCTACAATTTACAATCTTACTGAGCCTAGTTTTATATTAACTCATTTTCACATCCTACACAGTAGGGGCAATTTACTGAAGCCAATTAACTCACAAACCTGCACATCTTTTGAATGTGGGAAGAAACCAGAGTAACCAGAGAAAATCCATGCAGTCACAGGGAGAATGGCCAAATTCTGCACATACAGCTCCCAGAGTCTGGGTCGAAACCAGGTCTCCGGCCCTGTGAGGCTGCAGCTCTATCGCTGCGCCACTGTGCAGATTTATGATCTATTCTAACAAGAAACCTTGGATTTATAGAGAGATTCACACTTGTCTAAAGTCCAGATCTCAGGCCTTAAAGGCGGATGGCTTGCCTGTACAAGGAGGTCAAATTTGATGTCTGCAAAGCTATCTGGGATGCCAAGAGAGGATTCCAGCTCAATTTAAACAAGCGGATGCTGGGCAGCTATGGCAGAGCCTGAATGCCGTCATAGAACATAGGCTGAGATTGATGGTAATTATAGGCAAGGATGGGTGTCCAGATGAGCTCAAGGCCTTTTAACCCCATGGGGGAGGTGTGTGTGTGCTTTCGTGTGTGTCCATCTGCTTTCGCAAGTGTCAACTCTTGGAAAGTGCCCAGCTTACATGGAGTCCCTGGACTATGTCTCAAATTCTCTAACAATATACTGTCCACAGTCTTCTCTGACATCTGGAAGATAATCGTCTATAATGGTGTCAGGACGGCGTCTTTCTCAGACGGCTGAAAAGATCTGATGTGTTCACTGGGATTCCCTTGATTTTCCACAGGTGCGCTAAAGAAAGTATTCTGATGTCTGCGTTAACAACTGCTCTTCCTTTGCCCCCTGCAGACAGTGAACACAGCCCAGTACATTACAGGCTCATCACTTTCTTCCATCCTGTCGTCTTCACTATGCATTGCATTTGGAAGGCTGGAAGTATCTTTGAGCATGCCTCACCATTTTGTTTTCTCCCTTCCATCTTCGTGGTGAAGATACAGGAGCTTGAAAGCTCAGACATCCATCCAGCCTTAAGAACAGCTCCTTCCTTACTGCCGTCCAACTCCTGAAACCGATCACATCTTTCGCACCCCCTTCCCGGAGAGCTGTCACATACTCTTACTATTAACTTATTTTGGTTATTCTATTATAGTAATTCAATATGTTTTGCACCTCTTTGTATTGCACTGCAATCTTGCACCATTCTGCTGCTTTCCCCTCTTATTTAGTGATAGATTTATCATTTACTGTATGTATACTGTTTATGCTGTGAGCTTCATGTGAGCAGGGAATTTCATTACACCCTGGTGTTAATCTGCACTTGTATCTCAATTACCGGTAATCTGAATCTGAATACTGTCTTTATGTCAAGGAGATTGATTTGTATCTGGGAATCAGCTCAGATTACAATGAAGTCTGGAACTGAATGAACTCGGGCAAAATCCAAAAATGAGCATCGGTGAGCAGCTTATTGGTTATTTTGTGCTGCTTGATAATGCTGTCAATTACATCTTCATGTGTAGGAAGGAACTACAGGTGCTGGTTTAAATAGAAGATATAGACACAAAACGCTGGAGTAACTTAGCATCACTGGAGAAAGAGAATAGGTGACCTTTTGGGTCGAGACCCTTCTTCAGACTGAGAGTTGGGGGAGAGGGAAACGAGAGAGATAGATCGTGATAAAGAGAGAGATTGAACAAATGAATGAAAGATATGCAAAAAAATATTGATGATCAAGGAAATGGATCATTGTTAGCTGTAGGCTAGGTGGGCTACATCTTCATGACTTGTTTGTGGACTAATTGCATGGTAACAGGCTGGGCTAGATCGTTCATGTTTATTGCAGAGAATGTCATTGTCATGGCTGTATTGGAAGTGCTTCACTCAAGGCCATGACTGGTTTGGAGCTCAATAATTTCAGTTGAGTTATTATAGCATCTGATAACCATTGCTGTTTCATGCCATTGCATAGAATGAACATGGATTTTCTTACAAAGGATCTAAAGAACCGTCTGACGTAGATCACCCATGTGTCAGTTCTGGCGAGCATCATTGAGATTTCTATATAGTTTGTATTTCCACATCTTGTTATTACGTGGAAAATTATTTTTGTCCAACAGGTCCTATCCTAGCACACAGCAATCTGAATCCCCTCACTAAATGTAATCTATATTCCCATATTCCAATCAACTGGCCCCAATCGCTTGCCTATGCAAGTAGACTTTAGATATACAGCGCAGAAACTGGCCCTTCCGCCCACCAAGTCCACGCCAACCAGCGATCACCCTGTACACTAACAATATCCTACACACTGGGGACAATTTTACAACTTAGCAAGGCCAAGTAACTGACAAACCTGTATGCCTGTGGAGTGTGGGAGGAATCCGGAGCACCCGGAGAAATCCCACTCGGTCATAGGGGGAATATACAAACACCGTACAGACAGCACCCATTGTCAGGATTGAGCCTGTATCTATGACACTGCAAGGCATATGTTTCATATGGATGTGTTTGAGTGCTTGCGCCATTGGCGCAAACAGTTTTGCCGTTTGTTTTCAGTATTCTCAACGGTAGGGTGCGATGATTTACATTTGTCAGGGAGGAAAGTTGATCTCTATCATCTGTAGTGGAGATTAATCTGTGTTATAGAAAGGTAGGCATGCAAGCTTTAATGTTTGGAAATGTAGGTCTTCTTCCTCGTGTCCGGCCATCTTCTATCTCACGTCTTTCCGGTCGGTCAGTGACGGTTGATGGTCGGTGGCTGCAGAATTGGCTACTTCAGTCAGTCACTGCGGTACAGTTCCTGTCGTCAGCATTGCCCGGGATGCGCCACGTGGTGGCTTCTGCTTGCATCCCGGAAATGTAGGTAACTCTTAGCCATTGAAAAATAAATATCTGAAGAATCTCAAATGTCTATTTTACTCAAATATTTGAGTTTTCTTTATTGATTTAGTGAGGGGGGACGGGGGGAGAAACTGGGTGGCATCCAATGAAATGTTTTTTATTGTTTTGTCTTTTTGTTTTGTAGAAGTAGTTTTATTTCTCATATAATGTGCCATAATGTGAACACTATCAGATGCTTAGTGATTTAAAGGAGAGTTAAGCCTTGTACAGTGAGGCAGATAAAACATTTTGACTTGCACGGCACATCCTTTGCCAGTACTCCTCTGGCAAGGATGAAATGAACTTCCACTTCGCTAATAATTCTTTGTCTTTGCTTGGGGATTTGAAACTAAAGGGCCTGTCCCACTTACGCAATTTCTTCGGCAATTGTCGGCACCCGTCATAGTCGCAGCAGGTCGCCGAAAAATTCCAACATGTTGAAAATCCAGCGGCGATCAGAAAAAGGTACGACTCTTTGGGCGACTACTCACGACCATACAGACGTCGATGCCTGTATGGTCATGTGTAGTTGCCCAAAGAGTCGTACCTTTTTCTGGTCACCGCTGGATTTTCATCATGTTTTGGCGACTTGCTGCGACTATGACTGGTGCCGGCAGTCGCTGAAACAATCGCGTATGTGGGACAGGCCCTTTAGTGACTGAAGTGACATAGTGGTGCAGGTAATAAAACTGTAACATCACAGTGCCAAAGGTCCCATTAAAATCTGCTCTTGGGTGCTTTCTGTGTGCAGTTTGCATATTCTCCTTGTGACCAAGCAAAGACACAAAATGCTGGAGTAACTCAGCGGGTCAGGCAGCATCCCTGGAGAACATTGACAGGTGATGTTTTGGGTCGGGACCCATCTATGTTCTCCAGGGATGCTGCCTGACCGGCTGAGTTACTTCAGCATTTTGTGTTTTTCAGCATCTGCAGTTCTTCGTTTTTCCTTGTGACCATGTGGGTTTTCTGTAGGCACTCTGGCCTCCAATATCTGAAGTTGTATGAATTGGAAGATTAATTGGCCACTGTAAATTTCCCCTAAAATGCAGAGGAGTTGATGAGAATGTGGGGAGGATTTTGAAAAAACGAGTTCAAATGGAAATGACTGATGGTTGGCATGGACTCGGTGGGCCAAAGGGATGGTTGTTGTGTTGCGTCTCTGTGACTAACTGTGACTTGTCGTGGGAGATAGGAGCCTGTTAATGTCGACGCAAGGAGCTGCAGATGTTGGTTTACCAAAAAGTGCGGTTGTAACTCAGAGGTTAAGAGAGCATCTATGGAGAATATGGAGGGTCCCGACATGGAACATAATTTGACCATGTTCTCCAGAAATGCTGCATGACCCGCTGAGTTACTCCAGTACTTAGTGCCTGTGTTTTCTTTGGGAGCCTGTTAATGGCAGAATAACAACTCACTATGTTGGTTTTGGCCAGGTAAAGACAGTGCAGGATTATTTTAAACGATTCATTGCAAGCCAGAGAAATGAAAGGCCATCTCTTTAAGCTTTTCTTCCGGTCTGGATGCTTGTTGAGATTATAATTACACATTGTAACCTCTTTCTTAAATCACTCTTTAACTCTTGTTTCCAAATTGTGTACATCATTGAATGAATTTGTATCCCTATGTTGCTTCTGTTATTTCTTTGCATTCATGTCGGGTCTTTCCAATTGTGTAAACTTGAATTCTGGTTTTTTTTAATTGCACCATGTGCATTACAGAAAAGTTATATGTCCCAAAGTAGACCAGAAAAAGTATTAAATGGAGTTTTAATACCAGCTTGTGAGAATTGTTCACAATTTATCTTTCATTGAGTCATACAGCATGGAAACAGGCCCTTTGGCCCAACTCATCCATGCCGACCAAGATACCCCACCTACACTATTCGCACCTGCCTGTGTTTGGCCCATATCCCTCTAAACCTTTCCTATCCATGCACCTGACCAAGTATCATTCAAATGTTGTTATAGTACCTGCATCAACTACCTCTGGTAGCTGTCAAGTCAGAATATGGCAAGGTGTATTCATGTTGATCAGTGCAACCAGTAACAGTATTTTGGTGGGTGTTCACTTTGGTTGGGGTTTTGCCAACTTAATGCGTGATGTAGATAAGGATTCCAAATTTGCCCCAAAGACTCTAGTTGCAATCTCACCAAGGCTCTATGCGATAATGACCGAAGACCAGTAAGGGTTTGTTGCATTGGCAAATATTTCTTATCTAAGACTATTAAAAAACAGATAATATCTTTTAATTTGCTTCCGCATAAGCTGCTTGCCACATATGGCGCTGTATTGTGTAAAAATGGCTGTTAACCATTTGCAGCCAGGATCATTTTTACATGTGCCTTTTAAAATAACAGTAAACTGCCTAATGATATAATAATGAAAACTGTTGGATTTGCAATCTGCACACTAAAATATGGATGTAATTGTATGATCCGTTTGTAGAGGCTACCAAAATTAGCTGTGAATTTTATGGCACATGTCTCCATTCGTTGTTAACTGACTTTTAGAATTGCTGTGAAATTTTTGGTCAAAAATAAAAACTAGTTTTGAAATACCCAAATCTCCAAGTTTGCCAATGCCATTCGTGTTCTTGTGATGTTTGTCACAGGAAGCTATGTGGTGTACCTCTTTCGAGACTACTGGTAGATAAAAAGGAAATGAAAGCAGCACAAGCCTTCAGGAAGCTGGTTAATGAATGGTTATGAGAGTCTTTGGTTACTTGGAATCGTTGGCCAAACAAAATGGACACAAGAGATGGTTAGAGGGACGGAGCATGATGAAAGATTTTGACCCGAAACATCAACTATTCCTTTTTGCAAGATGCTACCTGACCCGCTGAGTTAGCCCAGCATTTTGTGTCCATCTTATACATGATATAGTTCGAAGGCCTTTCACACATTTTAAAACAACATCAATCTCATATTGCACATAAAATGTTAAAAAAAAATGTTGTCTTTAAGTGTGTCAGAGTTGTGGTTACTGCAAAACTGATAATACTTCAAAAGGAGAATAAATATTTGTTTCCCTCTCCCCTGACTGTCAGAAGAAGGGTCTCGACCCGAAATGCCACCTATTTCTTTTCTCCAGCGATGCTGCTTGACCTGCTGAGTTACTGTAGCTTTTTGAGTCTCTCTTCAGTTTTTGACTTCTGTGCAACAGAAGATCTTGCAATACCACCTAGTTTTCAGTTTTCTTTTACAAATACCAATCTCCAAATTGATGATACAAAAAGATGTCTGTGTAATCTTAACATCCTGTAGTAAAACTTCCCTTGCACAGTCGGCTCTTATGGGATCTGTTTGTTGGACGTTAATTGCCAAGTGGCAGATTTACCTCATTACAATGCTTTATAATCTGAGAGGTGATGTATGTATAATTTTGATGCAGATAGATGGATTGATAAAGCACTCTTACCACATTAATTTTCAGCTAAATCTCAATATTTCATATTTTATATAGAAGTTGTGTACTTTGTAGCATGTATTAGAGTATGTTTGAATTACATTCTGCTTTTCAAGTATGCTAAAGAAAATTTGTACTGTGCCAACTATACTTATTGTGTATCGGAACTGCACTTCCTTCTAGCAGCCTGGGAATATAATTTTAAATAGGTCAAAATGTTTGAGAAATTGATTCTCTATTTTGGTCAGTGTTACTTGGAGGATCATGTTAAAATAAACATGAAAATTCCATTGGCAGTTTATTTTCTATAAATTAATATGATTTTGTACCTTTTAACATGGAATGGTAACATGGAATGGTAGATGAAAGTACAAATAAGAGGATTTATATAGGTTTTCTGAGGAAATAAACTTAATCAAAATAAACTGTTAATTAAAAAAACTTGTCATGCAGCTAAGAATGGAGTTGTCTAGAATTTGTTGCTTAATCAAATTTTACTATAAAGATGTGAGAAGGGTTTCAGAGTTTGTTCCTTGCAGATATGCATCTACATAAAACATGAGCTTCTCCAAGGAAGAGCTTGGTTTATTTCTCTTCCTCTGCCTAACATTTTTTTCACCTTGTCACACGCAAATTGGAGGAACAGCACCTTGTATATTTTGCTTGGGCAACTTGCAGCCCAGCGGTACAAATCTTGATTTCTTTAATTTGAAGTATCTCTTGCATTGCCTCTTTCCCCGCCCCTCCCCCACCCTAGTCTTCCAGCTGGTTCCAATGTTCGCATCCATATATCCCTTCGTTGTCACCTTTTCCACAGCCAACAATGGACCATTGTGGGTTCCGCCTTACCTTGGCCATCCGTGCCGGCTCTGATTTGTTCTGAATCTCTTCATACCTCTCGTTTATTCTGCCCTGACTCTCAGTCTGAAGAAGGGTCTCGATCCGAAATGTCACCTGTTCCTTTTCATCAGCGATGCTGCCTGACCTGCTGAGTTACTCCAGCAATTTGCATCTATCTTTGGGGTAAACCAGCATCTGCAGTTTCTTCCTGCACGTTATTCCAATTTCATTCCATTGGTCTAATATGTTATGGTAGGGCGCTTTAACTAACCAGGCACAGGGTTTTCCAGTTAATTATGGTAGATGGTGTCTCACACAGATTCTTCTTATCGAGTCCACATCACAAGATTAGAATTTGTTCAGCCAGGGCTGAACACACTTCTCGGCATCTTGCGCTTGTGTGCAGTGGTAGAAAGATTGGTGGAAACAGGGCCGTGACATGAACGCTCTTTCCTTGACCCCCTCACACAGATGAACCAAATGGATGAGCTGAAGGAGCCTTGACCTAAAGGACAGATATATTTGTACAAAGGATGACGATGAAAATGTCATTCTTAAATGACATATTTCTAGAAATGGTTGAGGAAATTTAGTATGGTCATCATTGATATTGTTAAATTCGTTTTTAAGTTTATTATCTGGAGTTCATGAGACAGTGCATTGAGAAATCATTATATATGAACTGTTGTTTAACATTGCAACTCATTAGCTCAGTGGAGTGTGACAAATATGTTCCCCCTTTTTCTTCCTCCAGCTTCCAATTAAAGGTGGGCAGCAGAACACCCATTCGAAAGTTAGCACTGAACACAACAAGGAGTGTCTCATCAATATTTCCAAGTACAAGTTTTCTTTAGTCATTAGTGGCCTCACCACCATCTTGAAAAATGTAAATAACATGGTAAGTCTCCAATTGCAGCAGGATAGAATATCAATGGGAGATATGAATGCTGTGTTTTGGGGAGGGACAGGGCTGAAGATTGAAGTCAATAATTTCCTTCTCTGCTGTACCTTTCCTGATTTAAATCGGCTTTTGGATAAATCTGATTAAACTTCGGGGATGGGGTTGTGGGAGAGAAGCTTAGGTTCTCGGTAGAGAATAAAGGCATACACAGAATGCTGGAGTAACTCAGCGGGAACAGGCAGCATCTCTGGAGAGAAGGAATGGGTGATGTTTCGGGTCGAGACTTCTTCAGATAGAGAATAAAATTAGTTCACTGATCCACCAGTGAACAAATGTTTAAAAATTGTTTATTTTTTAAAACATAAAAAACAAACTTAAAGTTATGAAATATCAACTATCATGGGGCTTTTCCATAAGTTGCCCATATCTGACTAAAGCCTGTAATTTACATTTACATCCAACATAACTCCATTGGTGAAAGAGCGCAACTGTTTGTGTTGTAAATAAATACATTTAAATCAACAATTAAATTCCCATGGAAGGTGTAAAGGCTACAAGAGCCTGCTTGTTCTCAGTAGGTCTAAACATGCCTGGTGCAGCTATCAAGCTTATAGGACTGTTTCTTAAGGATGTTGCAAAATTCATTAAAAAGTCTGATGTTATGCTTTGCTCCCCCAGCGAATATTTGGAGCTGAAGCTGAGAGGAACTTGTATCTTTCGCAACTGATAATATTGGATACATTGGAGAAGTGTCTTGCAGGGGTAAGTGACAAAAGCTCTAATTTTGAGTTGTTGGCATACATGTTTGTCAGTTTATATATTTTGTTAATGCTTACTTCCAAGGAATATTAAGAACGGGAAAATATATTCTGTTATTCTGTTATGGTACTTCGTGACGTAAATGGGACATGGATACTAAGTTATGGAGAAGATGCAAGTTTTTTTCGGGTGGACTAATGGAAACCAGCAAGGACAATAGTTGTTTAAAAGTGTGCTTCAGATGCTTTCTTTTATTAGCCATTAGAACATAAGATCAGGGAGATTTTTGCAGCATAAATGCAGCATAGTTATCGCACAGCTTGAGTACAGGCAATCATTTCACTGGATACCTCCGCTCAGTCCTCCTTAACCTACCTGATCTCCCGGTTGCTGAACACTAACTCTCCCTCCCATTTCCACTCTGACCTTTCTGTCCTGGGCCTCCTCCACTGACCGAGTGAGCCCCAGCACAAATTTGAGGAACACCGCCTCTTCTTTCGCTTGGGCAGCTTACACCCCAGCGGTATGAGTATTGACTTTTCTAACTTAAAGTAACCCTTGCTTTCCCTCTCTCCATCACTCCCCCTTCCTAGTTCTCCGACCAGTCTGACTGCCCCCCGATTTAATTTTATCTCTGTATGCATTGTTGTCTCCCTCTCCGAGCTAACAATGATCTATTCTTCATGTTCCTTGATCCACATCTCCTTTGATGTCTTGTTTTCACACCTTGCCCTTCCTTATCTCTATTCCTCCCTCTCCCCTGACTTTCAGTCTGAAGAAAGATCTCGACCCCAAAAATGTCACCCATTCCTTCCATGCTGCCTGTCCCACTGACATGTTGTGTCTATCTTCAGTGTAAACCAGCATTTGCAGTTCCTTCCTACACAGACTGTTCATTATCAAAGTTGATAGGGAGTGATTTGGGTCGGCTCGTGCAGGTGCTATGAGAAAGGGACTACGTTGACATGAACAAAATGGAAGTGTAATGTAAATTGAAGAAATTAAATTAGTGCTTGCAGGATAGGGAATAGTGGGGGCTGAGTTAGCACCCCAAGGGTATACTGCATTGACCTTTACCGCAAGCAAAATAATTAGCACAGTGGTTCAGATAGCAGAACTGCTGTCTTGCAACTCCACAACTTGGATGTAATCCTGACCTAAGAGTGGAATTTGCATGTGTGATTCCTCCAAGTGCACAAATTTCTTCCCACAAACCAAATAAATGAGGATCGGTCAGCTAATTGGCCAATGTAAAGCACGGTGTGTAGGCGTGTGAGGGGGCGTTGATGGGGAGAATAAAATGAGCTGGGATCGGATTGGTGTAAAAATAGGTGCTTGATAGTTGGGCCTATATCTGGGCTGTATCGCTCTGTGACTTTAGAACTCTTCAGTATCACTAGAAAATTATGACAAAGTTTAAAGTGGCACTAAAGTTATTATTATCGTGCCATGGGTTTTCAATAGAGCAGAAGAATGTAAACCAGGTAATTAATCTGAAAGCAAAGTTTTTTCTCTACTTGTATAAACTCCAGGACTGCTTTGATCGCACCGACTGGGACCTGTTTGCACAACAGGCTACCAGTGGTACAGAGGTAGACTTGGAGGAGTACACATCCACTGTGCTCTCCTACATCAACTGCTGTGTGGAGTTTGTCACAGTGGACAAGGAAATAAAGATGTTCCCAAACAGCAAACCGTGGATGAGCAAGGAGGTTTAGAACTTGCTAAGGGCACGTAACATTGCCTTTAAATCCAGGGACAAGTCTGCCTACCAGAACAAAGGCATAAAAAAGGCCAAAGACATCCACAGGCAAAGGGTGGAAGACCACTTCAACACCGCGGACACCAGAAGCATGTGTCAGGGACATCACTGACTACAAGAGCAGCCCCGTCTGCCCCCACAGTGATATCACACTGGCCAATGAATTAAGCACCTTCTTTGCTCGCTTCAAAACTGGCAACACCACCAGGAGAGGAATAACCCCGGCTAGGGCGGAGGGACAGGCCTTAACACTGAGCACCCAGGAGGTACAGTGCGCTCTGCGTAGGATCAATCCACGCAAGGCTGCAAGCCCGGATGGAGTCCAGGGTAGGGTACTAAAGGACTGTGCTGTACAGCTGGCGGAGGTATTTACGAGGATCTTCAACCTGTCTCTATCTCTGGCAAAATCCCCAAGTGCCTGAAGACAGCTACCACAGTGCCGGTGCCGAAAAAGTCTAAAGTCACCAACCTGAATGACTACCGCCCGGTTGCCCTAACTCCAATACCAATGAAGTGCTTTGAAAGGCTGGTCCTCTCCCACATCAAATCCAGCGTCCCTGCATCATTGGACTCTCATCAATTTGCATACAGGGCAAATAGATCCACAGAAGATGCCATCTCTGTGGCTCTTCACACTGTCCTGACCCACCTGGAAAGACAGGGCACGTACGTGAGGATGCTCTTCATTGACTATAGCTCTGCCTTCAATACTGTCATCCCCACCAAGCTCACTACCAAATTCCACCAGCTAGGCCTCAGCTCACTGATATGAAATTGGATCCTGAACTTTCTGACGGAGCGACCACAGGCAGTGAGACTGGGGCCGCACCTGTCCTCCACCATCACCCTGAGCACCGGCACACCACAGGGCTGTGTACTGAGCCCCATGCTCTACTCCCTCTTCACCCACGACTGTGTCCCTGCATTTGACAACAACACCATTGTCAAGTTTGCAGACGACACAACGATGAAACAAACTATAGCGTGGAGGTGCAGAACCTGGCGGACTGGTGCTCACGGAACAACTTGTCGCTAAACACCTCCAAGACCAAGGAGCTGATTATCGGCTTCAGGAGGTCACGGAATGGGGAATACGCCCCAATGTCCATCTACGGAGACAGTGTGGAGAGAGTGTCCAGCTTCAAGTTTCTGGGTACTCACATCTCAGAGGACCGCACAAGGTCCACCAACACTGCTGCGCTGGTCAAAAAGGCACAGCAACGACTGTTCTTCCTAAGAACATTGAAACGGACTGGTCTGCCACAACAGCTGCTGACGACCTTCTACCGCTGCACGACAGAGAGCATACTAACATATCGCATCTCTGTGTGGTATCTCAGCTGCACTGAGGCGGAGAGGAGAGCTCTTCAGCGCGTTGTCCACAGAGTGCAACGGATTATTGGGACACTGCTACCAGCCTTGGAGGGCATCGGGACCTCAGGAAGGCCGTCAGCATACATAAAGACGACTCCTCTCGCCCTTGTAATGGGCTGTTTAAACTACTCCCTTCCAGCAGACGTTACAAGGCCTTCTATGCCCGCACCTCCAGACTCAGGAACAGCTTCATTCCCAGAGCTATAGCGGCTCTGAACCGGCCCTGCTGAGTACCCCCGCCCACCCATGGACTGTCTCCCCCGGCCTTGCACTTTAGTCTGTGTTGATTTTACTGGTCTAATGTTCATTTTTACAAACCTTGTTCTCAGGGTATATAAACCTAAATTTTATTTGTCGATTAAGTTATGACATCGGATGGAAATTGCAAACCAAATCTTGTTGCGCTTATGTGTAATGACAATAAAAGGTATTATTATTATTATTATTATTATTAAATGTATACCAACTTCACTTTGAGTGAATGTAGAAACAATGAACTGCAGATGCTGGTTTATACCAAAGGTAGGCACAAAGTGCTGGAATCACTCCATGGGTCAGGCAGCATCTCTGTCTTTCGCGCACCATTTACGCGACCTGCTAGAGTGCGGGTAGCGCGGGACAGGCGCATGGAGTGGCGTGGAGGAGTGTGGACTTCGTCTGCACGAAATTTTCATGTGCCACCGGCCTTTCACGTAACTGACGGCCAAAGTGGGACAGGCCCAAGACCCTAGCGTGGCGCAACGTCTCACCTCCAACAGCAGCAGAAGCAGGCAAATGATTGTCGAACTCGGCCTGGGGTTCACGGCCGTTGCGGATCCGGATCCGCCCCCACTCCTACTCCCAGAACGGGGCCAAGACGATTGGAGATAGACACAAAATGCAGGAGTAACTCAGCAGGACTGGCAGCTTCTCTGGAGAGAAGCAATGGGTAATATTTCGGGTCAAGACCCTTCTTTCAGACTGAAGAAGGGCCTCGACCCGAAACATCATCCAATCCTTCTCTCCAGAGATGCTGCCGGTCCCGCTGAGTTACTCCTGCATTTTGTGTCCAGCTTCCAATGACGTCACGCGCTCCAGACAGCTGTGCGGACACACGATGCGACTCTCGCACGACTGTCACTACCGGCCTGTCGCATAAGTGACGGACCAAGTGGGACAGGCCCTTTCGTGTGAAATGCTTCCGACAGATTAGCTGGCTATGGCAACGCTAGCCTGAGCTTCATATGGCTTTAGATTTGCATTCATTGGTTTATTGTGTACGGCAGCAGGGGCATGACAATCACTCTCCAGTAAGTGATGGGTAAAATGCTTGTAATGGCTGCTTGAATTTGTACATGTGGGACAACTCAAGATTTGGGCTTCCACATGATTTCCATGCTTCCGTCTCCTGCCCCCAGTCAAGCTGTTAATACTCATAGAGCTTGAACGTAGAGTGACCGATTCAGTTAGATTACTGGAGGGCAGTACCCTTGCGATGGTACTCTGCACAAATCAATTTTGGAAGAGGAAATGTGGATGGAGTTAAACTAATTTAAGGGTGACCTTTAAATGCATGGGTTATTCATATCCAATGTTTTCTCCATCAAATCGGAAAAGACATGACTATTTCATTTAGCGCTGGAAATACTGCTTAGCAAGAAAACTAGCAGTTTATTTAAAGCATTGCTATATGCATAAAATCCAGTTAAATTAAAATGTGAAGATCCAGGCTACAGAAATGTTGCTGTCTTCCTAATATGGTGGTGAATTGCTTAGCCCCTTTAGCTAAGTATGTCTTTTGCAGGTGTAGCCTTTTTCTGTTCTGTGTCTTGGAGTTTCTGTTGGGATTACATCTGGGCTCAAAGACGAAGGGGCCTAAATGTATTTAATTTTATTACAATCTGTTGCTCAGTCTACCTCTGGGATCATGCAAAAGGTTTTCTAATTGCTTCGAGGCAAAGCCAAGTGTTGAACTTCAGTTAAAATATTCTATGGTATATTTAATCTATTTTGTGATTGACCAACTTTCTAAGTGTGTTGGGGATACACTAGTGGATGCACTCTTGAATACATCCACATAGAGCAATGAATCTTTTACCAAACATAAGAATCAACTCCAGGGAAATGGCAATTCTGATGCTCCTCATTGATTCTAATCCATCAAGTCAGAGCTCGTGGCTCCTTCAACTTCAGCAATGTTATCCAGAAATATTATTAATTCACTCTGACAAAATTGTCTCGATACTTTCCAGCTCCTCTCCCAATGTCTCTGCTTTCTCTAAATTTTCAGATTACTGATCTATCATCTCATACTAGATGAGAAGAAATTCCCTGTCACTAAATATTGGGAAGACTGAAGCCACACTCCGCTTTTTTATTATTGACTGTTTCAGCTCTTCCACTGCTGCAATTCTTATCCATTTTTTAACCTTACATTTGACTATACCAGTGCATTTTCTCCGAGCTCTCTTGTCATGTCCAATGTGAATATGAGTTGCAGACCCGCATAACATATAAACGGGTCATTCGACTCGTCTTTCCATCACAACCAAGATTTTAGTTTCAGTTTTAGAGATGCAGCATGGAAACAGCCCCTTCAGCCCAACCGGGTCCTTGCACATCTAACTCTGTACAGATAGAACCCGTCGTCAGGATTGAACCCGTATCTCTGGCACTGCAAGGCAGCAACTCTACTGCTGCGCCACTGTGCCCCCCCCCCCCCCACGACTGACTGAAGTATTCCCACTTGCCAATGCCAAACCAATATCATAGAAACATAGAAACATCGAAAATAGGTGCAGGAGTAGGACATTCGGCCCTTGGAGCCTGCACCGCCATTCAATATGATCATGGCTGATCATCCAACTCAGTATCCTGTACCTGCCTCTTCTCCATACCCCCTGATCCCTTTAGCCACAAGGGCCACAATTAACTCCCTCTTAAATATAGCCAATGAACTGGCCTCAACTACCTTCTGTGGCAGAGAATTCCAGAGACTCACCACTCTGTGTGAAAAATGTTTTCCTCATCTCGGTTTCCTCATATCAATCCAAAACTGTCCTAGCCACGTATCCATCCAAGTGTCTTTTAAATGTTACAAATGTACCTGCCTCTGCCACTTCCACTGGCATCTTGTTCCACATTTTCTGTTTGATCAAGTTCCCTATAAGTCCTGAAATTGTGGGAGGCAACTTGTTGGCATATGCGAAGTGGGCAGAAAGGCCTGTTTCTGTGCTGTATGCCTGTGATTCTTTACTACACTGACCATTCTTTCACTCTTTCCCCGTTCCATTGACATGACTTTTTATTTAGGCTCTTGCTTTGCTTTGTAGTTCTGGGTTGTTTAATTATGATTGTGTGATTTAGCTAATTCATTAGATTTTTCTCATCACAACTGAATATGCCACTAAGTTTGTTATGAGTGTGTTCTCAGCTATAAAATGTTATTTGTTGATGAGTGTATGTGCAACAGTTTAACCTTCTGTTGTCTTTGGTAGCAGCCTAAGGATACGATGCGACTTGATGAGACCATGCTTGTCAAACAGCTCTTGCCAGAAATTTGCCAGTTCATCCACATGTCCCGTGAAGGAAACCAACTCATAGCACAACTCCGCAACTCTGCTTCTGGGGTTCTCTTCTCCCTGAGTTGTAATAATTTCAATGCTGTCTTCAGCCGTATCTCCACCAGGTCAGTACAATCTGCATGGGTTCAATCCCAGTGGCAAATATCAATTATTTTTTGTGTGTCGATGTAAATCATTTGTGTGTTGGAGTAAAGTAGTTTCCTAATCTATTAATCAAGCAAATTGAATGGAGTCACTTCATTACTGACATTGTAACTCCCAGAAGTTTGTACTCGGGCTATTTGTCAGATCATTGACTTAAAAATTGCGTCTATAAGAATATTTGTCATTATTGATTGTGTGGCAATGTGTTCATTGTAAACTGGATTTGAGCTTCAGATTTCCAGCTTAGCTGATCTTCAGTGACAAATGGTAATTATAAGAAGTTAAAGGTGGAGATGCGTTCAGTTGCACAAACATGGGCAACATGTCGGTAAAGTAGAAAGTTAAAAAGGAATGGGTGATTTAAAAAAATGAATCGGGAAAATTTGAACGAAAGCTAGTTAAATATAAAGACAGATGTTCAGAGATTTAGATTTTTTTTCAGAAATAAGAAAGCATCTGCGTGCATCTGTCCAAAGTAAGTTATCATAATTGGGGAAACATCCTCTCCTTGTCCACCTTTCAGGACCCCTCGGGTTTTTAAGTGCGGCTGTCAAGTCCTTTCTCATTCTGGGGAATTAATAAAGGAAAGAGAGGAAATGGCAGATGGACTAAACAGGAATTTGATGCCAGTGTTTACCATAGAGGATACAAGTAACATCCCAGAAATAGTTGTAAATTGGGGATTAGAAGGTGGGAGGAACTGAGGAATATGACAGTCAAATGACTCTCAGCAAATTATAGGGTTCGTGGCCAGATGAATCTCTGGACCCTAATGGACTGCATCCAAGGGTCTTAAAAGAAGTAACCGTTAATGTGTGGGTATTCATTTTCTAAAATGACTTGCATTCAAGGATTGTAAAATAACACGTGTGATTCCTATATTCAAAAAGGGAGGGAGATAGAAAACTGGAAACAATAAGCCAAAGATAGACAAAGTGCTGGAGTAACTCTGAGTCAGGCAGCGTCTCTGGAGAAAAAGGCTGGGTGACATTTCGGGCAGGATCTTTCTACAGACTCTGAAGAAGTGTCCCGACCCGAAAGGCCACCCATCCTTTTTCTCTAGAGATGCTGCCTGACCCGTTGAGTTACTCCAGCACTGTGTGTCTATCTTTGGTATAAACCAGCATCTGCCGTTCCTTTGTTTCTAAACAATAAGCCAGTCATTAAAACATTAGTCATAAAGAAAATGTTAGAAAAAAAATACCATTGAAGATATTTCAGTCGGGAACTTGGGGAAAAATACAAACTCATCAAGTTGATGTGGTGTTGTAATAAGAAAATCAAGTTTGAAAATTGGAGTTCTTCGCAGGCATAAAAGATTAGATTAACCAGGCATTGTGTGCACCATGGACATTGTAGTCCAAAGGGCCCCTTCTTGTAATGTACTGTTTTATGTTCTGAAAGAATAGTGTGCTGTTGATAAAGGACAACTAAGAAATTGCCATTCATACTTAGACTTTTTGTAAGGCACTTAATAAGATGCTGCATGAAAAGATATTATGGAAAAGAAAGCTTGTAGTATGAAGTATAAAGTACTGGTGTGGGTAGCAGATGAATGTGTTAATAGGAAATAGAGGGAACATGTAAATAGGTATTTTTCTGGTTGGTAAGATGTAACAGATGTGTTCAAGGGATTAGCGTTGGAGAATCAGTCATTTCCATTTCACATAAGTCACTTCAAAGAGGCACCATAGCTATTTGTCTGGAGTGTTATGTGCAGTTCTGGTCACCCCATTATAGGAAGGATGTTGAAGCTTTGCAAAACGCGCATAGGAGGTTTACCAGAATGATGATGGGATTAGGGGGTTTTAAAATAACTCAGCAGGAAGGCAGCATCTCTGAGAGAAGAAATGGATAACATTTCGGATCGAGACCCTTCTTCAGACTGATGTCGGGAGTGGGAGGTACATAGATAAGGAAGTGTATAGATAAGGACATGTCGGTGTGAAAACAGGACAAAGGGAATGAGGATCAAGGAAAATGTGGAGTAAATGACAGGGAGAGGTTGGACTGACTTGGAACGTTTTCCCTGGAAAGCTGGAGGTTTATTTGAGATAGTGTGGAAATTGGCCTTTCGGCCCACTGAGACCGCATTATACGGGACATTGATGAAACTTCTTTTGCAGCACTGTGAACAGTATCAATGCACTTATTGATCAAGGAATGAAGTGGATTGTAATCAGTTCAGTAAAGATTAACTGGACCAATATCTTGAATATCCAGTGTAGGAAGGAACTGCAGATGCTGGTTTAAATCGGGGATAGACACAAAATGCTGGAGGAACTCAGCAGGAAGGCAGCATCTCTGAGAGAAGAAATAGGTAACATTTCGGATCGAGACCCTTCTTCAGACTGATGTCGGGTGTGGGAGGTACATAGATAAGGAAGTGTACAGATAAGGACATGTCGGTGTGAAAACAGGACAAAGGGAATGAGGATCAAGGAAAATGTAGAATAGATCATTGTGAGTTGGGAGAAGGAAACAACAAAGCAAACGGAGATAAAATGTAGTCAGAGACAGTAAGACTGGACAGAGAACTGGGAAGGGGGAGGGAAAAAAGGGTTCCTTGAAGTTAGAGAAATCAATGTTCATACCATTGGAGTGTAAGCTGTTCAAGTGGAATATGAGGTGCTGTTCCTCCAATTTGTGCTTGGCCTCACTCTGACAATGGAGGGGGCCCTGGACAGAAAGGTTGGTGTGGGAATGGGGGGGGGGAGTGTATAGCTACCGGGGAGATCGGGTAGGTTTAGGCAGACTGAGCGGAGGTGTTCAGTGAAACGATCGCCAAGCCTGCGCTTGATCTTGCCGATACATTGGAGTCCACACCTGGAACAGCGGATACAGTAGATGAGGATTGAGGAGGTGCAAGTGAAGCTCTGCCTCACCTGAAAAGACTGTCTTGCTCCTTGGACGGAGTTGAGAGGGGAGGGAAAGGGGCAGGTTGCAGGGGAAGGGGAAAGTACCTGGGGATAGTTTAGGTGGGAATGGACGAGTTGACCAGGGACTTGTGGAGGGAACCGTCTCTGCGGAAAGGGGTGAAGATGGGAAGATGTGGCTATGTGGTGGGATCCCATTGGAGGTGGCGAATATGGCGCAGTTGCTATACTGAGGATAGCCTTTCTTGGTTAACAACCTAACCTTCGGCCTCCAAGACGCAGGTAAATTTTCGTGCCTTATTTTTGGGTAAAAAATAGCGTTTTCATTGCCGGGAAATATGGTAGTTATTTGCTTCCTGAAGTGGTCCCCCTGCAGCTTATTAGGCCATTTTAGAGGCAGATCATATTGGTGAACCTGGAGTATAGAGCAGACCAAGTAAGATTGATAGATTTCCTTGCCTGCCAGACACAATTGAACTAGATGGCTTTTTATGATGATCTGGTAGTTTCACCATTTCTGAAATACCATTACTGAATTACTTAGCTGTCATGGAGTCAAATGGAAACAGGCTCTTCGATCCAACTTGTCCATGTTAACCAAATGTTCCATTTACGCGGTCCCAACTGCCTGCATCCCTCTAAACCTTTTGTACCTGTGCCATGATAGGATTTGGCCTTGTGTCTCTGGATCGTCCATCCATATTACTTAACCACTATATTACCGTATGTCTGACTGCTGAGTTTCATGTTCTGATGACTCAATACTCGATCCCCTGCCTGGAAGTCTGAAGATCAGACTTCAGAATTCAATTTGCACTCAGAATAAGCAGGAAAATCTCAGCTAAGGCTCCAGTGAAATATTATTCTCTCAGCACAGCTGTTGTGCAGGTAAAATGTTAAACTGTTGACCTTCAGAAGTGGACTTAAAATAATTCACGACACTATTTACTTTAGTTTAGAGATACAGCGTGGAAACAGGCCCTTCGGCAGACCAGCGACCCCCGTACACTTCCACTACCCGACACACGAGGAGTAATATATAAATTTTACCAAAGACAAATTGATCTATAAACCTGTACTTCTTTGGAGTGTGGGAGGAAACCGGAGTACCCAGAGACAACTCATGCGGTCATGGTGAGAACAAACTCCGTACAGACAGTACCCTTAGTCGGGATCGTACCGGAGTCTCTAAGGCAACAACTCTACCACTGCGCTACCGTGCTGCTCTTATCTTATTTAAGATAAGAGTTCATCCCAGTAGTATTTAAGATAAGAGTTCATCCCCAAGAGTATCCCGATGAACATTCATAACAAGTGATGTAAAACTGACTATCTGGTCATTATTACATTGCTGTTTTGTCTTTCCTAGGTTTTTACAAATTGGCTCCTGTGTTTCCCATATTAAACCAGCGAATATGTTTGCAAGTTTTTTACTTTCTACACCAGCAGATATTTTAAGTATGATGTTTAAGAAGGAACTGCAGATGCTGGAAAATCGAAGGTAGACAAGAATGCTGGAGAAAGTCAGTGGGTGAGGCAACATCTATAGAGCGGTAGACAAAAATGCTGGAGAAATGCTTGAGTCCGAAGAAGGTGTCAAACTCAGACATAGATGCTGCCTCACCCGCTGAGTTTCTCCAGCATTTTTGTCTATCTTAAGTACCATACATGTAACATACAGATGAACATCTTTCTATAGAACCAAATCAATGATCTGGTCATCGAACATTCACAACTCGATTTGGCAGATTGCCAGATTGATGTGTTTTTTTTTAAATGACTCAGCCTTGCATCAGCAGATAAACTAAAAGATGAAAACTTGACTTCATGTCCTTCCGTGGCAGAAAGCCTAACGCCCATTAATTGGTCGAGATTAAAGTGATACTTATCATTCATTAAAGGGCCTGTCCCACTTGGCGATTATGCTGGCGTCATATCAGTGATGCCAAAAGATTTTGAACATTTTAAAATCCAGCGGCGGCGACAAAGTGGTTATGACACTTGAAAAGAAAACGGGCGTCATACGTCGTCACGCTGCGTATTGTTCGGTGACATGATATGTCAGTAAACGATGCCGGCAGTCGCCGAAAAAATCGCCGAGTGGGACAGGTCCTTTAGTGATTCAATTTAGTGCTCAACTTGTGATATCCACATTTCAAGGAAAATAGAAGGGTGGGGGAATCTATGCTAAACCTCTCTTCCAGTGAATAATCTTTTACCAACAGTGTTGCAAAGTTTGAGTGCATTTGACTGAAATTATTTGCTTAACCTTTGCGTGTTCAATGCTTAGCACAAGAAAATTGCTTGAACAGAGGATTGCCAGACAGGAAATGTGCCTCTTGCAATCAATGCCTTTTATTCACAGTCAAGTAATAATTTATCAAACCACAGTCGGCAGGAATTGGATCTTGGAGCAGAAAAAAAATCATTTGGTACTAAAAGAGTGGTGACTACCCTCCCTACTTCTCTCCATGACAAATCAATAATATTTGAATAGAATATTTTGCTTGCAAACCTATTGCCCTACTAAACAATATCCCAAATATTATTGTTCAAGCTAAATTAATTCTTGCCCCAATGTGTAATCACAAAAAGCCACGCATACATGTATAGGGGTAGACACAAAAAGCTGGACAGACAGCATCTTTGGAGATAAGGAATGGCCGATGTTTGGACCCGAAACATCATCAATGCCTTCTCTCCAGAGATGCTGCTTGTCCCGCTGAGTTACTCCAGTATTTTGTGTCTATCTTCGGTGTAAACCAGCATCTGCAGTCCCTTCCAGCACATATATTGGGGGTGATGGGGTAACCGAAAAGGTTCCCAAGTGATGGATATTAAATGGTATGGAATTTAAATATAGAATGCGCCATCTTCTTGATCAGCTTTCACAACTATTTGATAAAGGTTTTGAACACCTTTGCAACTATTTGAAAACCTTTGCAATATCTTAATCGACCGTCGCAACTAATTGAAAAACTACCTGTTAAAGTTTGCCCTGGGAAGTTATTAATCAATCTTTAGGGCAGCCCTGAGTCATGAGTAAGTATATCTGTAATTATTTTGGCTTCGGCAGCCTTGTGCTTGGTGTAACTCAGTCAAGCAACAAACAGTAACTTTGATCAATTAAGCATTTACTCTGTACTTAATAGAATTGTTTTTTGTTGCTTCTGTATAGAAACAGTTAAAATAAAATTGACCCTTTTAATGAGAAAATTATTTTATATTGTTGCTTAACTTGAAACGCTATTCTAGTTGAAAACTAAAAGAAAGATTTGCAGAATACTTTGAAGCAGAGCTAAATCATAAATAGCTCCCTTGTGATTTAGCTGAAAGTAATTTGCTTGTGACTTAAATTATTCTGTCAGTGTTGCTTATTTTTTTTTCATTTTAATGAATGTCTCGCACATCTCCGTTTTATTTATCGGGCACTGCAGCTTGCTGGTCTTAAATGTATTTGTGTCGCTTCCTTGCGTTACTGTGCATTGCTCCATATTCAGCTAGTGCATTTTGAACCGAAGTCCAAGGTTTTGGTCAACAAAATGAGTGTTAATTTTGATGACAAGAACAGGAACATCACAAATATGCTCAATGCAGATTGTAAGCCAGGAGGCCATTCTAATGAATGAGAAAAGCAGGCCCTTTGGCCCACCAAGTCCACGCCGACCATTGATCATTCACTACTTCAATGTTATCCCACTTTCGCATCTACTACGTAAGCAATAGGAGCAATTTTACAGAGGCCAATTAATCTACAAACGCAATTAATCTACAAACACATGATCATTGTCTTTTAGCTTTCTTAGGTAAGTGCAACTTCATTTTGTCGAGTAGATTGCATATAAGCCGGTGGGCGGCGGCCTCTGCAGTCTGTCTGTCTTTTTTTTGGTCCGTTGAGGGAATAGTTTTTAGTGGGTTTTTAACTGTGGGTGGGTGGGGGAAACTTTTAAATCTCTTCGGGGACCCGACCATTTCCCTGTCGGGTCTCCGTTGTCATTGGGGCCTAGCACCGTGGAGCGGCCTCCAACCGGAACGACCTGGGGGGCTCCAGTCGCGGAGCCTGCGGATCTACCATCGTGGAGCTGGCTGGCTTCAGAGCGTGGAGAGCTTTGGTGGCGCGCGGCTGCAATCCGACTCCGGAACTCGGAGGCTCCAGCCGCAGGTCCGGTGGACGGTGACATCGGGAGCTCACGGGCCCCTGGTGGGAGACCCCTTTTTGGAGCTCCCGCAACTGCAACTTGTCCCGCCCGAATTGCGGGGTTGAAAGTGACCTGGAGCGGGGCCTTACATCGCCTGGCACGGCTTTAAAAGGCCGCGGGACTTGCTAGCACCCGCGGTGGCTCGCCGGGGGCAACACTCTAAACATCAATACCTGGAGCAGGGCCTACATCGTCCGGCGTGGCCTTAAATGGCCACGGGACTTGCCATCGCCCGCTGGGGGCTTTGACTTTGACATCGGGTGAAGGGGAGAGACATGACTTTGCTTTCCATCACAGTGAGGTGGAGATTCACTGTGATGGATGTTTGTGTAAATTGTGTTGGTGTGTGTCTTGGGTTTTTTTTCTTGTTGTATGACTGCAGAAACCAAATTTTGTTTGAACTTCATTTGAGGTTCAAATGACAAATAGATGGTATTGTATTGTTGTTTTCAGTTTCATATAATAGGCCTCATGTTTCCTGGATACAACAGTGATCAGGACAGATTTAATTTACAACATTCGGATCGAGAGGACCGATATGTATTCCATGTCAATAAATTAATATGTGTGTTCTTTAGAATTTGCAAATGGTGACTTGCAAAATGTAGCTTAAATTTGTGGCTCTAAATTAATTTTTTTTGCTGCTTCTCTCGATATAATCTACAAGTACATTTGGGATTGTCTTGGAAAAGAACAATAATTTGGCTCACTCTGTTAGAAGTTATTCAAGTGCCTAAAGCTGCAATGCCTGGTAATGTTTAAGTCAGACAGCTAATATCAAAATATTTTTGTCTTATTTCAGAGAGTTGCTGAAGAACAGTTGCTTCACTTTCATTTGTGTGTTGATTGCGATTTAGTTGATAATGTTCTCCTGAGTCAGAAAGCTGTTGGTTTAAGGTCCTTTTCTCATTGTAATTAAGGCTCACATATGCAATCTAGTGCTGCACTATTCGGAGGGCTGAATTTTTGATGAAGCATTAAATCAAGGGCTATCTGACCCAGCAAGTTCATGTAAAAGATATCAAAGCAAAGTTACTCTTTGTCTCCTCGCCAAAACTAACTCAAGAGAGCCATATGGCCTCTAGTTTTTCTGATTCATTAAACATATGGCTGATCCTATTGGTAACATCTACTTTCCTAGTGGTCTCATATCTTTTGAATTAGAAACGGGAAATGTTGGAATCTTAGCAGATAGTACATGTGGAAAAAGAAACAGTCAAACATTTCAGGTGAAGATCCTTCATTAGATCTGGGAAAAATGTCAACGAAAGTTACCATTCCAGAGAGTATGGATAGGGCACGCTAATATCTTGAAGGGTTGTTGATTAAGACATTTAGTTGATAGATGAATGAGGCAAGTAAATGAGACAAGGTACAAACTGGGACATTTGAAAGCTGAAAAAATATTGAGTTCATCTTACAGATAACTTGCAGTAGAATTGCCCTGTTCTGCAACATTGAAAGAAAGTTAAGGTGCAAAGTGCCATTGTATTCACCTCGAGCTTGCTCGGGCATTCAGATATTGCAGATGGATGCTGAGTGGCTGGCATCTGGAAGCTCAGGGTCACTATTATCAGTCAAGGGTGTAATTCAAAGGAATCACAAGTCTACATTTGGTTTCTCAAAGGTAGCTAAGAACGGGCAACAAATGCTGCCCTTACCATTGATGCCCAGATCTGAAATGTTGTGTACAAGGTCAATTAGATCTGATCTTATTAAATAACAATGCTGTCTTGACAGGACATTTGGCCTACTCCTATTTCGTCAGGTATGATCTGTGCTACTTTTGCCAATTTGATTAATCAATGTGAGTGAAGATGCAAGTCCCTCATGGTTATTATATTACCCTTGTTACGAGTTCTTGTATCTAGCTTTAACTCTGGCTCAATTTGTGTTGCTGCAGATAGGGAGCCTGTACACTACCTCATCAGTAATTTTGGGCTTCCAGCCAAGGTTACTGAAATGAATTATCAGGTTAATATAATTTTACCTTTAATGCGACCTTGATTTATGCTGCATTGTGTATTGGTATTTCTTGATGAGCAAAAGGTATTTTAGAAAATGAGTTTGCTTTATTTGCCAAATCCATGCTTGCAAAGAACAGCAGATTCAAAGATTCAGAGTCAAACAGCAGAACTAGTGTTTTGGCTCACCGTGTCAATACTGGCCATAAGGAATGAACTGCCAGAGGAGGAAGTTGAGGCAGGTATTTTTCCACATTTAAAAGACATTTGGACAGGACCATAGATAGGCAAGGTTTAGAGGATACGGACCAAACACTGGCAGGTAGGACAAGTGCAGATCGGGCATCTTGGTCGGCATGGATAAGTTGGGCCGAAGGGCCTGTTTCAATGCTGTATGACTCTCTGACTTTGACTTTAAATACCCACTTGTTATAATTCTAACACTCAGCCCTTGCTCTTCTATACTAAGGTATTTCAAGTACTCATCCACTAATACTTAAATTGTGTATCTACCTCCATCATTCCCAGGCAGTGTGTTCCAGATTTTAACCACTCTCTACTCTGATGGGTTGAAGTTGCTTCTCAATCTCACATTTGTTATTTTATGTTATGGGCACTTCTGCTAAGGGGGTCATTTTCTTGTGATTTACCCTATTCATGGCCTTCATAATTTTGTTCACAATAGGCACACCAAGCAAAACAAACCCAGCCGATGCAGCCTTTGCTCATGAGTGAAATACTCCACCCCAGGCAACATTGTAATGAATTTGTTTTACATTCCCTCCAGTACTATTGTTCCTTCCTTTACTGCGACTGGAATGGTACATAGTGCTTCACCTGAGGCCTAACATAGTTTTATGTTCCTGTGCCGTAATATCCTTGCTCTTGCATTCTAACCCTAATCGAATGAAGTTAAGTATCTAAAGTGCCTCCATAATCAGCTTGTTCTATTTATTCCATTCAGGTATCCCTGTACATGTGCAGCAAGGCACTCTGTGTTTCAATCATCCCTGGATTAGTCACTGTTATTGAGTATATGTTAGCTTGATTAGTCCTGTAAAAATGTATCACTTCGCATGTTTCACCTGTAAAACTGCAGCAAGTAGTTACGAGAAACAGTCTTGAACAATTTCTGCTCAGCTTTACTAACTCACTCGCAGCATTTGATAACCAAAGGCTATCCTTGCTATAAAACAATACAACCAATCTTCATGCCATGTGCATTATTGTTGGTCACGCCTCTGAAAGTGACATTGAAATGGTTGAAGCATATAACAAACAGTGTCGGTCACAGATAACTGTGGTACTAATCACTGTCTTCCAATGATGATTTCCTGCTGGTGTTTATATTAATGGATCTCCAATAGTAACAATCTTTAAGACACATGGACAGGTGCATGTATAGGAAAGCTTTAGAGGGATATGGGCTAAATGTGGGCAAATGGGACTAGCTTAGATATGGCGTCTTGATTGGCGTGGATGATTTGGGCTGAAGTGCTTGGTTGCGTGCTGTCTGACTCTCTCTATGACTCCTTCATGTGCTTCGTCACTAGCTTTTTGTATCATACATTGTCACTTTAAGAACATACCTGTTTTTCATTTCATAGTAGATTGTATTTGTACATGTCCTTCCCCACGTTATGTCAGGGTCCAGTTACTGAAAGTTGTTTGTAACCCCAACAGTTTGCCAGTCGGAAATGTGTGTGCCCAGAAATATATTTAATAAAGACATTGGCTAACCAAGGGTAATGTGTATTTTAACCATGGTTTTAACTCTACCTTAGAGATATTGCTATCAACTGAGTTCCCACACAACCAAAGATGCCTTTAGCACTTGGCAAACCCATCCCACTGGTCTCCCAAATGCTTGTTTGTTTGTCCGGGCTGTACATGAGTTTGCCTTTGTAACCTGAGGACTCAATAGTTTAAGGTAGCAATAGTTTTTCATGCTGCTTTGTAGGAATATTATCAAAGGGTGGCACAGTGGCGCAGCTGGTAGAGCCGCTGCCTCATCGTGCTAGAGCCCTGGGTTCATTCCTGACCTTGGGTGTTGTCTGTGTGGAGTTTTCACGATCTCCCTGTGACAGCGTGGGTTTCTTCCAGGTGCTGCAGTTGCCGCCTATATCCAAAAGACGTGCAGGTTGTAGGTTAACTGGTGTCTGTAAATTGTCCCTAGTGTGTAGAGAGTGGATGCGAAAGTGGGATAACATAGAATTAGTATGAATGGACTTGGTGGCTGTATCTCTAAATACAAAATTTGATTCCAATCCAAACAAAGAGAAATTGGGGAAAATGTCCAAAAACCTGATGAGAGAGGTCAGAGGAAGAAAGTGACCCAGAGAGAAAGTTGTGGGTGGACAATTCCAGAACTTTGGACCTTGGGGAAAATGCAATGATCAAATTTGGGAATATTAAAGTGCAAGATTAGAAGAGTCTAGCGTCTTTGGATGATTATGTTGTTGGAGGAGATGATACTGAAAGTGGGGGCGGGAGATTGCAACCTTCACGTGGTCTGCCCTGTTTCGACGAATGCAATCAACCCGGCGTGCACAATCAAATAAGATCAAATGGAACAAGTTGTCCTACAACTTTAGGCTCTGCACGCCATACGCAAGAAGAAGATATTGAAAGTGGAACAACATCATGCAGTAATTGGTAAACAAGGATGATGATTTTAGAATAACTGGGAGCCAAAGTAGACCAGCAAGCTTGTGTTATGGGTGAATAGAAATTGGTGTGAGTTAGGATGTAGGTAGTCGAGTTTTGCGTGGCTTTGAGTAACCAGAAGATTGAAAGCAGGAAGTTGTAATCAGTGGGGGAGAAAAAAAAATCAGTGTTTGAGTAACTCAGCGAATTAGGCTACACCTCTGCATGTACATGTGACGTTTAGGTTGTGAAGAAGGGTCCTAACCAGAGATGTTACCTATGCATATGTTCCAGGGATTATGCCGGACTCGCTGAGTTACTCCAGCGCTTTTTAGTAAGCCGGCCTCTGCAGTTCCTGGTTTCTACAGTTATAATCAGTGGGTTGGGCAGCTGAAGACATGACAGCCCACTGTGGATTAATTTTTTTAATAAAGTTGTTGTTCATGAGGATAGGATGCAAAGATCTTGGCATCTGATGAAAAGTTGGGTACAAATTTTATCCAGAATCCATAGTTTTTGCAGTTTTGTCCATTTTCTTTGTGCAATAAACAATTTATCTTTGCCAATGCATTTTAACACACCAAGTCCCACTGAACAGTGTTGAATCATGACATTTTGCTGGATCCACAACAGATGGTTTGTTTGTTTGGTTCAAGGTGGTAAATACAGCTTAAAACCTGAAACTGTTCTGAGTCAATCTTATTATGCAGTCAGTGACGTGACTCAACATCCTGTGCGACTGAGAAGTATTGAGTTATTTCGTTAAAAATCCGACCACAGTCCATGGACAGCCTCACCTGCTTGAGATTATAACCGAGAAGAATAAACAGAATAGACCCCGGGTCCATTTGAGTAGCCTTAAGGGCCTGCACCACTGTGTGAGGTAATTCAAGAGTTCTCCCGAGTTTCCCCTGATTCGAACTCGGACAATTACGGTAATAGCCGCTCGTAGGTACTCGGGGCTCTCGTGGACTTTTTTCAATATGTTGAAAAAAACTTCACGAGCTTACCGCGTTTCCTGAGTACCTGCCGTTAGCGTTATGAGCCACTAAGAGACGTCCCGAGCTCCGACGTACCCACTATGTACATTCTACGTACTTACCACGAGTTTGATTTTTGTTTAAACTCGGGAGAGCTCTTGGGTAAACTTGTACAGTGGGACAGGCCCTTTACTCCTGTTCTGCAGATTTAATTTGAAATGTATCTTCTTTGTTCAGCTGAGTTTAGAGATGAAGCATGGAACCGCGCCGACCATTGATCACCCGGTCGTATCAGTTCTTTGTAATCCCAACACATCCACTCCCTGCACATGATGGGCAATTTGTAGAGGGCAATTAGCCGACAAATTTGCACGTCTTTGGGATGTGGGAAGAAATCTGAGCACCTGGAGGAAACTCACACGGTCACTGGGTGAATGTGCAAACTACACCAGAGGTCAGGATTGAACCTGGATCTCTGGCGCTGTGAGGCTAGCGGCTCTACCAGCTGTGCCTCTGTGCCGCCCAAATCACGAATGTTCAATATCTCCAAACAATTTCAGTGTTTGCATAAAGCGGGCAGTATTTGTCACTTTCGGTGACTTGCTATTGTTTCAAGAATAAAAAAATTCATGAACACACCTGCCTCCTTAAAGTTGGTAAGAATTTGATTGTTGTACTATTAATGATCACCAGTGCGTGTTAGCTACCATATGTATCATGGCCAGTGATTAGCTGGCATTTTAAAAAATGAGTTTGTTTTTGATTAGCTTCTTAATTATTTACACCTTTGGTTTTCTTTCTTTTTGAATGTGTTCGATATTAACATTAATTTGTAGGTTACAAGAGCTGGCAGTGTGCTCGGAAGATAGTACTGACGTCAATGACATTGAATTGATACAGCACATAAATGTGGATTGTGCGAGACTCAAACGATTACTGCAAGGTAAAACTGATTTTTCTCTTCATATTTCAATACTAGTGGACTTAAAAAAAAAACGAAACTCTTTCCCATGCCTGCTTCTTTGCAGTTAAATGATGCAGTTATTTAAAAAAAAATGTAATCCTAATGGAATTAATACATTTGAATGACGATTGGAATAAAATATCAGGAGATTTTGTTTTGCAAAGCAGGGTGCGGGATTCAATTTAAGTCAAATTTAAGAAATGTGGGGAACACCCTTTTTTGAGAACTGACCGGCAACAAGAACCTCTAGACACTAGCGTCAATGTGACCAAAGGAGGCATCCCTTGCCTGCAGTGTAAATTAAAGTATTATAATGCATTGTTGGTGTGAATTTTGGAAGTTTGAGTGCAATATCACAATGGAGGTTCTTTCTATATGAGAGATTAACATGGAGTTATATTCCTTTGGTCTATTTCCATATGTAATATTTACTTTTTAAAGTACCTTCTCCAATTCTTACCTGAACATTTAAGTGGCTTCTGGTAGGCAGCACAATAAGTTTGTTTCCCTTGAGGTCCATCAGGATATCATTAAATTAAATAAAAAAAGATTTAAATAGAGCCATTTATGATTTAAATGACATTTGGGCAGGTATACAGAAAGGAAAGATTGAGGGGGATATGGGGCAAACGTGGGCAGGTGGGACTAGCGTAGATGGTACTTGGTAGGCATGGATAAGTTGGGCCAAAGGGCCTGTTTCTGTGCAACATGATTCTATGACTATGAATGTGATCTCGAAAGTTGGAGCCACAAAAAAGTGCAGTTGCTGGAATCTTGAACAAAAACAAACCGCTGGAGGAACTCAATGGTTCATGCAGTATTAGTGGAAGGAATGGACAGACAACGTTTCGGGTTGGAACCTTTCTTCATTCAAGAGTGGGCAATCTGCCAATAATCCCACTCCCCGTCACTTGTATCCAGCTATTGCTTGCCAAACATTGCCCCACCCCCACCTCTCTTGTGCCCACTACTCCATCAGTCTGAAGAAGGGTCTCGATCTGCAACATTATCAGTCCGTTGCCTGCACAGATGCTGCCTGACCTGCTGAGTTCCTCCAGCAGTTTGTATTTTGCATGAGATATTAAGTTGTTGAGCTTGAATTGCACTGGATAGGTATTTGTAAAATAGTCGTAACAATTTTAAGATGGGAGTAGGTAGACAACTGTCTCATGGTGTAATAAAATGGAGCTTCAGATGCTGGTTTATACCAAAGATAGTCACAAAATGCTGGAGGAACTCAGCGCATCAGGCAGCATCTCTGGATAGGTGACATTTTGGGTTTGGACCCTTCTTCAGACGGGTTGTAGTGTTGAGAGTGGAACTGGAAGCTTTCAGTTCTATCTCCCCACCCCCCACTATAATCATTCTGAAAAAGGGTCCCATTTTACGAGAATGATCCCATGAATGAGTGGGTTAACATATGATGAGCGTTTGAGAGCACTGGGCCTCTACTTACTGGGGTTTAGAAGGATGAGGGGGCACCTCATTGAAACTTACCGAATAGTGAAAGGCCTGGATAGAATGGATGTGGGGAGGATGTTTCCACTAGTGGGAGAGTCTAGGACCAGAGGTCTTAGCGTCAGACATTCCTTTTGGATGATGAGGAGGAATTTCTTTAGTCAATGGGTGGTGAATCTGTAAAATTCATAGCCACAGAAGGCTGTGGAGGCCATCGATATTTTCAAGGCGGAAATGGTAGATTCTTGATTAGTACGGGTATCAGGCGTTATGGAGAGAAGGCAGGTGAATGGGGTGTGGAGCGAGAGATAGATCAATCATGATTGTTTGGCAGAGCAGTCTTGATGGGCCGAATGGCCTAATTCTGCTCCGAAGATACACACAGAATCCTCGAGTAACTTAGTGGGACAGGCAGCATCTCTGGATCGAAGGAATGGGTGACGTTTTGGGTGGAGACCCTCTACAGACTGAGTGTCAGGGAAGAGGGAGACAAAGAAATATGGAGAGGCGTGGTGTGAAAACGAGACGTCAGTGGGGACGAAGTTCAAGGAAAATATAGGATAGGTCATTGTTAGTGAGGGGAAGGTGACAACGAAGCATAACTAAAGATAAAATTTTAATCAGGAGGACAGTTAAACTTATCGGAGAACTAGGATGGAGGAGAGAGAGAGGGAAAGCAAGGGTTACTTGAAGTTAGAGAAGTCAATGTTCATACAGCTGGGGGTGTAAGATGCCCAAGCGAAATATGCGGTGCTGTTCCTCCAATTTGTGCTGGGCCTCACTCTGACAGTGGAGGAGGCCCAGGACAGAGAGGTCAGTAAGGGAATGATGGGGGGGGGGGGGGGGGGGGGTTCATGTAGGTTTAGGCGGTCTGAACGGAGGTGTTCAACAAACAATTGAATTTTGTTCTTGTCTCTTATGACCTTATGGATCCCAAAATGTTACCAGATGTGCTGCCTCTCCAGGTGTGCTGCCTAACCCGTTGATTTACTCCAGCATTTTGTGACAATGTCATGTGGTCACTTTAAAGATAACTAGTGGAAAAAATGCTTCATTAGTATTATAATAAAGTGACCATTTTAAAGTTTGCACTGTCCCGTGGGATTCTCCTATTTGTCTTTACCTTTTATGCAATTTCTTCTGGGTGGCCTTGCTTCTTCACCTATTACAAGAGAAAAATCCTTGCAATAATTGTCTTCCATGGTGTTTTTATGCCTGAAAAATAATTTCTCAAGTGGAGAGAATATGGGGTGTAATGAAGCTATGGGTAGTTTGAGTGGATCTCCAAGGAATTTAATCTGTTTGTGATCAATGTGAACTATCAGCAAGTGGCCAGGAAGTTGGTTTGAAAAATAATTGTAAAACCGCAATATTCTTGAACGTGTTTACAACATAGCAATAATCTGCATGCCTAGAAAATGATTCTAAGGATTAGTTTAAGCGAATGATGGATATCATTCAACATGAGTTTGCAAAATGTTTATTATGTATCCTTGCTATCACATGTATAAAACAATTGCTTGGGGCAATGCAAACAGGATGCTCCTGAAGATGGTAGAAGATGGATTATTTTATTGATAACAATTGAGTTTTGTGACCTGAAGGGAAATAGCAGAATTAAATTGGCATTAACTTGAACTGTATTAGCCTTGTTCAATGTGAGGGTATGTTGGTGACCTTTTAGAATATGCCAAAGAACACAGTGTTGGAGTAATTCACCGGGTTAATCTGCTTCTCTGGAGAACATGGTTAGGTACCATTTCCGTTCGGGACCCTACTTCAGCCAGATCCTTGTACGTCACTTATCCATGTTCTTCAGCGATGCTGCCTGACCTGTTGAATTACTCCAGCACTTTGTGTCTTTTTTCTTTCGAACATGTTTATACTTAATTCTTGGGGAGTAAATGACACATCTTTTTAATTGTAATGGCATAATGCTTAAGCTTGGATGTTCATTCAAGTTTACAGAGTTATGGATTTAGCTCAATGCAAATGTCAACTGCTTTAGAAGATGTTTTATGTTTTTGTTTGTGAGATGGAGGAGGTTAATCAATTACCTTGCCTCCTTTCAATTTATTTGAAGCTGATGAAATGTGATTAGAACTAGAAGTTAATCACCTGCCTAATCAATCTGGCGTTAAAACATTGCTAAGGAGAAAATGAGTGATGCATAGAATGTTGATAGAGAAATTGAAAACAGCTGAGATTTTCATTTTAGTAACTTGGAGCTCAATTGTACAATATACAATTAATCTGTTGATGCAAAAGAATGAATGTACAACTTTCGTGAGCTTGGCCCTATTCACAGTATTCTTTTTTCAAATATTTAATTTCCTCTCGTGTTTGCTAAATTGTAGAAAAAGTAATTAAATCTTCTTATTTACTACAGAGACAGTCTTTAAATTCAAGGCATTAAAAAAAGCAGCTCAGTTGGCGGTCATAAACAGTCTCGAAAAGGTAAGTTTTTATTAGCATGTTGACCTGTCCTAATCGTTATCTGATGGATGCAGGGAGATGATCTCAGCATCTCTGCGTGTGTAGAATAATTAAAATATTCCAATGCTAATTGCACCTTCGCTGCTGAGATTGTGGGCTTATTTGTTTTATTGCGTGGAGGATTAAAATTTCAAACATCCACCAGATTTGCAATTGTCTTATGAAATTTGGAATATTACAAACGTGTGAAAATGAAATGTATATTTTTCGGATGTCCTTCTCGTAATTTAACTTGAGGTCCTGTGTTGAAAGGAAAATTATGTTGACTATATTATATTGAATACTGGTCTTTGAGATACATGCACATAGTAGATTATTGATAAATTGGTCTTGATGGCATTGTACTTTCATCTAATTAGGGAAAAATATTACACAAACCTGGGTTGAATTTCCTTCAAATTTAGGGGTTAGTTATATGATAATCTTAGTTATATGACAATCCTTCAAATTGGGGTTAGTTATATGATAGTTTTAAAGATGTTGTAGTCTCATGAATAAGTGATTAAGGAACCGAAAGTGACTTTTAGCAGAAATGCAGGTATTTAGAACATGGAACATAGACCAATATAGCACCGGAACAGGCCCTTTGGCGACAATGTATGTGCCGATCATGATTACAATTTCAACTAGTCCCATAGCTTGCACTTTAGCTGTGTGGCTCCATTTCCTGCCTGTTCATGTGCCCGAAATGCCATTTAAGCTTTGCCCTTGGATATACTTCCATGCCTTCTCTCACCTGAAAATTATTCTTTCTCGTACTTGATATTTCCATCCTAGGAAAATGACTCTACAATCTACTTTATCTGTGCCTCTCATAATTTTCTATATTTCTATTAGCTCACTCCGTCAGCCTCCGACGCTTCAGTGAAAATAATCCCAAGTTTGTCCAACCTCTCCTTACAGTTTTAATTAAAAAAAAGAAGTACATCGTTGGAGTAACTCAGCGGGTCAGGCAGCATCCTTAGAATATAGATAAGTAACATTTTGGGTTGGGACCCTTCTTCAGATCGAAAGAATCCTGACCAGAAATGTCACTTATCCATGTTCTCCAGAGATGCTGTTTGACCTGCTGAGTTACTCCAGCACTTTGTGCCATTTTTTTGTAAACCAGCATCTGAAGTTTATTGTGTCTACTCTCTCCTTGTATTTCGGTAAAGCTCTCTCTAATCCAGGAAACATCCCAGTAAGCCTCTTTGCACCCTTTCCAAAGCCTCCATTCCCTTCCTGTAATGTGGTGACACAATATTCCAAATGCAGCCAAACCAAAGTTTTATAAAGCTGCACACGACTCTTGTGCTCAATGCCCTGACTGTTGACCTTTTTTACCTATCTACTTATACGAGCACTTCAAGGGATTAAAGATCTTGCACCAATGCTCCTAATGGGCCTGTCCCACTTGGGCGACTTTTTAGGCGTCGACGGGAGACTATGCGGCTGCTACATGGTCACCACATGCTCGCGGGTGGTTGCCAGGGACTCGCCTTCATGGTAGTGAGTAGGTCCCGCATTCTCGGAACTTGTCGCGGCTTCATTCTGGTAATTCTGGTAATTTTGCAACATGTTGAGAAATTAGCGGCGACCAGAATGAAGCCGCCATGGAGAGTATCGAGAATTCTCATGCCGTAGATGCAGTGGTAGTGGGTCGCCAGGAGGTCGTAGGTTCTCGTAGCTTGTAGCCGGTGCTGACTGGTGAATTTCATTGGCTCACTGGGGAAAAAAACGTAAACAGTAGTTTTCAGAACCAAGGATAACAGCCGCGTATCTCTGCCTTCTTAAAAGTTGTCTCCACTCCTTCTCCCCACCCCGTCTCCCCCTTCTCTCTCCCCCCCCCCCCCCCCTTTAAAGGACTTGCGAGAACCTTCCCGTACGCTGCTTTCACCGTCTTAATTACAGCGCCAACCTTCCTGTTCATCTTGGTGTGTGTCTGTATCACATTTTTTTGTACCGTGAGAATTTCACTCGGACAGCGCTCCCCCCGCTTGTCCTGACCCCCGCCTGCATAACTGGCTGGTGAAGGAAGCGGTGTGTGTGTGTGTTCCACTCTGACAGTCGCCGTTCCAGTCGCATAGTCTCCTGTAGTCTCCGGTTTTCCAGCGACCTGCTACGACTTGACAGTCGTCGGCAGTCACCTAAAACATCGCCTAAGTGGGACAAGCCCATAAGGGTCCTCCCATTTACTGAATACCTCTACTTGCATTTGGCCTCGCGAAGTGTAACATCTCACACTTGTCCAGATTAAACTGCATCTGCCATTTCTCTGCCCATATTTCAGATTGGTCTATGTCCTGCTGTTTCCTTCGACAACCTTCCTCGCCACAACTCGGTATGACTCGAACTGCACCAGTTATTATGTTGTCTGCAAAAACAGATTAGCCCACCGACATTTCCATCCAAGTCATTTGTATTTAGCACTTAGAACAGAGGTCCCGGCTCGGATCCTTGCGGACCACTGTTGGTCACAGATTTCCAGTCAGAATAACCCCCATCCACCACTACCATCCGTCTTCTCTGACCAGGCCAGATTTGAATCCAATCTAGCAAATTTCCATATCTCCTATGCCTTAATATTCTGGATTAGCCTATCCTGAAGGACCTTACAGAATGTTGTGCTCAATTCCATGTCAACCGCATCCACTGCCCTGACCTCAACAATCACACTGAATGTCTTCAAACACTTGAGTTTATAAAGCATGACCTCCCCCGCACAATGCCATGCTGACAAAGCTTTTCACTGTTCCTTGGTACACGTGACAATAAGTAAACTCAAACTGTTGCGAATTAGTCGTTACTTTAAAGATGTGAGTAAATCCTGCTCCTAAATACCTTCGATAGTTTGCCTACCATTCTTGTAAGGCTGAGTAAAACAACAAGTGCTGGAGTAACTCGGGAGGTCACTGGCGCTCTGAGGCAGCAACTCTATCAACTGCACCTCTGTGCTGCCCTTACGTTCTAATGTGATTTTGGTTGAGGAATAAATATTGGCCAGGTCATTTTAGCCAAATTGCCCAATTATAGGCCAGGGAGACTTGCATCAAGGAACTGCAGGTGCTGAAATCTTAAATAAAACAATATGCTGGGCTATGTCAGCAGCGGTGGTGGCATCTCTGGAGGACACGGACAGGTGACGTTTCGGCTCCCAAACTGCAATGACACTTATCCATGCTCTCCAGACATGCTGCCTCATCTGCTGACATAACCCAGCACTTCGTGTTTTATTGAAGATTTCAGCACCTGTAGTTTGCTGATGTGAGTCTTCCTGGCCTCTAATTTTCTGTCTTGTTCCCATTTTCCCTCTTGAAATAAAGGAACCACATTATCTTATCTCCAGGTCGAGGGAATCTTGGTGTGGCTAAAGGAGATGCAAAGATCTCTGCCAAGGCCTGGCTATCTCCTCTCAATAACCTGGGGCAGAATGCATCAGACCTTGGAAACTTCACAAACCCAGCATCCCTACCCCCTTGATGTCAACGTGTCCTAGAATATCAGCATACGCTTGCTTTTCTGCTATTTGGTGAATTTGGTGAAATACTTAATTAGTGACTTGCGCGCTTTCTCTGGCTCCAGCCTTCCATCTTCTGTCCTTGTGGTTCACCCTCTCCTGAGCTGCCTTCCTGTTTTTAATACATGTGTAAAATGCCTTGGGATTTTCCTTAATCCTACTCGCCAAGGACATTTCATGTTCTCTTCCAGCTCTTTAGATTCCCTGTTTAAGTTCTTTCCTGCTTCCTTTATATTCCTCAAGGACATTGCCTGATTTCAGCTGCTGAAAACTTGTATATGCTTCCTTTCTTTAGTTTTCAGTTTTAGAGAAACAGCGTGGAAACAGGCCCTTCGGCCCACTGTTTCCACACTGACCAGCGACCCCAGCACATTAACACTATCCTACACAAGGGACAATTTACACTTATACCAAGCCAATTAACCTACAAACCCGTACTCCTTTGGAGTGTGGGAGGAAACCGAAGATCATGGAGAAAACATATTCTGTCACGGGGAGAACGTAAAAACCCCAAACAGACAGCATCCGTAGTCGGGATCGAACCCGGGTGTCTGGCGCTGTAAGGCAGCAATTCTACCGCTGCGCTACCGTGATTTCATTTACAGTAGACTCAATGCTGGAGAAACTCAGCGGGTGAGGCAGCATCTGCGGAGAGAAGGAATGGGTGACGTTTTGGGTCGAGACCCTTTTTCAGAATTTAATTTACAACATCTCTCATCATCCAAGACTCCCGGAGCTTCCCATGCTTATCGGTCTATCCCAACAGAAACACTTTAGTCCAGAATTCTGACCCACTGGCCTGATTCTATTACCCCAGTTTAGCATTCTCCCTCCTCCAAGGGTACAGTCTATCCTTATCTGTAATCATGTTAAAATTAATGGCTCTCCAATCTCAGTCACAAAGCTCTTAACAGTGAATTAGGTTCTTATGTTGTAATTGAGAAAATCTAGCTGTTACGTTCCCACATGCGGTAATGTGAGAAGGAACAGTTTCCATTGTCATTAGATTTTTGTATATTTGGAGAAATTAAGAATATGGTAAAATGCTTAAAGGAAGATCAGATACACGAGTCCAAGTGATCCATTCTTTGATTGATTGAACGATATAGCAGGGAAACGGGCCCTTCAGCGTACTGAGTGCATGCCAACCATTGACCCGCTCACACCAGTTCCATGTTATCTCAATTCCTCATCCACCCCCTACATTCTAGAGGCATTTACAGAGGCCCAATTAACCTATAAATCTTCTTTCCTCCCCCCCCCCCCATCTTTAATATCTGCACAGAAACTGGAGCACCTGGAGGAAATCCAAGTGGTCACAGTGAGAACATGCAAACTCCACACAGATAGCGCCTGAGTTCAGAATCAAACCGGGATCTATGAGGCAGCAACTCTACCAACTGCACCACTCTGCTGCCCTTCTGTTCTAATGTGATTTTGGTTGCGGAATAAATATTGGCTAGGTCATTTAAGCTAAATTGACCAATTTGTTTCACCTATCTTTTGCTTGTTTGGTAACATCCACGGTCAGGAGTTTGTCCAAATCCCTCTCAAATGCTTAGAGCTTAAATCAGCAACTAGTTTCAAAGGCCACTGTTGATATAAAAGTGAACCACTCGCATTTATGCTTATGTAACTTTGTTAGAATATGAGGACAGTGGTTAAACAAACCATAATGGTGATTCCTCTTGGTGTTACTAAACCCGATTATTTTATTTTTGCCAGTCCTTTGTTAATGTCCTGATTTGCAGAATCAACAGGCAATATAGATTTGTAGAAAGGCTTCTAATTTGAGAGACATTTGGAGACTAATTTTGGGATACCACGAACTGCAGGTTTATTAAAAAAAAATACTCAGCGGGTCAAGCAGCATCTCTAGAGACCATGATAGGTGGCGTTTAGGGTCAGGACCCTTCATCAGATGAAGGTTCACCTTTCCATTTTCTCCAGAGATGCTGTTTGACCTGTTGAGTTACTCCAGCACTTGGGGACTAACGTTCCTGTTTCTACTGGCAATGTTTTTTATATCCTGGATGAAATTTAGCATCATGGAGATCACCAAAGATGCTCATGTACTTCTCATAAAGCAGTCATTAGAAATTGTTTAAATAAATATATAAATGAATAAATAACTTTATTGGCCAAGTATTCGCATACTTGGCCAATAAAGGTTTTTGCCTTGGTGTTCCCCGCAAGTGACAACATGACATAGTGACAGTTAGGAATGACACATAAAACATTCAACATTAATAATAAAACATTATTGATTAAACATGTGCATTAACTAAAATACCGGAGCAAAAGGAGGCTGCAGATTTTTGGTTAGTGAGTAGTTACTACTCGTGGGGAAAACAGCAGTTTTTATGTCTGGCTGTGGCAGCTTTGACAGTCTGGAGTCGCCTTCCAGAGGGAAGTGATTCAAAGAGTTTGTGGCCAGGGTGAGAGGGGTCAGAGATGATCTTACCCGCTCGCTTCCTGGTCCTTCGTGTGGATTACTATTCTAAGAGCCAGTCCAAGTTCAAGCTGGCTTTTGTTTTGCTAATATCAATGACAGAGTATTTTAAAACTTTATTTTCGGCCGTCTATGTAAATCCAGCCAATTTATACAAGTTCTGTGATTTTAGCAAGAGTACAAAAAGTACATTTGCCGTAGATTGTCAACTAATATCCAGTTAATATCATAGTTAAATCCCAGTCAGAAACTCTGCAATCAGAAGTGCTGCCTTTCCCATGAAAGGTTATAATGAGCCCTTGACGTTGCTTAATGCAAGAGATCCTAATGTGCTGATTTTTTTTTTTAAAGTAGCAAATATCACCATATGGAAGCAGTGGAATATGGCGTCGCAGCTGGTAGAGCTTCTGCCTCACTGCGCCATAGACCTGGGTTTGATCCCGACCTTGGGTGCTGTGTATGTGTGGAGTTTGAATATTTTTCCAATGACGGCATGGGTTTCCTCTAGGTGTGTTGAATTCCTCCCAAGAACCAAAGGCACGTGGGTTTGTAGGTTAATTGGCTTCTGTAAATTGCCCCAAATGTGTAGGGAGTGGATCAGAAAGTAAGATAACATGGAGCAAGTGATCAATGATTGGCGTTGACTCGGTAGGACAAAGGGTCTGTTTCCATGCTGGATCTCTAAACTAAACAAGACAGTTTTTCATACATTATTATTTGTGGGAACTTGAAAATTGGTAGCCGCGTTTTTTACGTTTGATTAGCAGTTCGGAAGTACTCAGCTGGTTTTAAGATATTTGGTGATGTCTTGAAATTGTGAAAGCTTCTAAACCAGCCTGAACATTTCTGCTATGGTTCTTTGAATGTGAAGGCGAGACTATCGATTGTTGCTTTTTACATTTTGTCTCTAGAAAGAGCACCTAAATGTGTGTTTTTTTCTTTCTGACTGTCATTGCTTTTTATGTCTCACCTTGCCTACTGTGGTTTCAAAAACAAGAGGGCATTGGTTTAAGGTGAGAGGGAGGGGTTTTAAAGGGAGGGGAGCACTTTTCACCCCGTGTTTGATAATTGGAACTTGCTGCCAGAGGAGGTGGTAGGGAGGGGATCTTATTGAAACATATAAGATTATTAAGGGCTTGGACACGCAGAGGAAGGAAACATGTTCCCAATGTTGGGGGAGTCCAGAACCAGGGGCCACAGTTTAAGAATAAGGGGTAGGCCATTTAGAACGGAGATGAGGAAAAATGCTTTCACCCAGGAATTCCCTGACTCAGAAGGCTGTGGAGGCCAATTCTCTGGATGCTTTCAAGAGAGGGTTAAGGGACTGTCCCACTTTCACGACCTAATTCATGATCTTTTTTACTCGTGGAAATTTATCATCAGGCTAGAAAAAAGCCTCAACCTACTTGATGCCTACGACTAGCATCACGACCTACCCACGGCCTCCTACGACCATGCTGCGAGTATGAGTCAAGGGCAGTGAATTAGGTCGGTAGAGGTCGTGAATTAGGTCATGAAAGTGGGACAGGCCATTTAAGGGCCTGTCCCACTTAGAAGACCTACAGCGCGACCTCTGCCGACCTTAAGCGACTTTTAAAAAAAAAAATCAAGGTCGCGGTGACCTACGACCTTCCTCGACTTTGTGCACGACCTCCTATGACCTTCCAAGACTATGTTGAAGACCTCCTACGACAATGTGAAGACCTTCTACGACTATGTTGAAGACCTCCCTCGACTATGTTGAATACTGGCTTCGACCATGTACGTTGGTCTCTGGCAAATCATTGTGAACAATGCAAGCCGGGAAGGAACTAGTTTGGAGGATGTTAGTAAAAATACAACTACTGCTTTTTGCAGTAGCCCTTTTGCTTCAGCAGCCTTTTAAGAAAGGCAGAAGGGGAAGAGCAAGGGTGAAGAGGAAGCACAAGAAGAGGTCTCAATGGGTGAATTGAGATGATGTGATGGACTATCCAAGTATACCGGGTGACTGGAAGAGAGTGGCGCTGGGCTCTGGCAAAAGGAACTTTAAGCACACATGTGGGGCAGTGGATGGCAAGCATGTCACTCTTGTCCCTGTACCCCACATTTTCCTTTTCGTACAGGATGGCATTCTGCTGGAACCATTCCTCAAGGTCCCCCTCCTGCCGCCTGGTGAAGGTGCAGGGCATGACCTTCCTCCAGCCCTCCCTCACCACCAATGGGGCATCTGCCTCTGATGCTGTGTCAGACACAGGAGAAAGGGCTGCTTTGCTGCCTTCAAATGAGGCAGTGAAGGATGGGGTGGAGGTGGGGACATGTACTACCACCCTGGTCTCCTCTTCCAGGGGTCTCTCATGCAGGGCCACCTCCTCCTGCACTATCACCTCCTGTGGCATCACCTCCTGCCACTCCTCCTCCTGGGTGGGCAACACCTGCATGGCAGGTTTTTTTTAGGGTTGTACCCTCCCCCTGCGCTGCTGCCTTTTTGCTGCCATCTCTAAGATACAAGTCTCCTCTCCAAAAAAACTCTCCAGCTATGAATGAACATGCCTTAGAGTGACAGAGGTGACGTACTGCTCTTTAAATTACCTTTTTTTTTCTACTGACCTTTTTTTCACACCGGAGCTACTACCTTCGACTAGCAACACGACCTACCTACGAGTAAAAAGTATCGATCTTTTCCCATGGTGACCTTTTCTCACTCGTGGACATTTTTTATCAGGCTGGAAAAAACGCCGCAACCTACGCGGAGACCACTCATGAGCATGAGGAAGAGTTACGAAGACCTCCTATGACCTCGTGGCAACCATGCTGCGAGTACGAGTCGAGGGCAAACTCGGCAGAGGTCGCCAATTAGGTCATGAAAGTGGGACGGGCTTTAGATAGAGCTATTAATGATAGTGGAGTCAGGGGATATGGGGAGAAGGCAGGAACAGGGTACTGATTGTGGATGATCAGCCATGATCACAGTGAATGGCGGTGCTGGCTCGAAGGGCTGAATGGCCTACCCCTGCACCTATTGTTTATCGTCTATAGAGGCAGAGACAATGACAGGCATTGACACAGGCACTTGAACGGATAAGTCCAAAGATGTACAGGTTTGTCGGCTAATTGGCTTGGTAAAATTATAAATTGTCCCGGGTGTGTGGAGGATAGTGTTAGTGTGCGGGTCGGTTGCAGACTCGGTGAGCAGAAAAGCCTGTTTCCTCAGTGTATCTCTAAACTAAAGTAAACTAAAAACGAAGAAGGATATGGACCTAATGTGGGCACATGGATTTAGTGTCGAAGGACAAAACAGTCAGCATTGATATGCTGGGCCAAAGGGCATGTTCCTGTTCTGTTACACTCTGACTCGATGACTCGAGGATGCTTTTGTATTAAGTATTCAGTGATGAACACAGCTGAAAGCTGTTGTAATTCCCCACTGGTGCAGCCATTGGGTTTGAGTGTCAGCCAGGGCTAGGTCTTGAGCTGTGTGGTTCTACAAATGTGCACACAATGTTCCAATGTTGTGAAGAAATATCTGCAACCAATTGTCTTGGGTGTCATCATGGGGAACAGTGAAATTTGTGTGGGATGACAAGTTTTTATATATATTATTGGCGATGCTATTTATGCTTCTGAAAATTGGTGGAATTTAAGCAAACATTCTTAAGGCAGAGTGGTGGAAGTAATTGGTGGAATTTAAGCTGCAGCATATACTGTTTCATTTTACAGTATATTATGGGTGTGATTTTAAATGTATTCCTTCTGTTAAAAGGTTAAGTAATTACAGTTTAAAATATTTCAATATTTAGGCATTTTGGAATTGGGTGGAAAATTACCCTGACGAGTTCACTATGCTGTACCAGAGACCCCAGCCTGACCTGGCAGGTAAGAGATGCTAGGAATATAATCACCACAGTTTGGTGAGAACAGTTGAATATTTCTGAAAGTTTAATATGAGAACTGAGATTCTCTTGGGGGTATTGCAGTGGTTGTGTTCACATACATCGGACTTCATTGGAACCTTTTATTTTTGAGTGAATGATACGGCCTGGAAATGGGCCCTTCGGCCCACGGAGTACACACCGACTATCGATCACACATTCACATTAGTTTTACGTTATCCCACTTTTGCTTCCACTCCCTACACACTGGGGACAATTTCCAGAGGCCAATTAAGCTACAAACCCGCACGTCTTTGGGATGAGGAGGAAACTGGAGGAAACCCACGTGGGGAGCATGTACAAGCTTCTCCCAGACACCACCCGAGGTCAGGATTAAATTCGGGTCGGTGGTGCTGAAAGGCAGCAGCTCTAGCAGCTGCGCCACAGTCGCCGCCCTTTGTGAACCTGAATGTTAACTATCAATGTAAAAAGTCAGTGACACGTTGATGAAGACAGGTTCACATTTGGCCATTTTGTTCAGGTCTGAAATATGTAAACATGGGAAATATTCACTGAGTTGTGGTCATCGAATAAAAATTATCAGAAAACAAGCAACAAATACTTGCATACCTCAGCACAAAGAAATGCTGTTGCTGGTGGAAAGGAAGGCTTACCACTATCACCTCAGGGCAGTGATGTCAATGTGGTTTTGCCCATATCCTGACAACACACAAAAAAATAAGTGAAAAAATATATAGTGATGATGAAACAGCTGAGTGCTGCGCACACAGGATTGCATTCAAAGTGGAGTGACTGCAGTAGGGCATTTCTAAAAGTCGATGCCTGCTGACTGGTGCCTTGATGTTTATGTACAATCACAGAGACAGTCGAAAATTGTGGATTAGAAGGAAGGGAAGGGAGTGGCTGGATAAATGAATCTCAAATTGGAGGTTATATATGCTCAATCCCATTGGGATTTATTTATATATAAATGAAAATAGTTTTTAGATTTGTGATATTTTTTATCATGGACAAAATCTGAGCATGATCCAATAAAATGTCAGATTTGCATCATTTTTTCCACAGATCAAAGTTCATTGGAGGCACTGATACAATTCTTGTATGCTGTCCCAGCACAATTGTGCCCTCCAAACTATTTCACTAAAATATCAATATTTCTTTGTTTCTGCATGGTTGCAACCATGTAGTTCATGTTAAGAAGTGATAGGAACAGAATTAGGCCATTCGGCCCATCAAGTCTATTCCGCCATTCAATCGTGGCTGATTTATCTTTCCCTCTGAAACCATTTTCCTGCCTTCTCCTCATAACCCCTGACACCCATTCTAATCAAGAATCTTTCACTCTCTGCCTTAAAAATATCCATTGACTTTGCTTCCGCAGCCATCTGTAGCAATGAATTCCACAGTTTCACCAACCCCTGAGTAAAGAAATTCTTCCTCATCTCCTTCCTAAAGGAATGTCCTTTAATTCTGAGGCTATGACCTCTGCTCCTTGATTCTCCCACTAGCGGAAACATCCTCTCCACATCCACTCTATCCAGGCCTTTCACTATTTGGTAAGTTTCAATGAGATCCCCCCTCACGCTTCTAAACTCCAGCGAGTAGAAGCCCAGTGCGGTCAATGTAGTGCATTTCCCACTGATGGCCCAAACAGGTGCTGCAGGTCTCTGCAACGTGGAGCAGTTATGGAATGTCTGGTTTTTATTCCAAGAAATTGCAATAGGTTAGCATGTGTTTTTATGAAACAATTATTATTTTCCGTGGGTAATGAAAATGTAGTTTTGTGCTATGTACAATTGACATTTGTGAAGCCACATTTGGAGTGCTGTGTTAGATTTTCTATCGACAGGATCTCATTAAGCTGGAAAGAGTGCAGAAATGATTTACGAGGATATTGCTAGATCTCGAGACCCTGAGCTGATAGGAAAGGTTGGGCTGGCTGTGACTTTATTCCTTGAAGCACAGGAGGTGAGGGGTGATGTCAGAGAGGTACAGAAGATCATGAAGGGAATAGATTGGGTAAATGCACCAGATTTGACTCGGGCAAGCGGGATTCAGAAAGAGAGGACATTGGTTTAAGGTGAGCGAGGGAGGGCAAGATTCACTATAGACCTGTAGGACAACTTTTTTAAACTAAGAGGGTGGTGGACATATGGAATGAGCATTCACAGGAGGTACGTGAGCAGGTACTGAGCACGGGGCCCTGGTGAGACCGCACCAGGAGTATTGTGTGTAATTTTGGTCTCCTAATTTGAGGAAGGACATTATGGCTATTGAGGGAGTCCAGCCTAGGTTCACCAGGTTAAATCCTGGGTTGGCGAGACTGACATTAGATGAAAGAATGGGTTGACTGGGCTTGTATTCATTGGAATTTAGAAGGGTGAGGGGGAATCTTATCAAAACATATAAAATTCTTGCTAGATGCAGGAAAAATATTCCCAATGTTGGGGGTGTCCAGAACCAGGGCATCACAGTTTAAGAATAAGGGATAGGCTATTTAGGACTGAGATGAAGGGCCCATTTCCATGCAGAATGTCACAAAGCTGGGTGGCAGTGTGAACTGTGAAGAGGATGTTAGGAGGTTGCAGGGGGACCTGGAAAGGTTGAGTGAGTTGGCAGATGCAGTATAATATAGATAAATGTGAGGTTATCCACTTTGGCGGCAAAAACAAGGGGGCAGATTATTATCTCAATGGGGTTAGGTTAGGTAAGGGGGAGGTACAGCGAGACCTGGGTGTCCTTGTACACCAGTCACTGAAAGTTGGAGTGCAGGTACAGCAGGCAGTGAAGAAAGCTAATGGAATGCTGGCCTTCATAACAAGAGGATTTGAGTACAGAAGTAAAGAGGTTCTTCTGCAGTTGTATAGGGCTCTGGTGAGACCACATCTGGAGTATTGTGTACAGTTTTGGTCTCCTAATTTGAGGAAGGACATCCTTGTGACAGAGGCAGTGCAGCGTAGGTTCACGAGATTGATCCCTGGGATGGCGGGACTGTCATATGAGGAAAGATTGAAAAGACTAGGCTTGTATTCACTGGAATAGCTGAGAAAAAAAAAATCACCCAGAGAGTTGTGAATTTGTGGAATTCCCTGCCACAGAGGGCAGCGGAGGCCAAATCACTGGATGGATTTAAGAGAGAGTTGGATAGAGCTCTAGTGGCTAGTGGAGTCAAGTGATATGGGGAGAAGGCAGGCACGGGTTATTGATAGCGGACGATCAGCCATGATCACAATGAATGGCGGTGCTGGCTCGAAGGACCGAATGGCCTCCTCCTGCACCTATTTTCTATGTTTCTATGTAGAATGACTCTGCGATTCATTTTCTCTTAAATAATTATTCTGTTACAATGGGTCGGTTAGTGAATCGACACCAAACTTGATACAATCTTGATGTTTTACCTTCTGCACTAATTTTCTTTGCTTGGTTTCTACCCCCTTAACCTACGTGCACAGATTGTTCCGAGAAGCTGTTTGACCTTGTGGATAGTTTTGCTGAAAGTGCCAAACGAAAAGCTGCGGTGTGGCCTTTGCAGATCATCCTCCTCATCCTTTCTCCTGATGTGCTGCAGGACATCTCAAAGGAAGTGGTCGATGAAAGCAAAATTAACAAGGTAAGTCTTGTTCCACTCATTTCACTTTGCTTGAGCTGCACTCACAGGTCTTATCTAACTCATCTTGTTATGTGTAAGCTTTGGTTGTCCCCTTGTTGAACCAAAGGAAACTGTAGCCTAACATGGTGGCACAGTGGTAGGGTTGCTGCCTTACAGCGCTTGCACCGCCAGAGACCTGTGCTCAATCCCGACTATGAGTGCTGTCTATACGGAGTTTGTATGTTCTGTCCATGACCTGCGTGGGTTTTCTCTGGGATGTTCGGTTTCCTCCCACGCTCCAAAGATATATAGGTTTGTAGGTTAATTTGCTTGGTACAAGTGTGAATTGCCCCTATTGTGTGTAGGATAATGCTAATTTGCGGGGATCGCTGGTCGGTGTGGACTCGATGGGCCAAAGGGCCTGTTTCTGCGCTGTATCTCTAAACTAAATGAAACACCACCATCTTCTCCAGTCCAACCATCTGCCTATCTAAGCCCCTCTCACCTGCATCCACGTATTACTTGTCAGCCTTTGCCCTGCTTCCACCTCTCTTCCAGCTTTATTCACCCTACTACAGTCAGACTGAAGAAGGGTCTCAACCCTAACCGTCACCTATCAATGTCGTCCTGAGATGCTGCCTGACCCGCTGAGTTCCTCCAGTAATTGGAGTTCTACACAATCCTACTCTCATTTAACATTCATGTAGGAAAGTTTCTACAAAGCGATCAGGACCAAGAATTCTAAGTAATTTTCCATATATTGGAATTATAGATCTCTTCCATGTTACCATAAACAGCTTGAAAGTGATCAGTAGAAACAAGGAACTGCAGATGCTGGTTTACAAAACAAGACATAGTGCTGGGTCAGGCAGCTTCCCTCCGAACCATTCTTCGGACTAACTGGCACAATATGAAGAGGGTCCCAGCCCGAAATGTTGTCCATCCATGTTCCCCTGAGATGCTGTCTGACCTGCTGAGCTACTCCAGCCCTCTGTCTTCTTTTGAAAGTGATCAGCTGTTGTTTAAATGCACAATAACCAAGTTTAAGCGAATTGTGTAAGCCACTTGAAGTCCATGAGCTACTTGAGATGCACATCACAAATGCCCAGTTTCCACTGTTGTTTGGATTTATGAGTAATTTTTTGCTATAATCTTTAAGCTGATATAGATTCTATTTTCCGTTAGCTAGTGTTATAGATTGGTTATTCTGGCTTGAAATTTGCTAGTTGAAGCTGAAAGTTGAGAGACGTACATCAGTGGGTACTACTTGTAATAATTGCATTTGCTCTTCATTATTGTTGTTACGAAACAGTGTCTTCGGCCCAACCTGCCCACACCGACCGACATGCCCCATCTACGCCAGTTCCACCTGCCTGCGTTTGGTCCATATCCTTCTAAACCTGTCCCATCCATGTACCTGTCTAAATATTTCTTAAACGTTGCAATAGTACCTGCATCAATACCTCCTCCGGCAGCTCGTTCCATACACCCATCACCCTTTGTGTGATAAAGTTATTCCTCTGGTTCCTATTAAATCTTTCCCCCCTCACTTTAAACCTATGTCCTCTCGTCACCGATTCCCCTTCTCTGCGCAAGAGACTGTGTGTTTACCTGATCTATTCTTCTCATGATTTTGTACACCTCTATAAAATCAACTCTCATTCTCCTGCACTCCAAGGAATAGTCCTATCCTGCTCTCCCTGTAGCTCGAGTCCTGGCAACATCCTCGTAAATCTTCATTTTGACCCCAGAGCTCATCAGGCAGTTATGAGGTAGTCGAATTGGTGGGGTTGGACTTACAAATAGGCCAGACTTCATAAGATAGCAAATTTCCTTCTTTGAAATGCATAAGTGAAGCAGATGGATTTGTGACTATGTGGTAGGTTTATGGTTACTGTTGTTTGATTTTTCAATTCCAGATTTATTTAATCAGTCAAATTTATATTCCCCAGATGTCGTGATGGGATTCAAAATCCTCCTTGGATAGTTGACCCAAACCTTTGCCTGTTTGTGCAGTAACCTAACCATTATCCCGTTGAGTTCCAGTCTTAAAAAGATGGCAGCACATTAATAAAGCACATTTTGTAATCATAGTGCAGACGATCAACTCATTGAGTCATACAACACAGACACAGGCCCTTCGGCCCATCTCGTCCATGCTGACCAGGATGCCCTAGCTCAGCTTGTCCCATTTGGCCCTAACTCTCAAAACATTTCCCGTCCATTTATCCAAGACACTTGTCCAAGTGTCTTTTAAATGTTGTTATTGCACCTGCCACAATTACCTCCTCTGGCAGCTCATTCCATTTGCCTACCACAAGATTCTAAGGGGAGTAAGAAGCAACCGTGGCTGACAAAGGAAGTCGAGTTCAGTATAAAAATAAAATAGAAGACATATAACATGGCAAAGATGAGCGGGAAACCAGAGGTTTGGGAAACATTTAAAGATCAACAGAAGGTAACTAAAAATGCAATACAGTGAGAAAAGATGAGGTACGAAGGTAAGCTAGCCAAGAATATAAAGTTGGATAGTAAAAGCTTCTTTAGGTATTTGAAGAGAAAAAAAATAGTTAAGACAAATGTGGGTCCCTTGAAGACAAACGGTTGAATTTATTATGTGGAACAAGGAAATGGCAGACGACTTGAACAGGTACTTTGTTTCTGTCTTCACTAAGGAAGACACGAACAATCTCCCAGATGTACTAGGGGTCAGAGGACCTCGGGTGAAGGAGGAACTAATGGAATTTCACATGTCAGGAAATTATCTTGGGTAGACTAATGGGACTGAAGGCAGATAAATCCCCAGGGCCTGAAGGTCTGCATTCCAGGGTACTTAAGGAGGTGGCTCTAGAAATCGTGATCAATTGGTGATCATTTTCCAGTATTCTATAGATTCTGATTCAGTTCCTGTGGATTGGAGGGTAGCTAATGTTATCCCACTTTTTAAGAAAGGAAGGAAACAGAAATCAGGTAATTATAGATCAGTTAGCCTGACATCAGTGGTGCTGAAGATGCTGAAGTCGATTATTAAAGATGTAATAGTGGCGCATTTGAATAGCAGTAACAGGATCGGTCCGAGTCAGCATGGATTTACGAAGGGGATATCATGCTTGACACATCTTCTGGAATTTTTTGAGGATGTAACAAGTGAAATGGACAATTGAGAGCCAGTGGGTGCAGTGCACCTGGACTTTCAGAAAGCCTTTGATAAGGTCCCACACATGAGATTAGTGGGCAAAATTATGGCACATGGTATTGGGGGTAGGGTATTGACATGGATAGAAAATTGGTTGGCAGAGTAGGGGTTAACGGGTCCCTTTCAGAATGGCAGGCAGTTACTGGTGGGGTGCCGCAAGGCTTGGTGCTGGGACTGCAGCTATTTACAATATACTTTCATGATTTAGATGAAGGAATTAAAAGTAACAAGCAAATTAGCAGATAACACAAAGCTGGGTGGCAGTGTGAACTGTGAAGATGATGCTGTCAGGATGCAGGGTGACCTGGACAGGTTGGGTGAGTGGACAGATGCATGGCAGATGGAGTATAATGTGGATAAATGTGAGGTTATCCACTTGGTAGCAAGAACAAGAAGGCAGATTATTATCTGAGTGGTGTCAGGTTAGGAAAAGGGGGAGTACAATGAGACCTGGGAGTCCTTGTACATCAGTCACTGAAAATAAACATGCAGGTACAGCAGGCAGTGAAGAAAGCTAATGGCATGTTCTAACAAGAAGATTTGCGTATAGGAGTAAAGAGGTCCTTCTGCAGTTGTACAGGGCCCTGATGAGACCACACCTGGAGTATTGTGTGCAGTTTTGGTCTCCTAATTTGAGGAAGGACATTCTTTCTATTGAGGGAGTGCAGCGTAGGTTCATGAGGTTAATTCCCGGGATGGCGGATTGTCATATGATGAAAGAATGAAGCGACTGGGCTTGTATACACTGGAGTTTAGAAGGATGAGAGGGGATCTTATAGAAACATATAAAATTATTTAGGGATTTTACCTGCTAGTTGCAGGAAACATGTTCCCGATGTTGAGGGCCACAGTTTAAGAATAAGGGGTAGGCCATTTAGAACTGAGATGAGGAAAAACATTTTCACCCAGAGAGTTGTGAATTTGTGGAATTCTCTGCCTCGGAAGGCAGTGGAGGCCGATTCTCTGGATGCAGTCAAAAGAGTTATATAGAGCTCTTAGGGCTAGTGGAATCATGGGATATGGGGAGAAGGAATTAACGGGGTACTGATTGTGGATGATCAGCCATGATCACATTGAATGGTAGTGCTGGCTCGAAGGGCCGAATGGCCTACTCCTGCACCTATTGTCTGTGTATCTATGTACCACAATCTGAGCGAAAAGGTTGCCACAGGTTCCTGTTAAATCTTTCTCCTTTCATCTGAAACCTCTCCTTCTCCTACCCTAGGTTATACAAAATAGAAGTAATGTGAATGGGTAACTGATGTTCAGTGTGGATTTGGTGGGCAAACGGGCCTGTTTCCATGTTGTATCACTAAACTAAAGTGATTGTCCAGAAAGGAAAAAATAGAATTGCCCGAGGGGAACAATTTTTCATGTTTTTAAATTGTGCAAATGAATGGCTCACAGGAAGATAAATTAAAACTCCTACCATGATGCCAATTTATAATTTTTTTTTCCTTGCATCTTCAAAGATTATACTACTTCTTTGAATGAAATTGTGCAATTGGTTTCTAATTAGGGATTTTTGCTGTGGAGTTTTGTTTCTGCCAAATTAGAATTTGGCAGAAAAAACTCTGCCAAATGAGAATTTAGCACGCTTCTTAGCAGATGGAAATTTTCAAAGAAATTCGGTCTGGTCTGGGGATAGAAAAAGTGTGTTCTTACCTATTTATCTGTGCAAATCTCTGCTGAGCAATAGTGTTTTTCAAAGCAAAACTGAGGTGGAACTGTCCAGTAACTTGCCTGCTAATGAAGGCTTGGGACATTTATTTCTCACACCGACATATGCGGAGAATTAAACTAAATTGCACTGTGCTGTTTGTGTCTAAATCTTGAGTCACACAGCGTGGAAAGAAGCCCTTGGCCCAACTTATCCATGCCAACCAACTTGTCCATGCTGACCAACATGCCCCATCTAAGCTAGTCCCATTTGCCTGCATTTGGCTCATATCCCCCTGAACCTTTCATATTTATACACTTGTCCAAATGTCTTTTAAATACTGTTACTGTACCTGCTCAGCTATCACCTCAGGGAGCCTATTCCATTTACACACCACCTTGTGAGTGAAATGGTTGCCCCTTGAGTTCCTATTAAGTTTTAACCCTCTCACTTTCGTCATTCCTCTAACCTGGGTAAACAATTCTGTGCGTTCACTCAATCTATTCCTCTCGTGTGAAATGGTGCCAAAACCTGGCAACTATTGCACATAGACTCGGTGGGCTGTTTGTATGCATTTTGTGCTAACTGGGATCGGACTTATGGCAATAGACTCACTGATTTGTTAATAAAGTAACCATTGAACGCTGATTTTATACACCGTTGTAAGATCTCCCCTCAGCCTGCCCAACCTTTTCTTATAGCTCAGGCCCTCGACTCGTGGCACCTTCCTCATAAATCTTCTCTGCACTCTTTCCAGCTTAATGACATCCTCCAAAACCAGTGGGAAAGACTGAACATAATACTCCAAATGTGGGCTCATCGACATCTTGTACAGATGTAACATAATGTTCCAACTTCTATTCTCAATGCCCTGACTAATAAAGGTCGATGTACCAAAAGCCTTCTTTACCACTTTATCTAAACTTCAAGCAACAAATTTCAAAACATCCATCTGTGACTGTACATACTTCTATAGAAATCTAAATTTATTCTATTGACTATTGATGAAAATACTCTTCCTAATCTGGGGATACCTGGACAAATTGGTGCTGTTCCTGCTACCTGGGTTGGGTTGGTTTGGTTAACTTAAAGGGCGGCACAGTGGTACAGCTTGTGGAGCTGCTGCCTCCCAGCGATCGAGACCCGGGCTCGATCCTGACTGCCTGTGCTGTCCGTGTGGACTTTGCATGTTCTCCCTGTGACTGCATGGGTTTCCTTTGGGTGCCCTGGTTTCCTCCCATGTCCCAATGATGTGTGGGGTTGTCGGTTAATTGGCCTCTAAGTTGCTCCCAGTATGTCCGGAAGAATAAGAAACTGGGATAACTGAACTAGTGGGAATGGGTGATTAATGATCGGTGTGGTCTCTGTGGGCTGTAGAAACCGTAGTTTCCAAGTTGTACCTTTCAATCAATCAATTCCTGTAGGTAAGGAATCAGATGTATCAATTCCTTGTGTGTTAAAGATTAGTGAGGGAAATAGCTTCTCAGACAAGCACATCCAAACTAAACCTCAAGCATCCATTTTCACTTATTCCATTTTTTACTTCTCACATCTCCATCAACCACTCCCCACCTCTCTTCCCAATTCTCCTACCACTCACCTACGCTTAAAATTTACAGTCCAAGTTAACCCAACAACTAAATTGCAGCAGTCAATTAACCTATCAGCGAAGATGTGGGAAGAAACTGAAGCATTCTGGGGAAATGTATGTGGTCATGGTGATCGTGCAAACTCCACGTTGACAGCAGGCACAGTCGCAATTGAGTCTGAAGAACTGTCCCGACCTGAAACGTCATCTATCCATGTTCTCCAGAGATGCTGCCTGACCCGCTGAGCTACTCAGCACTTCCACCATCTATAGTTCTTTGAAGTTGGTTGTCCGGAGCTTTGAGGCAGCTCTGCTCCTGAGCCTTTTTGCTTGCAACTTAAGGCGCACTGTACCTTTCTACTTAACAACCTGCGAACTAATGTAGTGTGGAACTCTTGTTAGAGTATGCTCATTTCCTGAACAGACACCTGGACTGCAACAAGTTTAGAAATCTTCTTCATGCGTATGGCGTGCACAGCCTAAAGTTGTAGGACAACTTGTTCGATTTGATCTTATTTGATTGTGCACGCCGGGTTGATTGCATTCGTCGAAACAGGGTGGACCACATGAAGGTTGCAATCTCCCACCCCAAATTTAGAAATGTAAAATGCAGGATGTCTTCCATCTTAACGGGAACATATAGCATGTGTTTTATGCTCAAAGAGTAATGTTTTGGATCCAGAGTTAGCAGGTAAATTGGAAGAGTTTCACGCACATCTTGGTCAAGTGTGTTCTGCTGCTTTGGCAATTTTATTTTTCTCCTGATATTTTATGACATTTCACAGCATTAATGTCTCTTCATTTCAGACACCCATGCACGTGCCCTAGTTACAACCCTATTGACTGAGTTCTGACATTTTCCACTTGTGCTCCATGGGGTCTTGCTGCAGACTCCAGGTTAAACTGCTATAAGATCTGTGAGCCCATTGATTTCACTGTGGATTGCATGGCAATGGAGACGAATGGTTAATATTGTTGTTGGCAGTTTGTTTAACCTTTGTAATTGTTGCGTAGTTATGTGCAAATTTTCTTTTTTTTCAATCTTTAGTTTATTGTATTTTGTTTGAGCTTTATTAGCACAGTATGGCACAGTAATGCAGCTGGTAAAGTTGCTGCCTCATAACATCAGAGACCCGGATTTGATCCTTAGCTGTTACCTGTGTGGAGTTTGCACGTTCTCTCTCTGACCGCATGGGTTTCTTCCGGGTGCTCCCACACCCCAAGGACGTGCGGGTTTGTCGGTTAATTGACCTCTGAAAATTGCTCCAGGTGTGTTGGGAATGAGAGCGAAAGTGGGATGGCATGGAATTATTGTTCAGGTTTATTGTTGTCGCATGTACCAAGCTGCAGTGAAATGGTTTGTATTGCATGCTATGCAAACAGATCAGATATACCATACATAGATACAATCAGTTCAAACTCAAGTGCAATAGACAGAGCAGTGGAAGATACTGAGTGGAGAATTCTCAACATTGTAGAGCTTCAGTTCCTGAATTAATGTCCAATTACCTCAACGGGGGCGAGGTAAATGGGTGATCGGCGTGGACTCAGTGGGCCGCAGGGCCTCTTTCCATGATGTATCTCCAAAACAAAAACTAAATTTCACTTTCAGTATTCTTTACGATTTTATAAATATCTGAGATAAAATGGTAAATATCTGAGATGGTAAAAATGGAGGTATGGATTTGCTGACTGTCAGAGAAAATTTGTGGAGCGGTTGGGGCTTTGGCATAGATCCAGCCATGTTACATGATTAAGCTGCTCAAGGCCCTGTTGTCATGCATGAGCTCATTGTGTGACTGGAACCACGTGGATGAGCAAGATCGATGTACTGATTTTGATTAAGGTCAATAGAGAGTTCATTCAGGCGGCTTCCAACTGAGTGAACGTTTTCCAAATTAGGAATGATTCTGTCGATCCTGCTTTTTATTCCCAATACTGAATATAAATACCAGGGTACTCTGGTGTAGACTCGATGAGATATATGACCTCTTGCTGTGATCATTCTATGAATCTAAATCAAATAAACAGATTTCTTTGACATTTTTACTTTCAGTTTAAGTCTTTTTCCTTTAGACTTTAGAGATACTGAGAAACAGACCTTAGAGAAAGAGGTCCTTCGGCCCAACAAGTCCGCGCCGACCAGTGACCATCCCGCACACTAGCACTATCTTACACACTAGGGACAATTTATAATTTACAGAAGTCTATTAACCTACAAACCCATACGTCTTTGCAGTGTGGGAGGAAATTGGAGCAGCCGGAGAAAACACATGCCGTCACTCTGTACAGACAGCACCCATAGTCGGGATCGAACCCAGGTCTCTGGCACTGCGAGGAAGCAGCACTTATCGCTGCACCACTGTGCTGCCACAAAAGGTTTATTTTTCCTGTCGTGATTTTTTTCCCCTTGTTATTGGATCTGAAGGGCATCAATGTGTAAATGAGTGGAGTTGCTGGAGGTTTGACTTGTCTTGTCTCATTGATTTCCCGAACTTTGTGCAGAAGCTGTTCCTGGACAACTTGAAGAAAGCTCTCGCTGGTCATAGTGGTAGTCGACAACTAACTGAGAGCGCGGCTATAGCGTGCGTTAAACTTTGCAAGGCCTCCACGTACATCAGCTGGGAGGACAACTCGGTCATCTGCTTTCAGGTTCAGTCCATGGTGGTTGACTTAAAGGTACGTTACTGCAGGTCATGATATCCACTGCTTCATGATATCCACCTCTTCATTATATCCACCATTTCAACATGTGCTCATTTACCAAGCGAAGATGCATCTTGCTAACACACCAAATGAAGATGTTTTAGATGGAGTGAATGTGGAGAGGATGTTTCCACTTGTGAAATGAGCAGGAATTTATTTAATCAGGGTGGTGAATCTATGGAATTAATAGCCACAGAAGGCTGTGGAATGTCAATGGATATTTTTAAGGCGGTGATTGACAGATTTCTGATTAGTACGTGTGTCAGGCGTCATGGGGTTGAGTGGGAAAGATAGACCAGCCGTGATTGAATGGCAGAGTAGACTTGCTGGGCCGAAGAGCCTAATTCTGCTCCTATAACTAATGAACCATATAATTTTGGGCATACATTTTGATTTTGAAAGAATTGACGAAAGAAGATTCCATAATGAGTTTGGGAAGGGTAGACTGGAGGGTAGAATTGTTTCATCAGTTTGAAGATTGAGTTGTTTTTGTCATCCTTGTTTAAATTAAAAAGTGATGCCTGTATAGTTGATCCAGCTGATTTATATGCTGGTAGTTTGCATCAGGGAAGTAAATGATGCGGGTTTCGTGTCTACAGATCCTACTGATTTGCACTCATTGAGATAATCAGGAGAATTTTCAGTTCAGTTTTATTATTGTCAGATGGCCTGAGATAGTGTAAAGTTGCGTTTTGCATCCTATCCAATCAGATGAAATAATTCTACACATAAATTCAATTACGTCAAACTGAAGTACAATAGGTAGAGCAAAGGAGGAGATAAAGAGTGCTGAATATATTTTTTAGCATTTTAGTGCACCCGTTTCATAGGGAAAAAGTCCAATGTCTGCAATGGGGTAGAGGTGAATTGGACAGTCCCCTAGCTTACGGAAAGACCATAATAACAGAAGGCTGATAACAGAGCGGAAGTGGTGCCTGCAATAAATCTTCTGTCTATTCTGCCGGATGGTTGTGGTGAGAAGGAATGATTGGGGTGGGGCAAGATTTTGTGTCAGAGGGAAGATTAGTGTTAAGTAATTTTATGCATTTGGATAGAAATGGGCATTGACCAATGTGGGGAACAGTCTGTCGTGTCCTGAATGATTGGGGAGGAGTACAAGATATGTGGACTTGCAGAATAGGAATTTAATGATTGTTAGTAGCGCCCACCAAGTCACCATTTTTGACTTGGTATGCTAGTTTGACTTAACTTTATGTGACCCAACATGGGGCACCTGTTTGGGGCTGCTGTTAGGGTTGTTCTTTATGACAAGACCTTTGGCAGGAAGCCAAATATTAAAAATGAGAGCCTAAAGTGGGTTTGTTACCTCTGCATTCGACATGCTCACTTCATTTCCAAAGTACCATAACAGTACAAATTACAGGTTTAAATTATTAGGGAAGTTCCGAAATGAATTATTTCTGTGCAATTAGAACTAAACACATCCGTGGCTGACCAGGTTAATTGTTCCCAAGCTTTCTCAAAATGGTTAAAATTTTTGTCGTGCACTGAACTACATACAGTTTGATTGCACCAAGTCGATCCTCAAATATAATCATAACATTTGAAGGCTGTGTCAGATCTGTATCCAAAATATTTTGTTTTCAAAATGCTCTTAATTGAATGCTGCAAAAAAAATACAGTGGCTTGCAAAAGTTTTCATACCCCTTGAACTTTTCCACATTTTGTCACGTTACAACCACAAACGTAAATGTATTTTATTGGGATTTTATGTGATAGACCAACACAAAGTGGTGCATAATTGTGAAGTGGAAGGAAAATGATATATGGTTTTCAAATTTTTTTACAAATAAAAAACTGAAAGGTGTGGCGTGCAAAAGTATTCAGCCCCGTTTACTCTGATAACCCTAAATAAAATCCAGTGCAACCAATTGCCTTCAGAAGTCACCTAATTAGTAAATAGAGTCCACTTGTGTGTAAACTAATCTCAGTATAAATACAGATGTTCTGTGAAGTCCTCAGAGGTTTGTTAGAGAACATTAGTGAACAAACAGCATCATGAAGCCCAAGGAACACACCAGACAGGTCAGGGATAAAGTTGCGGGGAAGTTTAAAGGAAGGTTAGGTTAACAAAAAATATCCCAAGCTTTGAACATCTCACAGAGCACTGTTCAATCCTTCATCCGAAAATGGAAAGAGTATGGCACAACTGTAAACCTACCAAGACATGGCCGTCCACTTAAACTGACAGGCCGGGCAAGGAGAGCATTGATCAGAGAAGCAGCCAAGAGGCCCATGGTAACTCTGGAGGTGCTGCAGAGATCCACAGCTCAGGTGGGAGAATCTGTCCACAGGACAACTATTAGTTGTGCACTCCACAAATCAGGCCTTTATGGAAGAGTGGCAAGAAGAAAGCCATTGTTGAAACAAAGCCATAAGAAGTCCCATTTGCAGTTTGCCACAAGCCATGTGGGGGACACAGCAAACATGTGGAGGAAGGTGCTCTGGTCTGATGAGACCAAAATTGAAGTTTTTGGCTTAAATGCAAAACGCTATGTGTGGCGGAAAACTAACACTGCACATCACCCTGAACACACCATCCCCACTGTGAAACATGGTGGTGGCAGCATCATGCTGTGGGGATGCTTTTCCTCAGCAGGGACAGGGAAGCTGGTCAGAGTTGATGGGAAGATGGATGGAGCCAAATACAGGGCAATCTTGGAAGAAAACCTGTTAGAATCTGCAAAAGACTTGAGACTGGGGCAGAGGTTCACCTTCCAGCAGGACAACAACCCTAAACATACAGCCAGAGCTACAATGGAATGGTTCAGATCAAAGCATATTCATGTGTTAGAATGGCCCAGTCAAAGTCCAGACCTAAATCCAATTGAGAATCTCTGGCAAGACTTGAAAATTGCTGTTCACAGATGCTCTCCATCCAATCTGACTGAGCTTGAGCTATTTTGCAAAGAAGAATGGGCAAAAATGTCAGTCTCTAGATGTGCAAAGCTGGTAGAGACATACCCCAAAAGACTTGCAGCTGTAATTGCAGCAAAAGGTGCTTCTACAAAGTATTGACTCTGGGGGGCTGAATACTTCTGCACGCCACACTTTTCAGTTTTTTATTTGTAATAAAATTTGGAAACCATGTATCCTTTTACTTCCACTTCACAATTATGCACCACTTTGTGTTGGTCTATCACTTAAAATCCCAACAAAATACATTTACGTTTGTGGTTGTAACGTGACAAAATGTGGAAAAGTTTAAGGGGTATGAATACTTTTGCAAGCCACTGTAGATTGTCTACCTGAACTAGAGCGGATGAATAGAGTCATACAGCATGGAAACAGGCCTTTCGGGTCAACTTGCCCACACCGACCAATATGTCCCATCTACACTAATCCCACCTGGCTGTGTTTGGCCCATATCCCTCTAACAGAATAGACGTTTGTAGACTTGATGCAGTGGTTATATGATCTGATTGATTGTGGGATGTAACTCATTAAGGAATCTATTAATTACTTCAGAGATTCATGGAGAAATGTACCTGATTCTGGGAGATAATGAAAACTTGAAAATACACTTTGCTCTACGCAATTAAATTCTTTATTTGTTAGGATGATGATAATCAAGGTTTCTTACGTTCACTTGAAACCCAGAATGGAAATTAAGGAAAAGTGTTTCATCATTTAAACACCCGGCTGCATGTTTTCTCCTCTAAAGTTAAGCACGCCAACAACTACTTTGTTTGACAGTGGGCATTATGTTTCTGTAAGGACAATTAAAACTGACCTTGGTGGCTGTATCAGGTCAACAAACTGCATAATGATTAATGCGTGCAGAAGCTCTCAGGAACACAGGTGATGATTTATTTGGATTCCTCCTGGCAGGGATGCTTTGCGTAGAGAGTTATATGACTTTTTTTTAATTTACTGTTCCTGCCAACATTATTCTGATTTAGCCCAAAACCGTTTGAGTATTTTGACCTCAATTCAAAAAGTAAACTTCAAAAATGAGGGAAAAACACTTCAAGGAAGTTTTAACAGAAGCTCTGAAACAGATCAAATAAAGTTAAATGCTCCGCACACTTCAGATAATTTAATTGCACGAACGACATAATATTTCTTTGTCTCAGTAATTTCGATGTTGCTTTTTTGCAGGCCCTGTTGTTCAATCCTGGCAAGCCTTTCTCCAGAGGTGCTGGCAGCCAGAGTGCAGATGTGGATCTCATGATAGATTGTTTTGTTTCCTGTTTTCGTATCAACCCTCATAACAATAATCACTTCAAGGTATCCAGCAATGCTTGTTTCATGAAAGATTATTTTTTGTCTTTTGACTTACATGGTGGGTTTATTAAAATCATATATCTATTGAAATAATAGAAAGTACTGTCCAGAAATTTTAACTGAAAGGCTATAAATTGGCATTAAAAACTCGATTAGGAGCCTGCAATGTCTTGTTGCATCGTGTATTGTGAAATACCATTAGCAGACAACAGCTTCTGATCCTTGTAGACATATACAATACAATGAACTTGGCACTTCTCCCCCCCCCCCCCCCCGCCCACTCTTGGTGCAACTTGTAGTGTTTTTGGATGTGGATGTGTGTTTGTTGGAGCTGCGTCGATATAATTGTGACTGGGAAGCAGACGTGTGATTTGTGCTGGTACGGGATTAATGAGGGAAAGATTGAACAATCAGACCCTCGTCTATGTTTAAGAAGGAGCTGCAGATACTGGTTTAAACCGAAGATAGATACAAAAAGCTGGAGTAACTCAGCAGGACAGGCAGCATCACTGGAGAGAAGGAATGGGTCGACGTTTCGGACTCTCCAGAGATGCTGCCTGTCCCGCTGAGTTACTCCAGCTTTTTGTGTCTATCCTCATCTATGTTTGTTTATTCAGTTGGAATTGGGAGAGTGTGAAACTCTTATCGCTTGCCATAGGTTGAATATATTTTTAGGGAGATAATCTAGGATGCACATAATGACTGGAGTTTGATAAGTACGTTCTGCGCGCTTAAACAATTTGAAAATCATTTCACTAGGCATTAGGTGCAGGAAGGAACTGCAAATGCTGGTGTACACCGAATATAGACACAAAATGCTGGAGTAACTCAGTGCGCCAGGGAGCACATCTGGAGAAAAGGAATAGATGACGTTTCAGGTTGAGACGTTTTGGTTCTGAAGAAGGGTTCCATCCCGAAACGTTACCTATAAACGTTCCTAAGCTACTCCAACATTTTGTGTCTATCTTCAGAAGGCATGAATATTTGTGCAGTATGTTGAATGATGTTGACCAGTATATTGACTGCATGATGCATTGGGAATCCAGAAGTGGATAATAACATCTTGTGATTGGCAATTAAATGTTCTTTTTATATTGGCACAAGAGCCATTCGGCCCTTTAGGTTTCTGCTGCCTCCCACGGAGCCTTTCCACCATCCCATTTTCACCCTTCACATTTTCCAATGCCCTGAAATTTGTTACCTTTCCACCAACTACCTTTTGTTAACCTGTTGATACACCAAAGGATTTTAAGTAGTTATACATGTGAGTTGTTTTAATTAAAATTAATGTAATGCATGCAGTTTTAGCAAATTCACCTGCTGAATATTCCCCAGAAAGAATTTAGAAAATCCAATAGTTTACAAGGCATTATGTCTTAAAAGTGACCAGATTAATTGTCATAAAAGGACACGAAGTGCTGGGGTAACTCAGCTGGTTAAGCAGTATGTCTGGAGAACATGGATAGGGGACGTTTCGGGTTGCGATCCTTCATCAGACTGGCCGCCATATCTGGCCATGGTGGGATTTGTCCTGGTGACCTTTATTGGTGGTCCACAAGCAGTTGTACAACATTCTTGCACACTTCAATTGTGTATAGAGCTTCATGACAGCCTGTAATGAAAATTGCTCCAGCAACATAATCAAGTTGTTCAGTGGAACTGAGAAAGAGGTGCAAGATTGCAAGATGGAACAATAGAAACAGGGGATTGAAAAATATGTTCAACTAAATAAAATAAAAAATGACTGAATAGTTCAATTTAATGCCGAAATATGTAAATGCAGATGCTGGTTTATTAATTTTTTTAAAAGACGTGCTGGAATAACTCAGCGGGTCAGGCAGCATCTCTGGAGAATATGGATAGGTGACATTTCGGATCGAAAACCCTCAGTCTGATTGTTGTCCATGGACAAAGCAGTGAGCTTCCGGTAATTTTTCCACAAAGTGAGTGGCCTTCAGGACAGTTAGGAGAGGAGTGTGAAGACTTTTTAGAGAGACATAGCATGGAAGCAGGCTCAAGTCCACACCAACCATAGATCACTCATTCCAAGTTATCCCTATTTCCCATCCACTCCCAACTCACTCGGGACAATTTATAAAGCCCAATTAACCTACAGCCCCGCACCTCTTTGGGATGAGTGGCGGGCCGATTAGTTTTTGAACCACTGTGTTTCTCTTCAACAATGTATGTGGTGGATTGTATTTTAGATATCCTCTTGTTGACATGAACTGCTGTCTCTTGTTGCAGGTCTGTTTGGCATCACCTTCACCTCCAACCTTTCATTATGTGCTGGTTAATTCATTGCACAGAATTATTACAAATGTAAGTATTGTATGCCACGGAAAACAACTATCCTGCCGCTGTGCAAGTAAATTTGAAAGGAAGCTATTGAAGTGGCGTACAAACCTCCGTTTTGGTAAAATAATAACGTGAAGTTAAATATTAATTGCATTTTACTGAAACCTCGTGTATTTTATGACCATTTCTCCTGATGTAACTCCTGAGATGGATTCGCAAACTGGAAGCTTAGGGACTTTCCTTTGTCTAAATACTTCTTTTCTCCTGAGTTTGCATATAAGTATTGAAGTATATTGGGACCACCTCAAAAAAATCCCCAATTAATTTGTGTTCTCTGCCAGAGCCTTTCCATTGAGTGCTCAAGACACATGTTCTAACCAAAAATCTGAAATAGAAATGATTAACACTTGACAGGAAGGCAGACGTTAGTTGAAGAGATGAGATTCATTTTTTCCAGAAAAAGTGTTCATCAGAGTTGGTCTTTGTTATTGCCAGCGGAGTAAAGCCAACATGTCCCACCTGTGGTCCAGATTGCGCTCAATCTAATCAAGTGCATAATGCTAGGTTCGGAGAGATCCATGTTTCCAAATTAAGTCTTCAGAAAAAGCGTGTCAGTTCTGAAATTCTACCAGTGGTCCAAAGCATAGTGGTGGTCCTTCGTCCAATTGAGTAGAAATGCGGCTCAAACATTGCCAATGAAATATTCACTGACCTTAAAATGTAAATAAAATAGCTGGTAGTGAGAATGCCGTTTTAAAGCATTTATTCATCGTTTCTCTGGGCATGTTTGGAAATTGAATAATTTCATGGTTCTTTGCAAGATTTCCCTTGACCCTAGCCAAAGAAGCATGTTTCATTTTTAAAACAATAATATAAATAAGTTCCAGAATCTCATGAGTCATGCAGTTGGTGGAAAGGATTGGATGGAGCAATATTTTAACGTGTATTTATCCTCTGATTTTTGGGAGTAGCTGACTTTAAAGTTGTGTAGGGAGGAACTCCAGATGTTGGTTTACAATTCTGACCAATTAACCTACCACCCGGCAAGTCTTCAGTTTGTGAGAGAAAACCTACCAGTTAACAGGAAGTACCACACACACAGCACCCAAGGTCAATATTGAGCAATTATTGCAGGAACTGAGATGCAGAAACTCTACTATCTGCGCCATTGAGTTGCATGATGGCGTCAGGTGCAGGCTGTGAGGCCAAGAGTGTAAATAAAAGGCCACAAATGCTTAGTTGCTGGCTGTTGGAACTATTTCCTGATGTTCCAAAATTAGACAGTGCTGTTAACATTTTTAAAAAAGGGACAAATGCTGAAGTAACTCAGCGGGTCAGGCAGCCACTCTCGAAGGCAATGTTTCGTCACGGGACTTATTGTAGAAGAAGGGAGAATACTGGGAGACAGGCAGGGTTGGGACAAAGCCAAGCAAGTGATAGGTGGATGCAGGTGAGGGGGGGTAATTGTTTTAAATTTTATGAGTGCTTTCTTAACATTTGATGTTGTGTATCATTTAATGACACATCTACACTACTGTTTTACTTGAGATGGTTGAAGTCTGCGGTCTGTCAGCTGCATTCAGGGATTACACAACTAAATCAGACACAAGTTGTCACCTTGAGCAATGAAGACATTTTAAACATTATGTACTTGCAAGTTGTGACATTTGCTGTATTTGTGATACCTCCAAAGACCCCTGTAAGTTCATGTTATAATAAAACAATGAGAATGGAAGATATCTCAAACATCTCAATGCCCCTTCTCTCACAAAGCTTTCTTCCCTCCCCAGTTGTAATCAGGCGGAAGAAGGGTCCCAAAATGTCACCTATGTTCTGCACAGATGCTGCCTGACCCGCTGAGTTACTCCAACACTTTGTGACCTTTTTTTGTCAACCAGCATCTGCAGTTCCTTGTTTCTACACCTCACCAGCTACGTCTTGTATTTATGGTGGGTTGGGGGAAGAACTGAAAGGCATTTTTCATGTTAATCTTCTCCTCCTTGACTTGTTTGAGGGTGTATGATGAGCGGGATTGGAGCTAGATATCCTATCTCTGGATGAAAAGGCACAGTACCTTTTTGTATAAGAATATGAGTACTTAATTTTATGACTGGCTTTTGGGTTTTGTTCTGTTCTTACAAGAGTTTATATTTTTGATTCAAATGCCAGCTGCTGCATAAAGTCCTCTATTACCGAGATTAATTATCCCAAAGTAAATATTCAAATGGATCACGTTAGCTGAAAGGTATTGACAGTTGTCCAGAGCATGAAGAAAGTACAGGACTTCGACAGAGAGCAAATCTGAAGTTAAAATGTAGGAAAAGGTTATAAACAATTTCTGAAATTTTAGTTTTCAATTTAATGGCTTCAGTATGAGCAAGATCCTGAAAAAAGGAATCTCCACCAAGAATAACCTATTTTTGTCCCGAAAATAATGATTCTGTTATGTAGTTTTCCATAGTTTTCCAGTGCCAATGATATAATTTACCATTTTAAATTGCTGCAGGACACATAGTATCAATGCATTTTTAAACAATTACTTTGAACAGAGTGGATGTTTAGGGAAAGGGGAAAAGATTGAAAAGCCAACTAACAGTTTAAAACACAAGTCCTGTAAGTGTTATGGCGTTTTACGGAAATCCATTTTGTACTCAATTATATGTACTTAACTACATTATCCAATGTCAACGTATAGTGTGGGTGCTGGCAATTTTGTTTTACTCCAACCAGTTCAAAATTGTACTCTTGAGTTTAGAGGGTTTCATTGTCTTGTGTACCGAAACGGAACAATGAAATTCTTACGTGCAGCAGAACAACATGTAACGCAAAAGCTAAATGTATATAATCCTAATTTGTTACAAGTTATAGTTTTGGAAAATGACATTACTTTCCATTGGTGTCAGAAGGCCTCAAATGCTTAATATAAGCCAATGAATATTTAAAACTCAAAGATTTGTCCATTGGCGATTTTCATTATTCTCTATTCATTTTCCTGGTTCTCTTGAGAATGCTGAACTAGGATGACTTAAACCTGGTAACACTCTTCATCTGCCAGTACTGCTAGAATACAGATTACTTGTGTTAAAAGGAACTGTAGATGCTGGTTTATACCAAAGATAGACACAAAATTCTGGAGTAATTTAGTGGGTCAGGCAGCATAGGTTCATGAGTGAAAGGAGCAGAATTAGGCCATTCGGCCCATCAAGTCTATTCTGCCATTCCATCATGGCTGATCTCCCTACTAACCCCCTTCTCCTGTCTTCTCCCCATAACCCCTGAAACCCGTGCTAATTGGCAATCCATCTATCTCTGCCTGAAAAATATCCTTTGACTTGGCCTCCACTGCCTTCTGTGTCAATGAATTCCACAGATTCACCACCCTGGAATATCTTTGGAGAAAATGGATAGGTAATATTCCGGGTCAAGACCTTTTTTCAGACTTGATTATTTCCTGACCGAAGAAACAAATAGGCAAACTGAATTTCCTGTACCGATTAAAAGGGAAATATATTTCCTTATCCCCTCACGTTCACTTTACAACTTTTATCAGAGACAAGGCTATTAATTTATCTTTAATCCTGGAAAGATTTAATTCATTTTTCCAGCGTATAATTGACCCTTGCCTTTTGTACAGCTATCAAAACCATTTTCATGTGACAGGAAAGTTACAATATAAACAAAATAAAGTTTGCATTGTCTTAAGTCAATTGGAAACTTGTGAGGAATGGTTTCAAGAATGTCAGTGGAGTTCAATTATGTAACTTATTTTTAAATGATTTATTCGACAAGTTTCTACACACAGTTGCATTCATATAAAATTAGTGGACTACATCAATTCCTAGGATCTATTGGAAAAGGTTATTACGTGCTGCTTAGTGAAAAATTAGTTAAAATGTTTGTATTTCACCTTTGCCACCTGAGTCTCAATCCAACCTAATCCAATCCTGGCTATTAGATATTAGTCCAATTCCAATGCGAGCATGTTGACAGCTTAAAATTGCAAACGATGTGACATCAGTAGTTTCCTGATGTTTATTAAGATGGAAAGATATAAAACCATTCTATGAACGTTGTAGAAATCTGCAGGGAAGCATTGGATTTTGAGATGTGCAAACTCTCTGCCCTCTTCTGGATGGTAATGGAATAGATGCAAGATCATTGAGTTGAACTTTGTTTCGGCTAAATGTGTGTCATTTTCTCTTTTCTGTCCAGTCTGCAGTGGATTGGTGGCCCAAGATTGATGCCGTGTACTGTTACTCAGGAGAACTCAGAAGCATGTTGGCAGACACTCTGAGCAGGGTGATGCAGAGCTGCAGCACGCATGCTCCCTTGCGTATGACACCGGTATGCCTGTTAATTAGTTCCTCGTTGGATCATTTGAATGTTTCCATTATGCCATTGCTGCAGTTTTTCCATAACTGTTTGAGATATAATTTCGAACATAATTTTTTTAAATCACTCATTCGCAAATATAAATAAACATATACATTTGCAAGGGTTAGAAAATATGATTTCTAATAATTAGTGTTGGGTGGATTGAAGTGATTATTGTTTTTTAGCTTATCAAAGTTGATATATTTTCCTCAAGTTTTTTTGCAGCATAATATTAGATTTTGAATTGTAAGTGAATGCAATAGAGATGTGCTGCAAAAAGTTGACATTTTCCTGAATTTTCCAGGATTGAGTGAGAGAAAAAGAAAATTGTTAATAAGTTCAGCAGGGTCCATTTGGAGGGGTAGACAAAGACAGATTACTGTACTGGCAAAGGTGATAATTATGCTGCGTGGAAGGTTTTCTCTTTTCATTGCTTTAACCAGCATAAAACAATGTCTTGAAACCAATGTTAAATTCTTATTAGTGGACAAGTGTGCAGACATATTGTGAAGTCTTTAAGAAAGATATTGTGATGGTGTAACTGGATTTTTATTATATCTGTGGGGCTATCTCTTTCCTGGAAGTCAAGGATTAGGCAGTTATTGACAATGTGCACACTGCACTGTATGTTCAGTAACAAAATCCAAAGCCAAATTCAATTGCTGGCCAATGGGGTTTAACGGAAATGCAAATTGGGCATTATAAGGTGCAGTTGCCAACATGCTTTTCAAGATATCTATTAAATATGATCACAAATACAGTTAATTAGTTCTAAATCCAAGATGCTTCTTTCCCTATATTTCACATCATTCCCATTCAAGAGTGCAGATGCTTTCATCTCTTCCATTCAACCAAGCTGTTCCAAAGTTGGGTGCAGTCTGCAAGCAAACTTAGTTGCAGAGGCCATGGATAGAATTCTTATGGCAGATAATCCTTTGCAGAAGTAACTTTTAAAGTGCCACTCCATTATGTCCTGTTAACATCGCAAAATAAAATGCATGATGTTCTCATCAGACCCATACATCTTACTGGTTCAGGATTGAGCACTAAGCATTGTATCGCTTCCAAAATTTAAATTATTAAACTATTTTTGTTTTTGGTTTGCAAATCTAAGTTTTCATATCCAATGCTCTCCATGACAATTGGCATGATTCCATGGGTTTATATGGCACGGAAACATGCCCTTTGGCCCAACTTGCCCATGCCGATCAAGATGCTTCATCGACATTAGTCCCATCTGCCTGCATTTGGCCCATATCCCAACCCTTCCCTATCCATGTACCTGTTCACCTGTCTTTTAAATGGGCAATAGCTGGACTACAATACAATACAGTATTGAACAAAAATAAATATTTGGTACAAGAGTTTTTCAGCCTTGTAGTATGGACAGTTTGATCTTTATAAATTTTACATTGGATATGTACTCTGTGTGCTTGTTTTACACTGTAGTCTTTTTATACATTTGTGTTGAATTGGTACTGCACAACTGGATGGAACAGGTAATCTTTTGTGCTTGTCTTATCGCTGGTATTTTAGATTTTCAATGGCCATTGTGCAAAATTTAGCATGAGACCATGAATGCACCTTTGCAGATTATGGAGGGAAAAGGAGATTTTATTTTCAGAAACACATATAAAGGAGTATCAGTGATAAGCTTATGGAGACCTTTGAGTTTTAGTTTCCTGTTTAAACTAAAAGTAGACCATGATATTGTTTTGTTCTGGTGTACACATTAATTGGATGAAGCAAATGCTGTTACTCAGCTTTCTGAGGTGAAATGATGTTGAATATTTAGCATTTTAGTAGATTGGACTATTCTGATACAGTTTATGGGGAGAGGGAAGAGGCACTTGTAAAGGTGGAAAATCTTTCATTGTTCATAACCCATTTGTTGAGTATGTATGTTTAGTGTCACCTGTTGGGATAGGTAGCTGCTGTTTAACATGGCTACTCTGACATTGATTGGTGGTGCTTTGTCTTCTGCTTTATTTTCTGTGCTTATTGGCTGCTGTCGCTCTCATGATCAGACGCCAACCAGTCACTGTTTTGCATGGCAGTGGGCTTCTGTTGCTGTAAGTATGAATCACAGTAACTACCACAGAAAAGCAATTAGACCACTGACTTTTCTGTGCAAAGTTACATTAGTAAACACAATGTAATCTCTCTAGGTCTGAGTACGCAGCATGCATCCACCTTCTCGAATAAAATCGTAATTGTTGGAAAAAAAAACCTGATTAAATTTAAAACAGCTCCTTTTCTGCCATGCACTTACTAATGTTTAGCATTCCGTTCCATTGTTTTATAATTGTTTTTTCATTGAACATAATCATTTTAATGTACGTACATATTACATAGAGGCTAATATACGAATCAGATGTTTGATGCACACAAAACTCGAGAACTTTTATTTGGTATCATCGACAAAACTGTCTTGTTTATTCTCATTTTCGCTCTTTTTAAACATTTATTTCAGAGCCTCACGTTCAAGGAGAAAATGACGACGAGCCTTAAATTTAAAGAAAAGCCGACAGACTCGGAAGCCCGAAGTTATAAATTCTTACTGTTGGCCATTGTGAAATTAATTCACGGGGACCCAAAGCTGATGTTGCATGTAAGTATTGTAAGGCTTGTGAATAGGCTCGAAACGTTGCCCATTCCCTTCGCTCCATAGATGCCGCCTCACCCACTGAGTTTCTCCAGCATTTTTGTCTACCTTCGATTTTCCAGCATCTGCAGTTCCTTCTTAAACAAATGAAAAAAACAAAATGGTTTGGAAGTGAGCATAGCACTTTTATCAGTTCATTAATGCTATTAATAAGCTATAATTGATGTAATATAGTAATTCATCAACTGCACAATGTTTTATTTTTAATGCCTGCCAACCACAGCAGTATAGAGAAACATGAATTTGTTTTAAGAAGAGTTTTCTACAGCCCTCAGGATTTTTTGTGTAGTTGCCCAGTTGAATTATGATCTTCATATAGATTATGTTGTAAATTTTTTTTTAAGAAATATGATCTGAATTGTGTTTTCTGTGGGTGGGTATTTACGCACTACTCAAGTGTTGAAGGCTTCAATTGTAATTTGATGACTGTGTAACTTAGACCTTAAAAGCAATGAGTGTTGATCTGAAGACTTTTTCTACAACTTAGATTGAGAACATCAATCAAGTGAAATCGCCAAATTAAACGCAATATGATAACATAAGGAACTGTAGCGGCAGGTTTACAAAATCAGTGCTGCAGTAATGCTTCAGTCAGTACCTCTGGAGAACACGGTATTAGGTCAAGACCTTTTTTTAGACTCTGAAGAAGGTTCCTGGCCTGAAAAGTCACCTGTCCACGTTCTCCAGAGATGCTGCCTGCCCTGCTGTGTTACTCCAGCACATTGTGTCTTATTGTTTTAAAAACATTATGTGAGACTGGTATGGGGATCAATGACTGTGTGAGAGGAGCCTTCAGCCCTTGAGCTTGTCTAGCAGTTCTGGATTGCTACCTGAGCCACTAGTAAATTGGCATCGGGTCAAGAAGATTAAAGAGTTGAATGCTTTGCTCAAAGATCGTGCGGGGAAAGTGGGTTTGAATTCGTGAGACATTGGCGTCAGTATTGAGGAAGGAAGGAGCTGTTCCGATGGGACGGACTCCACCTGAACCCTGTTGGGGACAGGGTCTGGCGAACTGCTTAACTAGGCCGTAGATATGCTTTCAACTAGATAGTGAGGGGGTGAGTGAAACATAGAAAATAGGTGCAAGAGTCGGCCATTTGGCCCTTCGAGTCAGCACAGTGATTCAATATGATCATGGTTGATCATTCAAAATCAGTACCCCGTTCCTGCCTTCTCCGCATATCCCTTGATTCTGTTAGCCCCAAGAGCTATATCTAACTCTCTGGAATACATTCAAGAAATTGGAAATGTGTGGATGAAGTTAAATGGAAAGAGAGCACAGGAGGTGTTACTGACGTCTCCAGAAGAAGTAATGGGACAAAGTTTAATGAGGAAAAAGAATCCAAGCTGAAGCAAAATGGGGACCAATTTGAGAAGAGAGCTGGTGAATACTGAACTAAAGGGCCTCTCCCACTTGGCTGTCATTAGAGCGTAATTTACGCGACATCATTTACGCGTCATGATGCACACATGGTGCGTGGTGACATAGGCAGTGACGCACGGTCGAGGATTTTGGGATGTACAAAATCTTCACGTGCCATCTGTGTGACGCGCAAATGACGGCCAAGTGGGACAGGCCCTTAAAGGTGTTGTATTCGAATGCATGCAGTATACAGAACAAGGTTGATGAGCTTATAGGGCAGTTAGAAATAGGTAGGTACAACATTGTGGGCATGACGGAGACATGCCTGAAAGAGGCTCGAAGCTGGGAGCTGAATATCCAAAGATACAACTCCCATTAAAAAGACAAGCAGGTGGGCAAAGGAGATGGGGTTGCTCTCTCATGGTACATTGGCCTGAAGTAGTGAAAGGCCTGGATAGAGTGGATATACAGAGGATGTTTCCATTAGTGCAGAAGTCTAGGACTAGGGGGCACAGCCTCAGTAAAAGGATATGCCTTTGTATGGAAATTAGGAGGAATTTCTTTGGTCTGGGTAGTGGATCTGAAGAATTAATTTCCGCAGATGGCTGTGGAGGCTAAGTCATTGGATATTTTTAAAGCAGGGATTGACAGGTTCCTGATTAGTAAGGGTGTCAAAGGTTACGGGTAGAAGGCAGAAGAATGGGGTTAAGAGGGAAAGATCAATCTCTCCTGAACGAATGGCAGAGTAGACACGATTGGCAGAATGACCTAATTTTGCTCCTATGATTGTTGTGTGAATGTAAACTGGCACGGTTTACAAATCCACAAAGATTTATGGGTCAGTTCCTTCCAGTTAAGTTTGTTTCTCCTTTTCAGTTTCATCTCTTGAACTCTTTAAAAAACATATTTTTGTGCTATGCAGAATCCAGGGAAGCCCGGACATGAAATTCAGAACAGCACTGCTGAGTTGATAACTGGTCTAGTTCAGCTGGTTCCACAGACAAGCATGCCTGAGATCGCACAGGAAGCCATGGAGGTGAGAACATTCATTTTGAAACGTTAGGAGAGGTTGATTTAAATGGTACAGCATGGAAACTGGCCCATTAGCCCACCGAGTCCACACTGACCATCCATCTCCTGATCTTGTTGGTTCTATTTTATCCCAATTTCACTTCCACTCCCTGCACCCTTGGGTGATTCAGAGGCCAATGAGCCTACAAACCTGCACGTCTTTGGGATGTGGGAGGAAACCAGAACACCCGGAGGAAACCCACAAGGTCACGGAGAATGTGCAAACTCCATGCAAGATGCTTGAATCTTATCGATCATATCTGAAGTTTTTAGTTTAGAGATTTAGAGATACTGCGCAAAAACAGGCCCTTCTGCCCACAGAGTTTGCACCAACCTGTGATCCCCGCACACTAACACTATTCTCTACACACTAGGGGCAATTTTACTAAGCCAATTAGCCTACACACCTGTTCATCTTGGAGCGTGGGAGGAAACTGGAACTCCTGAAGAAAACCCACACAGGACACTGGGAGAACGTCCAAACTCCATTCAGATAGCCCCTATAGTCAGGATTGAACCCAGGTCTCTGGCACTGTAAGGCAGCAAGGCTACTTACTGCAGTGGCACTGCACTGCCCTTTAATTTGAACTCTTTTGTGATCTTTCATTAACAGTTCGATGGAAGAATCTTATTGCTAATAAAACTGCTGTGCATTTCCACCATTTAATGCCTTCCTTATGCATGATATTGACTTGAAAACAGTTTTGAAACCAAATTAATATATATATCCAGCTTGTCTGAAGAAAAACAACCTTGTCACTCACCAGACTGAGTGAAATGCAATGAAAATTTATGACTTGAGATAACAATTAGTTCATTGATTCTTGGAAAAAAATATTTGATCAATGCCTTTCATGGATATTCTGCTAAGCTTCAATTTGTTCTCTGTTAAAACACTTTTTTTTACCATTCTATTTCCAGGCCTTGTTAGTTCTTCACCAACCAGAAAATATAGGGTTGTGGAATCCAGATGCACCAATACCAACTTTCTGGGATATAAGGTAACATACTTGTATAGTTAATAGTAAAGATAGACACAAAAACTCAGCGGGACAGGCAGCATCTCTGGAGAGAAGGAATGGGTGGTGTTTCGCGTCGAGATCCTTCTTCAGACTAATCGGGAAAGGGAAATAATAGATATAGACAATGAAGTAGAGAGATTAAGAACAATGAATGAAAGATATGCAAAAAAAGTAACGATGATGAAGAAAAGAGGCTATTGTTGGTTGTTGTTGGGTGAAAATGTGAAGCCGGTGCGACTTGGGTGGGGGAGGGATGGAGAGAGAGGGAATGCCGGGGTTACTTGAAGTTAGAGAAATCAATATTCATACCGCTAGGTTGTCAGCTTCCCAAGCTAAATATGAGATGCTGTTCCTCCAATTTGTGTTTAGCCTCACTCTGACAATGGAGGAGACCGAGGACAGAAAGGTCTGTGTGGGAATGGGAAGGAGAATTAAAGTGTTAAGCAACCGGGAGATCAGGTCGGTTCAGCGGAGTGAGTGAAGGTGTTCAGCCAAACAATCACCCAGTCAAATACTGGGAGTAAATACCGATCTCTCAACCATTCTTTTTGACAATGTATGCCTTGTGTTTGTGGAAGTTAGTATTCTTGAGATGCTTTTATATTGTGAAGAACATGTGCAGGATTTGCCTATTAAGGTACTTCTCCTCCCCCCCCCAAACAACAAACCCACATGTCTTTGAGATGTGGGAGGAAACTGAAGAACTTGTAGGTGTTTGGGTGAGGTTTCTTCAAAGTCCTTGCGTGTTTCACATATTCTTCCTTCAGTCATCTGATAAATTAAGCAACAAACATGTGGACTGAAATATTTAATCTTCCAATTAGAGGCGGAATGCTATGTGAGAGAGAATAGTTTTGAGGAAGTAACTTTGCAATATCCAGGGAAAAAGGGTCTGTCCTATCTATTCTATCTTCATCCCTCATAATCTTATTTCCGAAAACGTTTCTTTTTATCTTCCAGTGATATCCTTTTCCGTTATTCCTCACAGCCAAACTTTACCAGTCCTCGTAATGTCCTTGTAAATTATCTCTGCACTCACTACGCTGCAAATGTACTTTTCCTGCAACACGGTGAACAAGACTGTAGATCGACACAAAAAGCTGGAATAACTCAGTGGGACAGACAGCATCTCTGGAGAGAAGGAATGGGTGATGTTTCGGTCGAGAGCCTTCTTCAGACTGCTTTGCGATAATGGAAACGAGAGTAGGATAAGGGGGAAATCTTAAGGATAAGGGGGAAATCCTTTAGGACCGAGATGAGAAGGACTTTTTTCACACAGAGTGGTGAGTCTCTGGAACTCTCTGCCACGGAGGGTAGTGGAGGCCAGTTCATGGGCAATATTTAAGAGGGAGTTAGATGTGGCCCTTGTGGCTAAGGAGATCAGAGGGTATGGAGGGAAGGCAGGTACGGGATACTGAGTTGGATGATCAGCCATGATCATATTGAATGGCGGTGCAGGCTCGAAGGGCCGAGTGACCTACTCCTGCACCTAATTTCTATGTTTCTATATAGGTGTTAATGTAGAGAGATAAAGAACAATGCATGAAAGATATGCAAAATAAAAAAGATTGATAAAGAAAACAGGCCATTACTAGCTGTTTTTTAGGGGAAAACGAGAAGCAAGTGCGACTTGGGTGGGGGAGGGATAGCGAGAGAGGGGGAATGCCGGGGCTACCTGAAGTTAGAGAAATCAATATTCATAGCACTGGGCTGTAAACTGCCCAAGCGAAAGATGAGATGCTGTTCTTCCAATTTGTGTTTGGCTCACTCTGACAATGGAGGAGACCCAGGACAGAAAGGTTAGTGTGGGAATGGGAAGGAGAATTAAAGTTTTTAGCAACCGGGAGATCAGATGGGTTCAGGCAGACTTAGCGAAGGTGTTCAGCTAAACTATATCCCAGTCTATGTTTGGTCTTGCTGATACAAGAGTCCACATCTTGAACAATGGATACAGTAGATGAGGTTGGAGGAGGTGGAAGTGAACCTCTGCCGAACCTGAAAGGGCTGTGGGGGTCCCTGGAAGAGGTTTCGATACAGGTGTTGCATCTTCTGCGGTTGGAGGGGAAGGTAGTTGGGATGGGGATGGTTTGGGTGGAAAGGGATGAGTTACCCAGGGAGGGAACGGTCTCTGCGGAAGACGGAAAGGGGTGGAGATGGGAAAATGTGGCTGGTGGTGGGATCCCGTTGGGGGTGGCAGAAATTTAAGAGGATTATGTGTTGTATGCGGCGACTGATGGGGTGAAAGGTAAAGACTGTTGCGACGAGGGGGAGGGGAAGCAAGGGTGGAGCTGTGGGGTTCCGAGGAGACACGTGTGAGGGCCTCATCTATGATGGGAGAGGGGAACCCCTGTTCCCTAAAGAATGAGGACATCTCTGGTCTGCAACACCTCATCTTGGGTATAGATGCGGCGTAGACTGAGGAATTGAGAATAGGGGATGGAGTCTTTGCATGAAGCAGGGTGGGAAGAAGTGTAGTAGAGATAGTTGTGGGAGCCAATCCGTTTGTAATAGATGTTAGTCGATAGTCTATTTCCTGTGATGGAGATCAAGAAAGGTGAGCGAGTTGTCCGAGAAGGTCCTAGTAAATTTGAGTGCAGGATCGAAATTGGTGGTGAAGTTGATGAAGTCCAGGTGTTCTGCAAGGGTGCAGGAGGTAGCACCGATGCAGTCGTCAGTGTAATGGAGGTAATGCTCAGGGATAGGGCCAGTGTACGCCTGGAACAGGGATTGTTCAACGTACCCTACAAAGAGGCAGGCGTAGCTGGGGCCCATGCGTGTGCCCATTGGACTTGGAGGAAGTGGGAGGAATCAAAGGAGAAGTTATTATGGGTGAGGACCAGTTCCACTCGGCGGGAGTAGAGGGAAATTGGATGTTTCTGCGGTCGAGGAAGAAATGGAAGTCTTTAAGGCCTTCCTGGTGGGGGATGGAGGTGTAGAGTGACTAAACGTGCAGCAATCAAACTGTGGTTCACCAAGCATTATAAATATTTGCAGCCTGATATCTCTGCTCTTTTATTCCATACTTGGTTTCATAAAGGACCCAAATGAGACTGAACCACTTAATTGTCTAATCCTGTTCCTTTTAAGGAAGTGTGAACATTCAGATCTGTCCCTGTCCTCTCTTTTGTAGTAAATTCCCTTGCATTAATGTGCCTCATTGCACACTCCTCTGCATTAGATTCTGGTTGGCACTTTACTGTTCAATTGATAAGACAGTTTATATCTTCATGCAGTCTCAAGGTGCTCAGCTCACTGTCAAGTAGGTAGAACAGCTTGATCATGCCCACTGTATTTAAGTATGACAAGACTGCGCCAACTTTGATCGGATTTTCCATCTCCCTTGGCTTGCATGGGCTTTCATTTCCTAGCCAAGATCCTTGTAAACTAAATCAAGTCCACCTCCATTGAGTTTTTTGTTACTTCCTGGTTGAAAAATACAGTCAACATTGTCATTTGTTGTAATTCCAAAATGTTACATTTCAAAATTCAAAATACTGTAATGGTAATGGAAATATGCTTCGGTTTGTTTTGAGTTTAGAGATACATCATGGAAACATCCTTCGGCCCACCGAGTCCACGACAAACATCGATCACCCGTTCACACCAATTCTATGGTACTGTGGCGGTCCCCGGGGAGTAGGCCACTCCCTGGATCATCCCCCTCGCCGATTGAGTGACGGGGCGTTGGTCTGCGACGGGGTTTCCTGACCACCCCTGGGTGTGTGCTCTCAGTGTGTGCGGTGTGCTCTCGCTGTAGGGATTAAATGACGCCTGAAGTTACACTGGTGACCCTCGACATTCATCACGCGTCGTGATGGATAATAACGTTGCGCTTAAACTCCCTACTCTGTGGACCGAAGAGCAGGTTCCGGCAGGGGAGTTTGGTGAGAGGTATTACAGCAGACAAAACAAAATATTACATGGTCAGCGCGCTTGACCAAGCAACTGCGAGGCGAGTTAAGGGGAGCTGCAGCAAGGCAATGTCGCCCACCCTGCAGCAGCTTCATTCCAGGGAAACGAAGGGGCCAGTCGTGGAAGTGCAGTGATTCCTTCCACTGGCGGGCCGGCAAAATCTTGGCCATCAGCGTCTTCGCACTGCAGGATCAGCGCACTGGAGGCGCCAAATTCCCTCCAGTGGACACGGGGTGCGGGCAGTGAGTTCATATCCAGGGAAACGAAGGGGCCAGTCCAGTGTCTCCCTCCATCACTGGACATCCGTGGACGGGCAAACGCGGGGGCCCGGGCCCTCACCGCGGCGAACGGCAGTGCTATTTGCACCTACGGGTTTCGCACCATCTCCCTCAACTTTGGCCGCAGCTCCTTTTCTTGGGAGTTCGTCATTGCTGACGTTTCCCAGCCGCTGCTGGGCGCCGACTTCTTTCGTGCCCATTCACTGCTCGTGGATGTCAAGCGGCGGCGCCTGATGCACTCCGTCATGTTGGAGCCGGTCTTCCAACGCATTGGTGATCCCGTATCACGCCCTGATGACCCCCTGTCGTCCGTGGATGCGACCTTCGCGCGCATCCTGGCGGATTTTCCTGACATCCTTGAACCCCACTTCTGCTCCTCCAAGCCCAAGCACGGGGTGGAGCACCATATCCCTACTACCGGCCCGCCTGTGCACGCCCGAGCGCGTCGTCTAGCGCCAGACAAGCTTCGTCTGGCTCGGGAGGTGTTCCAATTGATAGAGGCGATGGGCATTGTGCGCCCCTTCGATAGCCCATGGGCGTCACCGCTCCACGTGGTCCCCAAGGCGGACGGGGGCTGGCGCCCGTGTGGGGATTACCGTCGCCTGAACGATGCGACCATCGCCGGCAGGTACCCGGTCCCACACATCCACGCCCAACTGGTCGGAGCATCGGTATTCTCCAAGGTGGACCTCATGCGAGGGTAGAATCAAATTCCGGTCCGCCCCAACGATATCCCAAAGACAGCCATTATACCGGCATTTGGTCTATTCGAATTTGTACGGATGCCGTTTGGGTTGAAGAACGCTGCGCAGGCCTTTCAGCGGCTTATGGACTGTGTGTGCCGCGGCCTGGACTTCATCTTCATCTACTTGGACGACATACTCGTGGCCAGTCGCTCGCGGCAGGAGCACTGCATCCACCTCCGTCAGCTGTGTCAGCGCCTCAGCGACTTCGGGTTGTCCATCAACTCGTCCAAGTGCCGTTTCGGGGTGATGGCTATTGACTTCCTCAGCCACTGCGTAACTCCACAGGGGTGTGGTGCCTCTGCCCGCCAGGGTGGACGCTGTTTGCAGATTCCCCCGTCCGACCACAGTTAAGGGCCTACAGGAATCCGTGGGGTTGGTCACCTTTTATCACCGTTTCCTGCCAGCAGCGGCCGCAGTCATGCGTCTGCTTTTCCACCTGATGGCTGATCATCGCAGGGAGGTTGAGTGGTCCGTGGAAACAACAGCGGCATTTCGAGAGGACTAAGGAGGCACTGGCTGAGGCCACGATGCTCGTCCACCCACGGGAGGACGCCCCGACCACCCTGACGGTGGATGCTTCTGAGGTGGCGGTTGGGGCAGTGTTGGAGCAGCTCGTTGATGGATGCTGGCGGCAACTCGCCTTCTTCAGCAGGCATCTCAGTGGTGCTCAGCGTCGTTACAGCACTTTCGACTACAAGCTCCTGGCCCTGTATCTCGCCGTACGCCATTTTCGCTACTTCCTAGAGGGGAGGCCGTTTACCGTATATAAAGACCACAAACTGCTAACCTTCGCGTTTGCCAAGGTTTCTGATCCGTGGTCTGCCCGGCAGCAGAGGCATTTGGCGTAAGTGTCTGAATACACCACCTCCACCTCCGTTTCGTGGAGGGCAAATTCAATAGGGTGGCCGACGTCTTATCGAGAACTGCAGTCCACGCGGTTCTCCAAGTCGCTGAGGGGATTAATTATTCTGTCCTGGCGGCCGCTCAGCTGGTCGACGAGGAGATGGCCGCCTATCGTATGGCAGTTTCGGGCCTGCAGTTGCAGGCGTTTGTCTGTGGTCCTGGGGTGCTGTGCGATGTCTCCATTGGTGTTCCGCGACCCATCGTCCCCATCGCCTGGCGACGCAGGGTGTTTGCGTTCTCCACGGGCTCGCGCATCCCTCCATCCGGGCGACAACGGCCCTGGTAGCCTCCCGCTTCATGTGGCACGGGCTGCGGAAGGAGGTTGGGCATTGGGCGCGCACTTGCATCCTGTGCCAGACCGCCAAGGTGCAACGACACATCCGCGCGCCGTTGCAGGAGTTCACCATCCTTGGCAACGGTTTGACCACATTCACGTGGACATTGTGGGGCCGCTGCCGCCGTCCCGGGCTTGACCTATCTACTCACAGTTGTCGACCGCTTCACGTGGTGGCCTGAAGCCACTCCGCTACCGGATTCTTCAACGGCCACTTGTGCTCGGGCCTTGGTGGCACACTGGATCGCCCGGTTCGGGGCGCTGCTGGGCATAGCATCCGACTGGGGGCCTCAGTTCACGTCGGAACTGTGGTCGGCCATGGGTGTTCGACTACACCACACAACGGCGTATCATCCGCAGGCGAACGGCCTGGTGGAGCAGTTTCACCGTCAGGCTCAAGGACGCCCTGCAGGCACGGCTCAATGATCCGGACTGGGTGGACGCCCTGCCGTGGGTTTTGCTGGGGATCCGCACTGCACCGAAAGAGGACTTGGCCTTCTCCTCCGCCGGGTTGGTGTATGGCTCTCCGTTGACGGTACCCGGGGAGTTCATCCCGCCAGCACAGGGTCAGGTGGAGCAGCCTTCGGAAGCTCGGCGACGTCTTCGGGAGATGGTGGGCAAGCTGGCGCCGGTGCCCACGTCTCGTCAGGGGTCCTTCCGTCCGCATGTTCCCTCTGCTCTGGAGGACTGCCAGTTCGTCTTCCTGCGTAGGGATGCGCATCGGACACCTCTCCAGCGGCCATTGGAGGGTCCCTTCCGGGTCCTGGAACATGGCTCGTCCACTTTCATCCTGGACATGGGGGGTCGGCATGAGACTGTTTCAGTTGCGCGGCTGAAGCCAGCACGTATTGATATTGATCAGCCAGTGCTGGTAGTGCGGCCCCGTAAGCGAGGGCGCCATCTGTCTAGGGTACCTCCCCCTCTGGCTACTCCGTCTCCTGCACCTGTTGGTCAGTTGCCCGTTCCTGTGCCGAGCATGGTGTACACCCGGGCTGGTCGCCGTGTACGCCCTCCTGTCCATTTCGTGCCTCGGGTACTTGTTGGGGAGGGGGGTCCTGTGGCGGTCCCTGGGGGGTAGGCCACTCCTTGGATCATCCCCCTCGCCGATTGAGTGATAAGAGCGTTGGTCTGCGACGGGGTTTCCTGACCACCCCTGGGTGTGTGCTCCCAGTGTGTGTGGTGTGCTCTCGCTGTAGGGATTAAAGGACTACTGTTTAAACCTGCCCAGCGTCTGGCCTTTTCCTGACCTCGTCCAGGCCGCTACAGTATCCCTCTTTCTCATCATCTCCTAACACACTGGGGGAAATTTACAGAGGACAATTAACTTTCAAACCCACACGTCTTTGGGATGTGGGAAGAAACCAGAGGAAACCCACAGGGAGAACGTTCAAACTCCAAACAGACAGCACCTGATCAAACCTCAGGCTCTTGTGCTGTGAGGCAGCTACTCTACCAACTGTGCCACTGCAGCTTTTTTAAAAAAAAATGATTTTTGCTTTTTTAAAGTGGGCTGAGGATGACTGATATGGAGATTAAATATTTTTTAAATGCAAAGAGCTTGTGCATGTTCTAATTCTATTTGAACTTTGATAATTTTTGGTAATCAATTTTCTGAAAACCTTTAGTATCAAATATAGTATTCTTGGCATCTAGTATGTTGACACAGCCAATGCATGGCCCGGAATAGAGATTTTCTCACCTATCGAGGTGGAAATCAAACCACCCCTCGTGTTTTGTAAAGATTCTCGAAAGGTTTACTTTAGTTCAACTGGAAAAGATATGATCAGTCTTTCAATATTTTTCACAATCTGCTCTTAGTAATGATGCATGGTTTCAAGAAGCAAGACGTTCCACTCCAAGGTAGTTCCGTTTAAGAAACACAGCTGCTATTCTGAGCTTTGAGAGAATGATTTAATCTCTCAATGGAGAGATGCAAGTTTAGTGCAATTTTGCTCACAATTAAATTGTGGCCAACTTTTCCATTTGATGACAAAACCAAACGAGCAGTGCTCCATGCAGCCCATTGCTCTGGGATCAGTCGGGGACTTGAATTCTGTGATCAGTCGGGGACTTTGCGCTCTCTCCATTATTCAATAAGGCCATGGCTTACCCAATTTTCCCCAAAGATGTATTTTTAAAAATAATTGTGTTTCCTCTTTCCATGCCTCAGAGGATTAAGCTCAACCATTCATGTGTCAATGAATAGTTGAGTCAATCATTCATCCTAAGAATTGACACATGAATCATTCATCCTAAGAATCGACCTGGTGAACATCTTCTACATTGGCTCCAATGCAGGCATATTGTTCCTTGACCTTCGGGGTCGAAACTGCATGCAATCTCACAAATAACTTGTGAAGTGGCATCAGAATCTCCCTATATATTTCATGCCTCTTGATTTAACTGCTAATATTACGTTCACATTGCTTATTTCTTACTGTTTCGTTAAGCAATTTAACTTTTTTTTTGTTTTTTTTGGGGTTTTTTTGTTAAATATTTTTATTGGACGTAAGTACATATTAATAGAATATACTTCTCACATACATTTGTAAAATTATTAACAATTATGTCTTATTTGTATTTCTATACATTTTTTTTGCAGGTAGGAAAAGATAGAGAAAAATAAAGTAAAAGTAGGAAATCAAAAATAAAGAAATGAGTGGAGTATTAAAAAAGTTATCCATCATTGGAGATATATCCATGATTTGTTATACATGATTCTTCATCCATTCCATTATTCAGGCTTCAGTCAGGCTCTCATACCGAGCCATTTTGACCCTTTAGATATTCAATAAATGGAGACCATATCCCTCTGAAAAGATCCAACTTGTCCAGTAGGACAAGCCTTAATCTTTCCAGATGAAGTGTCTCCGACATTCCTGTAATCCACATTTTGATTGTGGGGGATGTAGGACCTTTCCAGAATTTCAATATTAATTTTTTCCCAATTATTAAACTGTAATCAATAAAAATTCTTTGATTTGTTGTTATTAATTGATCTGTTTCTAATATTCCCAATATTATTAACTTTGAGTCGGGGATCAGATTCATATTAACAACATTCGAAATTATCTTAAATATTTCTGTCCAAAATCTAGTAATTTTTACACAATTTGTAAATGAATGCGTTAAGTTAGCTTCTAAGTGCTGACATTTATCACATATGGCAGATACATTTGAAAAAATACTATGTAGTTTGGATTTTGAATAATGTAGTCTATGTAATATTTTAAATTGTATAAGAGAGTGTCTAGCATTTAACGAGCAGTGGTGTATATGTAAACTTTCACCCCATACTTCTGGTCCAATGATTTGACCTAATTCGTTTTCCCATGATTGCCTATATATTTCTGTCATTGGGACATGATCGTTTTCCAATAAAATGTTATAAATATATGATATCAGTTTTTCTGTGTTCGGGTTTTTCTGTTTATTTAGACATTCATCTAAAATTTCTGTCTTTCTATTTCTAATTTCCTGTGTGTTTGCTTTTACATAGTCTCTAATTTGTAAATATCTAAAGTAATCTTTTGAATGTAATCCATAAATTTGTTGTAATCCTTGAAATTAAAGGAAAGAATTTTCCCTGTAGAGATCGCCCATCTTATTAATTCCATATTTTTTCCATTGTAAAAAATCTTTGTCCATCATTGAGGGTTTAAATGTAATGTTATTTACAATGGTAAGGGCTAGTGGTATAGATTCCGATTTTAATGTTTTCTTTATTTGTTTCCAGATACGTATTCCACTTTCTATTATAGCGTTTTCACTATAGGTTTTCTTACCTAGTTTAATATTGGCGAATAAAATCGAACTAATTTCAAAAGGCGAACAATCTTCTTTTTCCATTTTTAACCAGATTGGTTGTTTATCTGCCTCTGCTAACCAAAAATTCATATTTTTAATATTAACTGCCCAGTAATAAAACATAAAGTTTGGCAGTGCTAGACCTCCATTTATTTTTGGTTTACATAAATGTTTTTTATTCATTCTATGGCTCTTATAATCCCAGATAAAGTTGGTGACTATAGAATCCACCTTCTTAAAGAAATTTTTAGGAAGATATATTTAGGAAGATATATATCCATTGGAAAAGATATAGTAATTGCGGGAGAAAAATCATTTTTATTGCATTAATTCTACCTAGCATTGAGATAGGTAATGTTTTCCAATATAAAATGGTCTTATTTAATTTATTCAATAAAAGTGGAAAATTGGATTTAAATAAAGAATCAAATCTTTTTGTTACATAAATTCCAAGATATTTTTTTGTTTGCCATCTTAAAAGGAAATTGTTGTAATATATGTAAGTTATTTACCATTATTGGCATAAGTTTACTTTTATTCCAATTAATACTATATCCTGAAAATAATCCAAATTCAGTTATTAATTTTAGTAAATTTAGGATACTAATTTCTGGCTTTGTAATATAAAGTAATACATCATCCGCATATAAGGAGATTTTATTTTCAGTATCTCTGGTGTCATACCCATATATTTCAGGATGTAATCTCACACGTTGAGCTAATGGTTCTATTGCAAGTGCAAACAGTAGTGGGGATAAAGGACAACCTTGTCTGCAGCCTCGAAATAGATTAAATTTAGTTGATAGCATTTGATTTGTTATTATTCTGCCTGTTGGATTAGTGTATAATAATTTAACCCAAGTAATAAACTTCTCTCCCAACTTAAAAGTTTCCATAACCGAAAACAAGTAAGACCATTCCACCTGGTCAAAGGCTTTCTCCGTATCTAACGATATAATTACTAGGTCTTTATTAATACCTTTTTTCGAATATATAATATTGAATAATCGTCTCAGATTATATGAGGAATATTGTTTTGGTATAAATCCTGTTTGATCTGGGTGAATTAATTTATTAATATCTGTACATAGTCTTTGTGCTAATATTTTGGTTAGTATCTTTTGATCAGTATTTAAAAGAGCTATAGCTCTGTAAGATCCTGGGTCATCCAAGTCTTTGTCTATTTTAGAAATAAGTGTTATAATAGATTCATTTAACGTTTCTGGTGTTTCTGGTGGGTATAAATGTATTCATAGAGTATCTTCAAATGTGGTGCAATCAGATCATGAAATATTTTATAAAATTCCGAGCCAATACCAACTTTTTCTGCCTAGAAGATGCACAATGGCGCAACCGGTAGAGTTTGTTTCCTCGCAGCTTCAGAGACCCGTGTTTGACCCTGACAACGCGTGCTGTCTGTGTGGAGTTTGCATGTTCTCCCTGTGATTGCGCGGGTTTCCTCCCACCTCCCCAATTGTGTGTTTGTAGATAATTGGCTTCTGTAAATTATCCCTAGTGTTTAGGGAGTGGATGAGAAAGTGGGATAACGTAGAACTAGTGTGAATAACGATCGATGGTCTGCGTCGGCTGAAGGGGCCCATTTCTGTGCTTTATCTTTCAATCAATTCAAACAAAAAGAGCAGTCATTATCCCTAACCTAGTACCAAGAAACAAACTGAAACTCGCTTATTGTTTTTCTTACTTTGTTTTATTTTGTGTTGACAGCTCCCAAGTTCTGTTCTTCATCTGTAAGAAACTGATTGCTCATCAGGTGCTGAACAGCACAGAAATTCTGAAGTGGTTACGGGAGATTCTTATTTGTCGGAATAAATTTCTATTGAAGAATAAGGTAATAATCTCTGGGACATTTTAGCTAAGTTTTTAATATAGTTACGTTTAGTTAATATAGTTAATATAGTGTTAGTTGCCCCAACTTATGGAAAAAATAATATGCCTAATAACACTAATGTAGAGATTTACGACAGAATAATATAAACATTGGCACAAAAATTTTAAGTAATGGAAAGATAAGTCATCTTTGCAGGTAATTTTTCAATGTATTTCTCGAATACCAAATGTGCTACACCAAGAAGGTCTTCAATGGGTTAATTGATTTATGTTATCCTCAATGATGATGAAAGTAAAATACCTGTTGGTATTTGGTGTGTATGGCAGTTTTCGGGACATGATTTGATGATTCTGGTTCATCCTTCATGCATTTTTCTCTTTTGCTTCCCCAGTCAAATACATTGTTTATCGTCCAGAGTTACTGACGGTGATAACAACCATTTAATAAAGATGATATCAAGGATTCAATACCAGTAATAAACCAGCACAGATGATTGTCTTACGCTCATTCTCACCAAGATTATCTGCCTCCTTCCTTTCCGTAGGAAGGAATTGCTGATGCTGGTTTACAGCGAGGATAGACACAAAAATGCTGGAGTAACTCAGCGGGTCAGAGACCCTTCTTGGGTTTCGACCCACTGTGTCACCTACTCCTTTTCTCCAGAGGTGCTGCCTGATCCGTTGAGCAACTCCAGCATTTTGTGTCTGCTCCTTCCTTTGACTGAGCCATTAGTGCTCATACTTAGGCACATAGAGGCTCTCTGTCAATTTAGCGTAGCTGCTGTCAACTCTGCCACTGTCTGTCAATGTAGCCACTGTGTAACAGCATAGAGATGAGAAAGGGATGGCAGGACATTTTTGGAGGGCATTAGAGTAAAATTTAAATATTGTCAATTATTTCATTGTAATGACTAGTATACGCTTTGCAAACAGAATGTTCCAGAAACTCAGCAGACCAAAGTCGCAGAGTTGCACAGCTCTGAAACAGGCCCAGTAGCCCCACCAGTTCACCAAGATGTCCATCTGAGATAGTCATAGAGTCATGGAGTTTGTGTGAAAATGTTATCCATCGGGATCCTATTATATCTTTCCCCTCCTCCCCTTAAACCCATGTCCTGTGGTTCTCGTTTTCCCTTTCTCTCATCAAGAGACTGTGCGTCTACCCGATCTATTCCTCTCATGAGTTTTGTACTTGCACCTCCATATCAAAGTCAAGTCAAAGTCAAAAGAGTTTATTGTCATGTGTCCCTGACAGGACAATGGAATTCTTTCTTTGCATAGCACAACAGAACATAGTAGGCAATGACTACAATTATATACTTAAATACACACATTAATTAATAAATTAATAAAGTGCAAATAACTGATGGAGGGGTATTAATGTTCAGAGTTTTGTCCGAGCCAGGTTTAATAGCCTGATGGCTGTGGGGAAGTAGCTATTCCTGAACCGGGTCATTGCAGTTCTCAGGCTCCTGTACCTTCTACCCGAAGGTAGCAGGGAGATGAGTGTGTGGCCAGGGTGGTGTGGGTCCTTGATGATGCTGCCAGCCTTTTTGAGGCAGCGACTGTGGTAGATCCCCTCGATGGAAGGAAGGTCAGAGCCGATGATGGACTGGGCTGTGTTTCCTACATTTTGTAGTCTTTTCCTCTCCAGGACACTCAAGTTGCCGAACCAAGCCACGATGCAACCGGTCAACAAGCTCTCTACTGTGGCACCTGTAGAAGTTAGAGAGAGTCCACCTTGACAGACTGACTCTCCGTAATCTTCTCAGGAAGTAGAGGCGCTGATGAGCTTTCTTAATAATTGCATCTGTGTTCTCGGACCAAGAAAGATCTTCACAGATGTGCACGCCCAGGAATTTGAAGCTCTTGACCCTTTCAACCATCGACCCGTTGATATAAACAGGACTGTGGGTCCCCATCCTACTCCTTCCAAAGTCCACAATCAGTTCCTTGGTTTTGCTGGTGTTGAGGGCCAGGTTATTGTGCTGGCACCATATGGACAGTCGCTCGATCTCTCTTCTGTACTCCGACTCATCCCCATCAGTGATACATCCCACAACAGTGGTGTCGTCAGCGAACTTGATGATGAAGTTCGCACTATGACCGGCTACGCAGTCATGAGTATAGAGTGAGTACAGCAGGGGGCTGAGCACGCAGCCTTGAGGTGCTCCTGTGCTGATTGTTATTGAGTCTGACACATTTCCACCAATACGAACAGACTGTGGTCTGTGAATGAGGAAGTCGAGGATCCAATTGCAGAGGGATGCGCAGAGAGCCAGTTCTGCGAGTTTGGTAACCAGCTTGGAGGGGATGATTGTGTTAAATGCCGAGCTGTAGTCAATGAATAACAGCCTGACATATGAGTTTTTGTTGTCCAAGTGGTCCGGAGTGGAGGGCCAGCGAGATCGCGTCCACCGTTGATCTGTTGTGGCGGTAAGCGAACTGCAGTGGGTCCAGGTTTTTGTCGAGGTAGGAGTTGATTTGCGCCATGATCAACCTCTCGAAGCACTTCATCACCACAGGCGTTAGTGCCACAGGTCGATAGTCATTGAGGCAGGTCACCTTGCTCTTCTTGGGCACCGGTATTATTGATGCCCTTTTGAGGCAGGTGGGAACCTCAGACCTCAGAAGTGACAGGTTGAAAATGTCCATAAAAACTCCAGCCAGTTGGTCCGCACAGGTTTTTAGAACACGACCAGGTATGCCATCAGGTCCAGACGCTTTTCGAAGGTTCACCCCTCTGAAGGATTTCCTGACGTAGGCCTCTGTGACCGAGACTAAAATACCATCACAGCGAATGGAGCTCGGGAAGGCACATCGGTGTTCTCCCTATCAAAGCGTGCGTAAAACGCATTGAGCTCATCGGGGAGTGATGTATCGCCGACATCCGAGCTGCCTCCTGGTTTCGCCTTGTAGGAGGTGATTGCATTCAGTCCCTGCCACAGTTGCCGAACATCTGTCTCATCCTCCAGTTTGGAGCAGAACTCCCTTTTGGCCTTTTTGATGGCTTTACTAAGGTCGTATCTGGACTTCGTGTAGACCACTGTATCATCAGACATGAATGCCCGGTGTCTGGTCTTCAGAAGAGTGTGGATCTCACAGTTCATCCAAGGTTTCTGATTGGGTAACACTCGGAAGGTTTTTGTAGGGATGCAGTCCTCCACACATTTCTTAATGAAGTCTGTAACGACTGTGGTGTATTCATTCAAGTCCGTTGCCGAGTCCTTGAACATTGCCCAGTCTACAGACTCCAAACAGTCCTGTAGTTGTTCCTCTGCCCTTCCCGACCAGCTCTGTACTGTCCTCACCTCTGGGGGTGCGCTCTTTAATTGCTGCCTGTGGGCAGGAAGAAGCAGCACCGCAGTATGGTCAGATTTACCGAAGTGAGGGCGAGGGATAGAGCGGTAAGCATTTTTGATGGTGGTGTAGCAGTGGTCGAGGGTGTTTGGTCCTCTGGTGCAGCAGGAGACATGTTGGTGGAGGTTAGGGAGCGATTTCTTGAGGTTTGCCTTATTGAAGTCCCCAGCAATGGTGGTAAAAGCCTCGGGGTAAGACGTCTGGCGTTTGTTGACCAACATGGAGCTGCACTGTCTGGCACTGGAGGCGTGCCTCCTCCAGTGCCAGACGGACGTCTGCCTGGGTGGGATGTAGACCGCGGTCAGGGTGATGGAGGTGAATTCCCTCGGAAGGTAGAAGGGACGGCACTTCACCGCCAGATGTTCGAGATGTGGAGAGCAGGAGTTGGACAGGACTGCCACGTCTGAGCACCACGCTGAGTTGACCATGAGACAGACACCCCCTCCTCTTCCTTTCCCCGATGCCAGTGTACGGTCCATGCGGTGGATGGAGAACCCTTCAGGCTGGATCACTGAGTCTGGGGAGCTGGGGGTGAGCCATGTCTCTGTGAAACAAAACAAAGAACATTCCCTCAGCTCCCTTTGATAAAGCAGTCTTGCCCTTAAGTCCTCCACTTTATTTTCAAGGGACTGTACATTGGCCAGTAGGATAGTAGGGAGAGGGGGCCGAAGTCCCCTGCGCTTCAGTCTGACCTGAAGTCCTGCCCGCCGGCCATGTTTCCGGACACAATGGAGGCTTCCCCTTTGCTTCCAGGTACTGTACCTGCCATTTCTGCGAGCCTGCACTGGAACGGGGATTCCTTCACAGACGGCAGCTCCAGCTCCGTAACGAACGGATATGATCATCCCTCATCCTCCTGCGCTCCTAGGAATAGAGTCCCAGCCTGCTCAACCTCTCCCTCGAGTCCTGGCAACTTCCTCATAAGGTAGTCCTATTTGCCTGCATTTGACTCTTATCCCAGTAAATATTTTCTAAATATGTAATTGTTAAAATGCTTTTTAAACATTATAAATGTTCCCACCTCTACAACTTCCTCTGGAAGCCTGTTCCATACTCATTGCACTCTAATGGGAAAAAGTTGACCTTTCAGGTTCCCATTCAAATCTTGCCCCTTTCATCTGAATTTGAATTTCACTGTACCTTAATCGATACATGTGACAATAAACTGACTTTGATCGTGAAACCTTAACCGACCTGCATACACACATGGCCTCATTAGGGCCCTATATAGTTGGCGCATGATGCCATTCAAAACTAATAACAGTCATCTCCAATATACCTTGTTCCATCCTAATTCCGCGCTTTACCTGTGCATTCATTTAAAATTAAGTGCATGTTATGCCCCTCTGGTTCCTCAGAATACTCCACACCTTTCGAACTCTTGCCATTCAAAAAAAAAAGTATCTCCAAAATGAAATACCTCATGTTTTTCCATTTAATGTTCCCTTTACCTTGTCATTGCCAAATTGCTTAGCCTGCCTATAATTCCTCTGCAGCCTTGCTACATTCTCCTCAACTCGCTATCACCCAGCTTTATCCTCGTCAGAGCTGGATATATTATCATTAGTTTCTATGTGCATATCATTAAGGTAAATTATCAAGAGCTTGATGCCTGGCACTGATCCCTGTGGCATCCCACAGGTTAAATCTTCTCAATCCAACAATGCTCTTATTCCTACTGTCTTCTCTATGTCCATGAACCTTTCTTGGCATTATACTAATACATTACTCCAATGATGCACTCTGATTTTTGTCTATCAATCTGCATCGTGGTTCTTTATCAATGTTGGAGGTCCAAATAAATCACATCAACTTTTATTTTTCTATTCTAGCATTACAATCGTAAAACTCAGACAAATTTGTCGTATCTAATTTCCCTTTCGTAATTCCATATTGACTGCCCAGTCGTGTTGTTGTTGTTTACTCTTCCCTTCCGTTTCCCTATCCTTCTACTGGTTGAGCCGTAGTCACAGTTATACAGCACAGAAACAGGCCCTTTGGCCCCGATAAGGCGAAATTATGTTAAAAATATAAGAAAAGCTTACAGCTTATATTTAGTCTCAAATTAGGCTTTCCTCCAGTAGAATAATACAGAAAGACAAGTTGGGTTACTGTGTATTGAGATAATAAATGACTTTAAAATGCATCTAGTATTTGGCGAGAAAAGAAGCCGAGGGTAATCTCAGAAAGGGTTATTGGGCCAAATGTCCGATGTTTATGAGGGAGGAGGTGACGAGAGAGGAAGTTAGATTGATCCCAGTAGGGGCAATGACAAATGGCTGAAGCCTTTGATGTGACGAGACCACGCAGGCGCATCCTGTAGTGATCTTTATTCTCTGTACCTCTGACCATGACTAATGTCTGTGGAATGTGTTAAGGTGACAAAAGAAACTATATATAATAGGAGGTACACAAAAGGCTGGAGAAACTCAGCGGGTGCAGCAGCATCTAAGGAGCGAAGGAGATAGGCGACGTTTCGGGTCGAGACCCTTCTGAAGCAGCAGCATCTAAGGAGCGAAGGAGATAGGCGACGTTTCGGGTCGAGACCCTTCTGAAGCAGCAGCATCTAAGGAGCGAAGGAGATAGGCGACGTTTCGGGTCGAGACCCTTCTTCTGAAGAAAGGTCTCGACCCGAAACGTCACCTATCTCCTTCGCTCCTTAGATGCTGCTGCACCCACTGAGTTTCTCCAGCCTTTTGTGTACCCTCGATTCTCCAGCATCTGCAGTTCCTTCTTTAACACTATATAATAGATGTAATTCTGTTGTTCAGAGAAGTGGGCTAAGGGCTGTGAAGTGACTGTATTGCTCACTTGACTAGAGTTCTCGCTCCCTTCCATCGGCCGATAATAAGTTTTGAACTGGTCTACCAAACCGTTTGTGTGTTGTCTGTTTATTAAGAAGCGAACCTGTTTAGGTGTGTTATAAAAGTAACTTTTTTTCAGCCCAACTGGTCCATGCTGATCGACATCTATCCGAGCGCTATTTGCCTGCACATCCCTCACAATCTTTTCGATCCGTGGACCTCTCGAAATGTCTTTCAAACGTTGTAAAATATACGTTTACATTGTATTTTATCCCTTTTTGATTTTTTAAATTTCACATGTCGCTTGTTTCAGCACAGTCTATGAGCAGTACCTGCCTCAGCAGCTTCCACTAGCAGCAAGTTCCATCTCCGTTGCTTCTTGTGTTCATTTTAAATATCTCCCCTCTCAGTGTAAATCTGTGCCTTCCAGTTTTAGACTCTTCTACTCTGGGGAAGAGATTGTGACCATCTACCTTATCTACACAACCTCATCATTGTATGTACTTCAGCCTCTTGCACTCCAGGAGGAAAAGTCCTTGTTAAAACTCAAGCATTCCAGTCCTGGCTAGATGCAAAACTGGAGCTATCTTAGCAGAACAAAAATGGTAATGCTACTTATGGGAACTGTTCCACATTCTATGTGACCTCCTTAAGGAAGAAGCCAATAAAATTAATTTTGTGGTTTGATTCTTCTCAATATTACAATTTTACAGAGGGCCTGTAAAAGCGTCCCCAAAGTGTTCTAATTCAGATTTTGTATTCCAAATTTTTAATCTGTTGCATCGCCGACACCTAATATAATCTATACCAGGCTGGACTTTAGAAAAACAGTTAGTTCCTTTTTTTTCTTACTCTATCGAGGCCCCCAAAAATTTCTAAGTACCTCTTGCATGACAAATTGCTCTGCATTATTTTCTTACAAATGCGGATAAAACTGAAAGAGTTTCAAGTGCTGAAGTACTATTATTTGCATGGTATTGCCAGTTCATTGTATAAATAATATATTTGGCAAGTTTATTTGTTTTTTCTAATTTATATAGTACATTTAAAAACAACTCATGTTGACCAAAGTGCTGTACATAGAAGAACTTGGGTTGCCATACAGTAGCATACAGTTATTATAGACTGAAGCATTCTGAAACAAATATGAAACAGTCTTACTTGGATGACCTGGAATTAAGGCATATAATTAGTTAGTTACCCAATTGTAGCTAATTACAAAATTCAATTACTAGATCTAAACATCTATCCATTTCTTAAGAAAATATTAACATTTTTAAATAGCCTAAGTGTCCAAATAACATTCACACAAGAATTCACAATAAACATGATTTTTAAATCTCATTGTCATTAATTTATAGGCCAAATTGAAGGAATTTAGTGTTTAATTCCCCTAAATTAATGGGCATTTAAATCACCTTGCGAGTGGGATTTTATGGAACGCGATCGATTGGAACGTTGCGGTTGCAGTGAATCTAAACCCATTATCGGCAGGAAAAATACTGCCGGTTCGTATGGGGAATAAATCACCGTTTCGTAACATGAAATTTGGATCTTAAGAAGCACTTTTATACATAAAATAAACGGCTTTCCTTTACCTGTCCCGTACGTGAAATCCGTCCCGTTGTCGGCATTCACGGCATTAGAAGCTAATTTTTATTTTACTCCAGCGCTGAAATTGTCGAGCGATTTATAAAAGAAAAAGAAAAAAAAAATTCAAATACCGGCAGTCGCAACTAATCTTCAGCAAAAGCTCGACCCCGAGAAAATAAAACTCCGGAAGGCAGGGGAAAACTGCATTTTAACTGCGCCACCCCCCTTCAAAGGCGCCAAAGTCGCGCACACGGCCAGTGACAGAACCGCAGCGCCGCTGAAGGTAAGTTTTGTAACATACCTACATACAGCCATACAAATCAAAAGAAAAGCACAACACACGATAGAATTTAACATGAACGTCCCCCCACAGCGGAATCAACGTTTTCTACCGTGAGAGAAGGCAATAAAAGTTCAGTCCTCTTCCTCTCTGTTCACCCGTCGTCGGGGCCTATTGAGGCCTCCGCAGTCGTTGCAGCGGAGGCCCGATGTTTCAGGCCCTCTCGCCGGATGATGGAGCTCCGGCTTCGGAAGAACACTCTCAGCGGCTTGGAGTTCCGAAACGGCCGCTTTCTACCGGAGCCGAGCTGGGCGCAACTGTGATATTTCGAGACTTTGCATCTCTATTACTTAAAGTCGGCGGAACTCTAATTTTCCTTATACTTTCCCCTTAACTTTTTGCATAACCATGTTGTGTACTTTGCTGAAGGCATGACCGTCACATATACTGCAGGAATCTTATTAATGCCAGTGCATGACTAAGGAGAAGAATAGTTATGTTTGCTAATTTGAAGACAAGTATTTTCTTTCCTTCCACGGTCTTAATAAATGAGTTTACTCTCCCCTTGTCGTCAAATACCCAGTTTAATAATTTCTCCTGGAAATGTGGGTATTGAGTTGCTTTGAGATTAATTGCCATTTGAGATTTAAAAAAAGTTATGGATGTGAAACCTGAATGCTGTTTCCCTTTCCCAGATGCTGCCTGACCTGCAAAATATGTTTTATGTAATACTTTCTTCCTCTTCAAATGTTTTTTATTATTTCACATGCTCACTTATTTTGGTGGTATCATTGAGCTGTGCATTTATTCCATGGTCCATGGAGTAATGTTATTGTGAGGAGTATTTTGCCCTGTTGAAATATAACATAACATTGGTACTAAAGGACACAGAGTGCTGGAGTATCTCAGCAGGTCAGGCAACATTTCTGGAGAACAGGGATAGGTGACGTTTTTGGTCGGGACCTTTTTTCAGACCGGCAAAATTGACACTATTCTGTGATTAGTGTACACGCTCAATACTTGTGTGCAATCTTGAAAATTGAGTGAAGAGATGGGATTTCATTGGGGTGTGATGAGCATTTATATAATAACAGTATTGGTTAAGTTAAGGAGTATAACATTTTGACTACTTCGAGATTTTATCAAAAAAATAACCATGCAGTAGAATTTGAATACCAATGTATATAAGTGAATCCAATAGTCAATGATGCTTTTATGTCACGTGCAAATGTACAATGAAATTATTTTATTTCATATGGTCCAGTAAAGTATTGCAATGCTTAAGCACTTTCACGATTAGCGATGTGTGCGGAAACAGTCTACTGGTCCTGCCTGCAAGGGGCACTGGGTTTTCAGTGCTGTTTTCAAAGTCCAGTTTGCACTCTAGTCCTTATGCCTTTGGTAATAAAGAAGGCAAATGCATTGCTAGCCTTTCTCCTGGTTGCCACCCGCTCCATCCTCCCAGTCTCTGGTCTTTAGGGGAAGAGCAGGGGCCAGCTCGGGGGCTTCCGCCCTGAAGCCCGTGGCGGGCTTGGAGCAGGCTAATTGAAGCACTTTTCTTATGATGGAGTTGTTTGGCACTTGAGTTGCTCTTATTCTACTGCAAGATCTTAAATATCATATTTTCATTCCACTGTTAATGGAGAATACTTTGTTTTAATGAATTCCTAACTTCTCCACTGTACAGTGACCAGTGCAAATAAAATGGTGAAACTCTGACTAGAGTGTGCCTTGAATTTTAATTTATATCGCACTACAGTTGGTGATATGCTTGAAGTATTGAAAATCTTTTTAAAAACTCTGGGCCTGTACTCGCTATTGAAGTATTGAAAGATGTAAGGGGGGGGGGGGGATTTCATTAAAACCTACCAAATAATGAAAGGCCTAGATATAGTAGGTGTGGAGGATGTTTCTAGTAGTGGAAGAGTCTAGGACCAGAGGACACAGCTTCAGAATAAAAAGGAAGCACCTTTAAAATGGAGATGCAGAGGAATTTCTGTAGCCAGAGAGTGGTTATAGAATCTGTGAAATTCTTTGCCACGGACGTCGGTGGAGGCCGTCATTGAGTATTTTTAAAGCGGAAATTGACAGGTTCTTAATTAGTGAGGTTGCGGGGAGAAGGCAGGAGAATGGGGTTGAGAGGGAAAAATAGATCAGCCCTGATTGAATGGCGGAGCAGACTCGATGGTCTGAATGGCCTAATTCTGCTCCTCTGTCTTATGGTTTTATAGAATAATAATTAAGGTATCTGTAAAAGCCGCTTGAATGTTTTTGTAGTGGCATTATTTATTGCTGTGATTCTTAAGATGGATTTTTTGCCCATAGGAGAATGCCACGCTTGGCAGTGGGATCCCCATCTGTCGTCAAGCGCAGACCAAACTAGAGGTGACCCTCTACATGTTCCTCTGGAGTCCCGACATAGAAGCAGTTCTTGTATCCATGTCCTGTTTTCGGCACCTTTGTGAAGAAGCCGACATTCGGTGTGGAGTTGATGATGTGCCTGTCCAGAGCATTCTCCCAAATTATAATACATTTATGGAATTTGCATCCGTCAGCAATATGATGTCAACAGGTATATTTATGTCAACAGTATGTTGGTTAATGAAGTTCTCTTTATAGCTCAACTTAAATTTCCAAATTTCTTTTGTGTGAAATTAGTCAAACTTAATTCCTTTTAATCTTCTCCCATTCTGTATTCTAAAGTACTTTTAACATAAAACACTATGCTGATATTTGAAAGAATCATGTGATGCAGTGGGGTAAGAATGACATTCCTTGATATGCTACATTGCTGATAACTATATTCTGCACTCTTTTCGTCCCCATGCTCTATTTATTGTATTTGAGTTGGACTTTATAGTATTATCTGATCTGATTGGATAGCATGCAAAGCAGTTTTCCACTGTACTGTGGTACATGTGACAAGAATAAACCTAAACATTTTGTCTGCCAAGAATTCAGGTCAGATTAGTAGTGGTGTGAGGCTGCATGTGCTAATGGACGTTTAGTTTAGAGATACGGCATGAAAACACGACCTTCAGCCCACTGAGTCCGCGTCGACGAGCGATCACCTGGACACTAGTTCTCGCCCACGCACTAGGAACAATTTACGGAGGCCAATTAACCTACAACCCCTGCATGTTTCTGGAATGTGGGAGGAAACCGGAGCACCTGGAAAAAACCCACGCGCTCGCAGAAAATATACGAACTCCGTGCAGAGAGCATTTGCGGTGGCGCTGCGGCGGCCGCCCGACTTCGGAGCCTCGGGGGCTTCGGCCGCGGGCCCAGTGGGCGACAACATCGGGAGCTCGCAGGGAGCTCGTAGGTCCCAGGTTGGTGACTGATTCTCCGGAGCTCCCGCAACAACAGCTTCGTCTGCTGGACTGGAGGGTGGCAGCTTCGTCCGCCCCGGGCCGCGGAGTTTGAACTAACAAGTTTGAATGACAATAAAGGATATTTTACTTTATACATTACTTTGTAGTTAAGATGAAACCCAGGTCTCTGGAGCTGGAAGCAACTCTACCCAATGTGCCAATGTGCTGCCTTATTGTGACGACTACATGAGTTGAAATGCACTGTTCTGCTTTGAGATAATTTACGATTTAAAATGTTACCTACTAAGGAGTTCCAGTTCATTCATGTTTTCTCCCTGCCCCAGTTATTGGGCGTGTATTAGCTTGGTGGAGAGATGCAGGAAATGTAGATGGTAAATACACTGATCGGTCTAACCTATGCATTTCATAATACCCATTACATTTTATCCAGCATTAAGCAAACACATCTGATGGGCGGTATTATGGAGATAAGAAATTGTTCCTCTGCGCTATCTTGGTCAAATGGGTGCAGATTGTAAAAACAAAGGATCAATCATTTAATTTTTTTAATGGAATTAGAGTAGATAAGGTTTTCTGACAATATTGCTGTGTTGAAAAGCCATGGCTAAAACTGGTGCGTTGAGGTGGAACATATAGTATGATAGATGAACTGGGCACAGAACAGCATTGAAATACAGGGGTTAACATACAGTAGGTACTGAGATTGGAAATGCTGTTGATTTTAGCCGAGAATTTCTGTATGTAATTAACCCATTAGCTCAACCGTTCCACAATTATAACGTATACTTCTTAATATACTTCACAATTTAATGTGATGTTTTATATGGGAACAAATGTCCAGTCTGATTCAAATATGAATCCCAATGAGAGAGAATATTTCAAATATGCATTTTTTTTGTAATTTTGACGTGATTTCCAGTTGTTCATTTGCTTTTTAATAATACCTGCTTTCAATGCTAATGATTTGGAACTCAAAATTCCCATTTAAAATTGATCATTGTCACAGCACCTTTCAGGAGCAAAATTGTCTTTCTCATTGGGATAGAATTCATAAGCTGTCACGCAGCTGGATCCTGATCTGTGCTGATGGCTTCTCTTCTCAATGCTCTTTTGACTACATGTGCGTTTTGTTCTGATGTATTTCTGTTAATGGTAATCTACAGGGCGGGCAGCTCTTCAAAAAAGAGTGATGGCATTGTTAAGAAGGATAGAGAATCCAACAGCAGGCAATACTGAGGTAAATGTTAAGATAGGCTTGCATTAATTTGGTGCTTGTTTCTATTGTGCATTTACCACCCCATAGTTGGCATTTTGGTATGTGATGCTGAAATAGTTATAAATTGTAGTACACATCTCATAATTTGGGATGAAGCGTTTGGGTTTCTTTTGGTCTTCATTTCAACAACTGGTGTCCGAGAGTCATGCAGCATAGAAACAGGCCCTTCGGCCTAACTTGCTCACACCAACCAACATGCCCCATCTACACTAGTTTCACTTGCCTGCGTTTGACTCGTATCCCTCGAAACCTATCCTATTCGTGTATCAGTCAAAATTTTTCTTAAACATTGTGATAGTCCCTGTCTCAGGTACCTCCTCCGGCAGCTCGTTCCATACACCTACCATTCTTTCTATAACAAAATAGTTACCCCTGAAGTTCCTATTAAATATTTCATCCCTCACCGTAAACCTTTATCCTCGCTTCCCTTACTCTGAGCCAAGCACTTTGTGCATTTACCCGATCTATTCCTTTCATGATTTTGTACACCTCTATAAGATCACCCCTCATCCTTCTCCGCTCCAAGGAATATAGTCCTACTGCTCAACCTCTCCCTATAACTCAGGTCCTCGAGTCTGGGCAACATCCCCGTGAATCTTCTCTGTACCGTTTCCAGCTTGACAGTATCTTTACTCTAACATGGCGACCAAAACTGAACACAATACTCTAAATCAGGGGTGGAGAACCTGCGGCCTTATGTGGCCTTCTAGGCCATTAAGTGTGGCCTTTTGAATGAATCCAATATTTGTAGAATCCAATATTTGTAGAACATATCCTTTTATTTTTATTATGTTTTTCTTCTTTTATTATTTTCATTTTAATCTTAAGATGAACGTATTTAAAATACCAAAGAGTAAAAGAAGATTCAACTAAATAATCCTCCCCAACTGACGGCCACGCTAAAACATTAGTAAGTCATGAGGGCTATTTTAACAAAATAATGTACATTTTGAAGTATATCTAATTGAAGTTTCTTGGATGCTGCCTTATTAGATTACAGCTAACTTGATGCGGCATTCCAACATGAAAAGGTTCCCCATCCCAGCTCTGAATGTTACCTCACCAATGTCTTATATAACGATAACATGACCTCCCATTTACTCATTACACTGATTGATGATATGAGAAAAGCCTTTTTGACCACCCTATCTATCTGTGATGCTACTTACAAGGGATTATGTACCTGCACCCCTAAATCCCTCTGCTCTACGGCATTCCCTAGAACCCTACCATTCACTGTGTAGGTCCTGCCCTTGTTAAAATGCAACACCTCACATTTTTCTGTATTAAATTACATCAACCATACCTCAGCCCACCTGCCCCAACCAATCAATATCATGCTGCAATTTTAGACCACCATCTTCACTATCTACAATACCTCCCATTTTAGTGTGACAGGAAGTGACACAGCTGGCGTCCTGGTGCCATCGCAACAACCTGGAGTTCGATGCCCTTAAGACAGTGGAATTGATTGTGGACTTTAGAACAGCTCCCCCTCCCCTCTCCCCCACTCACCATCAACAACACCACAGTCACATCTGTGGAGTCATTTAAGTTCCTTGGAACCATCATCTCCAAGGACCTTAAATGGGAGGTCACCATCGACTCCAGTCAAAAAGGCCCAACAGAGTATGTACTTTCTGTGGCAGCTGAGAAAACACTATCAGTCACAGGCAATGATGGTCCAGTTTTATACTGCCATCATAGAGTCTGTCCTCACCTTCTCCATCATGGTCTGGTTTGGCTCAGCCACTGCTCAGGCTCAGGACATCCAGAGGCTGCAGCACATCGTTCGATCTGCTGAGAAGGTTGTTGGCTGCAACCTCTCTTTCCCCCCCCCCCATTGACGAACTACACTGCAAGGGCCAGGAAGCGAGCAGGTAAGATCATCTCTGACCCCTCTCACCCTGGCCACAAGCTCTTTGAAGCACTTCCCTCTGGAAGGCGATCCAGACTGTCAAAGCCGCCACATCCAGACATAAAAACAGCTTTTTTTCCATGAGCAGTAGCCTCTTTTTGCTCTGGTATTTTATTTCATTCTTCACATGTTTTAATTATAATGTTTTATTCTTAATTGTTTACTGTATATCGTGTTGTTACTTGCGAGCAAAGCACCAAAACACATTCCTTGTATGTATACATACTTGGCTGATAACATTTATTCAATTCAATTAAATTCAATTCAATTCCCGCCTTTACCTTTTCCTAATGCAAACCTGTTGCCTTTTTGTTTATAGGCCTGGGAAGATACGCATGCAAAGTGGGAACACGCTACTAAGTTAATTCTGAATTATCCTAAAACTAAGATTGAGGATGGACAGGTAAGTCTCCCAGGTCCGGTTCATGATACAGATGAACATCTATGAGTGAGGAATTATCTGTGCGATGGTCTGGGCAACACTGATAGTGAAGTATTATGGCCAAAAATTATGCTCTCCTCGATTTTGAATCATGTTGGGGCATGGGCGATGGAAACTTGAATATAAGCTAGAAGGGCACAAAGCTGGAGTAACTCAGCGGGTCAGGCAGCATCTCTGGAGTAAAGGAATATGTGATGTTTTGGGTCGAGACCCTTCTTCAGACTGAGAATCAGGGGAAAAGCAAACAAGAGATATAGACGATGATACAGAAATTATAGAACAAATGAATGAAAGATATACAAAAAAGTAATGATGATCAAGGAAAGATGGTGCCCACAAAGGTCCATTGTTTGCTGTGGGCTAGGTGATTGAGTTAGACAGACAATGGAACTCAACAGGAAGACAATGAAACGAGCTTGACGACTAGGCTGGGTGAGGGATGGAGAGAGAGGGGATGCAAGGGTTACTTGATGTTAGAGAAATCAATATTCATTCTGCTGGGTTGTATTCTGCCCAAGCAAAATATGAGGTACTATTCCTCCAATTTACATTTGGTCTCACTTTGACAATGGAGGAGGCCCAGGACAGAAAGGTCAGTATGCGAATGAGAAGGGGAGTTTAGTGTTTGGCAACCGGGAGATTTTGGTTGAAATATTAGTTGAAGCTGAATCTATGGAGAGAGGCGTATTTCCCATTCTGTAGATGGCCTGAGTATTTTCTATTCATCTGTCAGATTTTAACTGTGCAATATTATGCACTTTGTGTTTAGATACTCACTGTTGCATTGATGCCTAAAGCCAAAAGACATTTCCACTCCAGCAAAATCTTTGTTCATGAACACATAAACTCTTCCCAGAGACCAAATGTGGAAATGTGGGACTTGCTGATGGAGGTATAACATATGTTGGTCAGCTTGTTCCAACTGCAGTCTGAAAGGGTCTGAAGAATGAGTTTGAAGAAGGATCTCGACCCGAAACGTCGCCCATTCCTTCTCTCCTGTGATGCTGCCTCTCTGGCTGAGTTACTCCAGCATTTTGAGTCTACCTTGTTCCAACTATAACTGTGCTGGGATCTGCTAGCCTTCAGCTGGGGAGTTGCCCCACTGATTCTGCCACAGCTTGTATCTGCTACATGATCCAAGTCACCATTAACTTCATGGTGCTTGGGGCAATAAATAGGTTACTGTTTGTAAATGCTGCTTGTTTAAAAGAAAAAAATTGTGTGTCCTTGACACAGGGCAACCCTTTTGCCATAAAGTGAGGTGACATGGTTTCTAAAATTCTCTTGCCAGCAGTAAACCTTTTGATATTTTTGCTTTTATTTGCAAATGTTGTGCTTGGAAGGCCATATTTTCATTGAAGAAACCTAAATTGTCATAAAATATCAGAGAATCAGTCTTGAGAAGTTATCAAAGAGCAGGCTTGTCTGATTCTGCTTTCACAAATAACCCATGATCTCTTTAAAAGTTCTGGAAAAAAAGTTCTGGAAAATAAGTTTTTGTCTTGATACTTTTTTTTTTGCCGCTATTTCCAACACTGACTTGACCATGAAGATGTAAATGCGCCTTCTCACACTCCTTGTGATTATCATGTGCTTAAGCTAAAAAAACTGAAATGAAATATTGTTAACCAACTGGTGGAATTTTGGCCAACAAAATCACATGTTAATGAAGCCTCAAAATAACAACATCTAAATAGTTGTTATCAACGAGGGTACTTGTGTAACATGGATTAATTGAAGTCTGATACAACTGGCAGTGCAGTTAAAATACGCTTGCAATTGGGAGGGCAGGGATTGCAATGTGTTTTTATTTGTTTTGCTCACCCATGCCTTGCCTGACTCTGCCCTGCAGCCAGAGTGTTTCTCCATTTAGTGCATACACTGTGTGGAATCCTCGGACAAGGGAAAATGTTTGCACCTAGAAAAGTAATTCCATGTCATCATCAACGTGTTATTTTCCAAGGATGGTCCAGATTTCATTGTCCCAGGCTGCCAGATCAAAACATGCAACCTACAGTCAAATGTGGAAACCCTGTTCTTTCCCCAGATACAGCCTGGCTTGCTGAGTACTTCCACACTTTTCCATTTACATGTCAGAAGAAACTATGCTCATTCCAGATACTGAAGTTGATTAAGGGTGTCGGGAGTAATGGGGAGCAGGCAGGAGAATGGGGTTGGGAGGGGAAGATAAGTTAGCCATGACCTGATGGGCCGTATGGCCTAACTCTTCTCCGAGAACTTATTAACTTATGCTTCATTCTGGACAGTAACTTGAATTGTAGTCGCAGGAACTGCAAATGCTAGTTGGCAAAATAAAAAGGCACAGAGTGCTGGAGTAACTCAGCGGGTCAAGCAGCATCTCTGGAGGACATGGATAGGTGAGGTTTCAGGTCGGAACCCTTTTTCAGACGTCGCCTACACATGTTCTCCAGAAACGTTGCTTGATCCGTTGAGTTACTCCAGAACTTTGTGGGTTCGGCACTTGAATTGCTTTGTGGCTGGTGTGGAAACTGAAGGAAGATCTGCTGTCACTCTTTCCACGTGGCTTTGTCTTTGGTGCTGCCCCGATTTTCTTTGCAATCCTCTTTACCTGGCATTGCCATCTCCCCCAACTCTTGCTAATAATAATCTAGCTTTTAAATATCAGAAATGCTTCGGAATTCATTATTCATTGAAGCACTCTACACCATACTTGTGCAATGAGATGATTAAAATAATTTTCTGGATTTTTTTTTTTCCCACTGGTTTAATTCCCATTTTCGACTTTTGCATTGTGGTGAAATGGTCATTGTCCATTGCAAGTCCGGCATTAAAGTTTCTTAATTTGAGTGTTATGTAATTGAAACGTACAGTTTGGGAAACGGGCC